>JAJVHD010000018.1:1200000-1800000 GCA_022207745.1 Brachionus rubens | reverse complement strand
AAAAACGAGTACCACATACCTGGTTCCTAATCTCGCTTAATCCGAGCCGAAATTAATCAGTCCTAAAATTTTGAATTACAAAGGCAATATTAAGTCCCTTAACCCAACGGTTTTTATTCTCATTACACAAACCTTCATCTTTGAAATGTCCTTTGCGTCTGCTCGACCAGGCGGTCTCTAAAGAAAAATTTTAGATTGGTATTTACGATACTTACATAACACTTTTTATTTCTCAAAATCTAATGTAATTTATTGTTTAAGATTGAACTTTCAAATTATTTGACCATAAAAGAGCTCATAAACGCCAAAAAGCTCTTTTTATCTCATGACAAAGACAAACAACAAATGATAAACAAAGAAGACTCAAAAAAATGTTACATCGAGTACATTCAAAAGTTAAGATTAAAATTAGGACCAATTTTTAGTGAACATATAAGTAATTGTATCGATATTTTTGGTTTGAATCCTCAAGGCGAAAACAAAACAAAGTAAGTCTAAGGCACGTCTTTTCGGATCAAATTTTTTTTTTATCGATTTTTTTTAAAGCTCAGCAAAAACAATGTGGCCAGAATTTATTCGTAAAATGACCATACTAATCTTGTACGACAGACTCAACTTGTCCGTGTTCACTCCAAAATACTGGAAACCAGGTTTGTGGTACTCGATGGACACAAATCGAACATATCGTAGTAATTTATCATCAAGAGCCGAATCGACTATACTACCATTCATTGAAACCTCACGTGCACTCAAAAACGATGATACAAGTGTACAAAAAATGAGTAAAAATAATTTTGGTTCACACGAGTTTGTAATAAGATCAAATCGAAACATTAATAATTCAAGTTTAAGTATGAACGATAACTATGTCGAATCCGAAGACGAGTATGACATATTAGTGAACGATCATTTTAAGCCTAAACCAAGAAAGGTACCAAAACGTAAAGTAACTAGATCTCAACATGAATCGTTAAGAACAAATCGAATTTTTAAAAATTCAATTGAAAATTTTAATGATGTATCATTTTTGAATGATAAAACAACAACTAAACATAATTTTCATTTGCCCAATTTGATTAACAATCAATTTGATACAAGTGCAGCTAGTTCTCAAAATTATTTTGCTCCAAGTAAACCGAATAAGTATTTTAGCCAATTGAATAATAATCAAAGTGAACGTACACGTAAAAATGATAAAAATTTTCAAATTGATTTTAAATATCAAAATGAATTGAATTTTGTAAATAAAGTTATTGCGAATTATTAAAATTTTGGTTGGCTTTTTTTTTTGTTCTTGTTGGTTTTTACTGAATAAAAATGTTCAATGGCTCAGTTAATTTTTTAATTTATTATTTCTAATGACTTTAAAGTAAACTCTTAAAATATTGATTAAGTCAAATTTTGATATTGTCACTTGTTTTTAAAAGATTAGAAGAAGGAACTTGATCCATGGGAAGACGAATGCTTCCTTGAATTCTTAAAAACCGGAATATATCTGCCCGGATAAAGCATGAACCAGACATTTAACTGTCTCCGTAAACTTCACTAAAAACAGCATCCAAGATTGGTAAAAATTAGCTTTGAAAATGTTAATTGATTTTGATTCAATGGTTTCATTCATTAGACCGTTCCAGTCATTCACTATACTGTTACGTCGCTATACACTTGTTTAAACCTATTTACTTGTTTAGAAGCTTGTACATTTGGATTAGATCACCTCTTCTTCTTCTTCTGGTTGTAAGGTTTATCAGTTTGAGTCTTTTGAGCCTATCCACGTAGTCAAAGCTTCTAAATTGATTAACATCGAACACGTAGAAGAATGAAAGAATGTTTTGTTAAATGGTCATAGACTCTGCCTTTATGCTCGGATTAAGTTGATTTTTTTAAAAATTGAATCTTAAATGGGAATTTCCTTTTAAAATTGAGTAAACATGCATCAAAATTTAAACTTAAATTCAAGTTCCGAATTCGGCTTTCATTCTATACATTTATTCAAGTATTTAATTTGTCATTCAACAATTTTTTTTCAAGTCTTTAATCAAGCGCTTTTCTCCAACTGGCTTCATGTTTACTAGATTAGAATGCATTTTATTCAATCATGAATTTAACCCTGATATTATGTCATCTCATATAAAAACATTACTCTAAGGGCATAATGAAGCAGCGCACTAAAGTGCATCGCATAAAATCAGATAGACTAGATTTTTACCTTCAAGATGATACGCTCACTTATATCACTTCCTTAATAATGAATAGTTTATTACCTGAAAACTATGATAAATCTTATATTAAAATTTACTAGCCCAATTAAATTACCGAAAATATTTGTTTTTTAACACTGCACTAAAATTCAAAAATACACTTTTAGAGCAGGCACCTGTTACCATCGATCCCATGTTCGATTTGCAGTGCCTGCCTTAAACATGTATTTTCAAGATTTAAAAATGCACCATGTCCAAATAATTTGGTTTAGTGCTGCGCTAATTTTCAAAAAATAAGGAATTTTTTAACAAAATAAAATATTAATTTTTAATTAATTTTTTTATTTTATCAATTTATCTTTATTTTAATTTTAGTGACGCATCAATTTTTGAAAAATAGATAAATATCTTTCATTTTTTTGATTATTTTTCTAATTTTTTTGGACATGGTGCTTTGTTAAACCTTGAAAATACATGTTTAAAGCAGGCACTGCAAATCGAATACACTATAAGATGGTAACAGGTACCTGCTCAATATGTGTATTTTTGAATTTAGTGCAGCGTTAACAAACAAATATTTACGGTATAAATTTTGAATTTAAGAATTGACTTCATTAGTCAAAAATTAATAAAAAGTAATTTTACTAGCTAACTTATTTATTAACTTTAATTTAGTAATCTAACTTTCAACTCAATAAATATATTTAGCATTCCTTAGAATAATTAACTATAGCAAGTAGGATGTGAATTTATTGATATGCAAGACTAATAAAATTAATAAATGTAATTGTTAAATATTAAAAGATTTTAATACCAAAAATTCGGTTAAAAGTAATTAAATACGGATCGGAATTACTTACGGAGAAATAGTTACGTCGTAATTGAATACGGACGAACTAAATACGAAAAGTAATAACTTACGGAGAATCAATTACGTTGATTTAATTACGGTGAATCAAATACGGTAAGACTAAAATAAGAATTACATACGGTTTGTTTATAAATTAATCAAAAATGTTTACTTTGGTTTTAAAGAAATGGCATTCCAGTAGGGTTGTTAAATGAAGTGAATTCGGGTAGTTTGAAATATGTTTTAAAAGACTTATTTTTGGTCAAGAAATAGACTGGGCTTGACTTTTAACCCTCGTATTTTGACTTCGAAATTTCAAACTAGCCGGATTCACTTCATTTAACAACCCTATATTCCAGTGTACGATTGAAAATGAGTTAGGTGAATACGAATACATTTTTTGACTAAACGAGAATTACTAAACGATGTATATTTTTTACAAAAAATTACATTTTTATGTTTTTTAAATCGCTTACCATATAACTAGACAAAAAATTTCGATTCGACTGACCAAAACTATTTTCTATCATGGTTTGGGTTTAAATAGGGCATCACAATACGATGTAGTGTATTGAGCTCAGGTCCGGTACCCAGACTTTGATTTTTGTATTGCGCTAATAGCGCCTGTAGTTGATTTTTGTTTGGTTTAATTATCCCGCAAACAGGATATTCAAAATTAAAAGTCTTCAAATTAATTTTATTTCAAGTTTGGTAGGAATGTTTTCATTCCGTGATTGTTTCTTAATTTTAAAAGCGTAACTGTTTGTTGAGCGTATTTGTTTCTTAATTTTAAAAGCGTAACTATTTATTGAGCGTATTTGTTTCTTATTTTCTCAAACCGTAAGTAAATCCTTAATTAAGTATTTCGTCAGTATTTCTTAAAATAAGAACCGTATTTGTTTCCTTAAATAAGCTTTTCATATTCAATTACGACGTAACTATCCGTAAGTATTTGATGTGAATCAAAAATTCACCTAGTTCACTTGGCATATATAAACGTCAAATAAAAAAGTTTGTTTTTGTGATCTTTGTCCGTTCAGCTCTAATATGAGTTGACGTATTAACGTCGATTTTTACTGAGAACCATCCATCCTACCTGGCTGATTTTTTTCAAATGAAAGCTTAGACGATTTTCTATAAAATTGTGATGGGTAGGTCTAAAAATTATTTTTAATTTTTGAGAAAACCATAGGTCCGTGGAAGTTTTTTCGGGAATATTTCACGAACCTTTACTTTTTGGCTTTCAGAAACGGGTCCATATAAAAGTACAAATATTGTTACACAAAACTGCTTTTCGAGAATAACAAAATTGATTTTTGTAAAATGTTATGTGATGGTAAAAGAGAAGTCAGTAAAAAGCATGTTTCCATAAGAGTAACTATAAAAACTAAAAATAATAACATATTCACTGCTGTGAGGATCCAAATTCGCATGAAAATATTTTTAAATTATTTTTGCAACGTATTCAACCATCGTAAAACTCGTTTTTTTGATAGAAAATTATTTAGAATTTATTTTAAAATTTTTAAAAAATTCTCAGTATGCTTTGGACTTAATGCAGCATTTAGTCCGAATTTTCGACTTTAAGTACCACATTAAATACGGCATTTATGCGTATAAGATGCATGCATTTATTCTCGAAATTCAATTTTAAATGCCACATTCTTTTGCAAGGCATTACAGTTTGTTGAAGTATCAGGATCCTCGATTTTTCAACCGTATACCTTTACATATAAATAAAAAGCACTTTTTCGTTCTTAACTCCGTAACAAATTCAAATAAGTGACCCTGTTAAAGATCTGCGTCTGTTCGAAAATTTAATTATAACTACGCAACAAAAATTAAAATTCAGTTCTAAAGAAACGACAATTTAATTAAATTTAGGCTAAAATAAAAGAGGAAGTTTTATTTTGTTTTCCTTAACATGGTCCTTAACTCGAGAAAAAATTGTAAGTTGTTCACTTTACACATTTTAATAAAATATTAAAGTAATTTTAAAGTGGAACGCACCATAAACCCAAATTCATCGAAGTATATATTTTTTTGGACTAAATTCGATGAATTAATTTAAGGCAAGGTTTATTAATTTTAGGCATTTGCCTAAAGAGAAAAAACTCCTTCTTAAGAATATGTATTTTTTTTTACAATTTGGTTTGAAAAATGTATGTCCTAAAAGTATTTTCAATAAACAGTATGTCCAATATGGTTTTTACTGATCAAACCCTGAGCGGTTATCAATTTTTTATATATTAACCCCCAAAATAAAATATCGGATTTTAGGTTTTTGAGTACGTATATCACGAATTTGAGGTCAAAAGTCTAAAATTCTGATTTCTTATATGTTTTGAAATAAGTGTATATTGATGTTTTTTTAAATCATTTAGTTTCATATTATTAAATTTTTTTTCTAAAAATCTGCTCCCATCAGTTTGTTCTAAATTTAATTCTATACACGCCAGTATATTTGGCTTAACTCCGCACGAATTCGATCCGGCTGAATATCGCGGCAAAGGCGACCATACCTAAAAAAGTCCAGTATTGTTACAGTCAAAATGACTTTCTATTGAAAAAATAGAAAATTTCCTAACTGTTTCTGTATTACGGGGCGATGAGTTTGATGGAAATGGTAGCTCAGTTGGTATCGTTGGTTGATTGATGGTCCACGAAAGTGTCAGTTCGAATCCCGCTCGGGTCAAATTTGTTTCAAAGAAGCAACGAAACTAACAAAAGCTTTTGATGCCGTTGGTGTAAAATCGAGTAATACACCGAAGCCTTAGCTCTTAAATAATTTCAATTCACAGGTACAATACTTTGTATGTGCCACTAATTGTACTAACATTATTTAATTAAATAAAAAACTTACAAATCTCAAATTTTGGATCATATTCCATACAATTTATTTTCGTCAAGTTTTCAAAAACTGACAATTGTCTTATAAACGATGTGTTGTCTCTATCAAACGATATATAATCTTTTCTAAGATTAAAAGAATTTGATTGAACACTCGCTTTCTTTTATTTGATTCCCACTCGAATTTATCCTAGATTGAGTGGCAAATATTTTTTTTTTTATTGTTGAAGCGATTTAGGTTTATTAATCTACGATTGTTTTGAAGATAATAAATATTTTTACTCAGTGAATCTATTTAGTAGCGATTAAAGATAATCAATTAAAATTTTAAAACGCATGAATTAACAATTTCAAAGTCTTGTTTTAAACGAAACAAGAAAAAAAGCGATAAACATTGTTAATTGTCCATTTAATTATTAGTTCTTTAAAGTATACCATATAATTTTTCAAGATAAAAAAAAATCAAGATTATTGATCGACTCTTTTTTTTTCAAGAGGAAAATTCTAGGGCTTTTTTTCTAACAAAAAAAAAACACCTAGAATCTAAATGTTAATTTAAGAAAAAATTAATAAACGCAAAAAGTCACGTTTTCATTTTGTTTTGCTTGATATTAAATTTAGAAACAACGCAATTTATTTTTATCATAAACGAAATTTAATATCTCGAGCCAACAAATTTAAGTCTACATTATGTAGGAAGAAACGAATCGTATCATGTTTCCAGACATTTTTGGTTGTATTTTTTAATCAAAACTTTACTCTTTAATTGATAAAAAAAATAATTTGAAAAATAAATTAAAATAATTTTGACTCACCCAGAAATTTCAAAAAATGCGTAGGCTTAACTGACTTGCTCGAATTTCTTTCTTTACACTTTATCTCGACTTACCAATGCAGTGACATAAATCACTTTGAGCCTGAATCGAACTGCAAAAATTGACTTTATGAGGTTCCTGAAATTCAAAAGTTCCATCAGATCGGAATCTGCGTCCCAAAAAGACCCTAAAAATGTATTTATTTATTTTACGACAAAAAAAAATTTCCGTAACATTTAACACATTATATTGTAGATTAGAATATGCCCAATATATATGATTCATGATCAAATAGCTGAAATATCGGTCAGAAAAGGTGACCAACTTGCTCTTGGCGGGGTGGTCAAAAATTTTTTTTTTTGAAAATAAAAAAATACACTTTAGGGTCTTTTTGGGACGCAGATTCCGAATCTGATCGAATTAGCAAAGTTTTGATAGTTTGGAAGTTTTGAATTGCCGGAACCCTAGGTATGTTGTGCATCCCAGAAAACCTCGAATTAGTAAATAAACCGGGTCAAAAAAATCAAAAAAAATCTGACACCGCCTCTCTATGATAAATAAAATTGCAGAAGAGTAGAAATTGTTGATCATTCGATTTCCAGAAGTGACAGACCAGATCGGTTTTTTTATTTAAAATCAAAAAAAAATTAAAATTAGATTTTTTAGATTAGACTTATTAATAAATTTCCGGAATTTTTCCGATGAGACCTCAGGAGTAGCTTCCTTTGAACCCGAAAATTAAATTAGATAAGACTATCACTCCTATTTATATCCGGGAAAGCTAGCTAGTCAGGTGAAGGCACTTAAGTAACAATAGGAATTTGCCATTGAGGAAAACAAAGAAAATCGTTCTTTGGTGTTTCGATGAAATAATTTTGTGCATAGCCAAAATTTTGTTCTAGACAAGCTAATTCATCAGCAGAGTTATCTTGTATATGTCCTTGGGACTTTTTTAATGTGTCGCAAGATAAAAATTTCCTAATTACTTAATCCCAAGAAATTGTTAGTGTTATAATGACACCTCGAAGAGATCCTGGTGTTTTTTTAATTATACTGATTGTGCTCCATTTACAACGACTATGATGCATAATCGTTTTTTATGGATAGGGTCTCAGTATTGCCTTAAAGTCGATGAATGTCATAGCGCAAGTTTTTCAAAAACCAAGCAACCTGCAAACATTTTTTGGATAGCTTTAAGTCTTTTCTATTATAAAATCGAGTTAATCGGTAGGGTTTAAGGGATCTGTAGCAAAAAATTAGAGGCTTTCTTTGGTTACAAGGAGATAAGACCAAGAGTCACAGGAACATGTTACAAAATAAACATTAAAAATTTCTTTTTGAAGTTTTTTATTGATTAAATTAAAAAAAAATTTAAAAAGTTTCAAAAAAAAAGAGGATTGTTTGTAAAAAAAATTCTATATGAAACTTCTTCTAATCATTCGTTAAAGAGATTTTTTGAAAAAAAAAAAAAAACCTAAACTCTAAATCCCGTAAAAAAAAGACCGAATAAAGAATGCTCTCGAACAAAATTGCATGGACAATATGAACAAAAATTTACACTGAAAAACCATTCTAAAGCACATTGTTAGTTGTTTTTTTTTTAAATGACTAAAGTCATCAACCAAAAAAAAAAGTAAGAAAAGTATAATAACCAACAACAATAAATCCTACTAGTTTTAACCCTCGGCTTAGTATCAGACATTTTTGATAATACTCAAACATGAACAAGAAAAGAAACGAAAAAAAAAAACTTGGATTGATCAAAAGAATAGCAGGGTTGAACGAGTAAAAGTAGACAGCGAAAGAGAGAAAAAAAATTATTTTTAATTTTTAAGAAGATTAATCACCGAACCTTCGAAACATAACAAACAAAAAGAAGAAAAAAAAAAGGCCTACTTTTTATTTACATCGACCCCGTTATGTCTAAAGAAGTCCCGAATGTACACCGAACATACACACACTGAGGGCATTTATGACAAAATGTGTTCATATATTTACAAGGGTTTTGTTACTCACCCTCTCTTTAATGATGCAAACAAAATTTGAATGTGTATGAAAAGTTTTATTTTTTTTTTTTTTTATAAAAAAAAAAAAAGTTTTTTTTGTTTTTGTTGACCCGAGAGAGAAAAAAAAAATGTTATTGCGCGCCGTACACCATTTCATTTAAAAAAAAGTTTATGGAAATTTTTTTTTGTTTTTTTTTTTGTTGTTGTTGTTGACTTTATTTTTTTAATGACTACTGGAATTTTTTTTTAAAAAGTTTAAAAAAAAAAAAAGAAAAATACATTAGACCCGCGGTGTTGTTTTTTTTTTTGTTTCAAGTCTTTCAAAATCGATCACGTGATAGTCGATAAAAAAAAGAGAAGTGATTGAGTCCAAAAAAAAAAAAAAAGAAGTTTTACAATATTTACAAGTAGAGAGAAATCACGTGATCCATTCGAAATTCTTTTTCAAAAAAAAAAAGGCGTTTTTTTTTTTTTTTTTCGCGAGGCCGTTTTTTTTTTTTAAACTCTCATAGATCTTTGATCTTTTTTTTTAACATTTAAACAAAAAAAAACAAAAAATTTTCTTTCAACAAATAAAATTTTTTTTTTTTTGTTTTTTTTTAATTTTTGTGTGTCCTTTTTTCTCACCATTTTTTATTGGTTTGTTTTATGGCCTTGTGTTTTGTCATCACTGATTGTTCAATTTGATTTGTTTTATTGGCATTTGAATTCAAACCGGTGTTTTGGGTTTGAGTTGGATTTGTGTTCAAATGAGGCTTACGAAATTTTTGTTTTTTTTGTTTCGAAGTGTTCTTACCACTCTGTTGTTGTTGACCACTTAAATTCGTGTCCGAATGACTTGTATTTAACACTTGTTTTTTCTTTTTGTTATCATTCAATTGTACAGAAGAAACAACTGTATTTGTCACTGCTGAGACAATACTACTAAATAATTGTCTCATTGCGTTTGGTATTGGTGGTGGTGCAGGTTGTTGTTGGACCGGTAATGACGGCTGCGGTGGTGGTGGTGGTGGTGGTTGTGGTGGTGTTAAAGGACTTGGCGTTGATTTTTGTTTTTTTTTCTTTTTTTTATTCCGAGACTTTTTCGGAGTTTGATTTTGATTGTTTTCAATACTGGTCGATTGAATACTGTTCGATGAAGATGAAGTAGATGATGGTGTGATGACATTTGGATTTTTTTTCGGTTGACACATAACCGAGGCCATAGCTGCTCGCAAATACGGAGCATTTATCACCGTGTCTACACTACTTGCTAGAAAATAATCTAAACTAGAATCGTCTTCGTCAATTGACCGAGACATTATATTTATGGACTTGGTTATTATTTTGTCATTCACCAATCGATCAAGTGGATCGTCCGATCTTAGTTTATTACTAAAAAGATACGTCATTGTATCGACATGATCGAGACTTTGATCGTGTAAGGTATTAGTCGTCGTGTTCATGTAATAATTACAAAATGAAAATTTGTCGTCAAATTCTTCGAAATTGAACTCGTCTTCATCATCGTCCACACCACTGCCAATGTTGAATACTCTGGAATTAGTCGAGTCTTTAAGGTTAGTTGGAGAACCAGTGGGTGTTCGGGCTGGGTCTATACATGATTGTGGAATAGTTATTGGATCACTTGATTGCAAGCTATTTTGATCATTGGCTATTTTAATTTCGTTCAATTTATGCTCTTGTTGTTCTTGTTGGTGTTGAATGTCGGCATAGAAGAATGTGGACGATGAGCGAGTTAGATGCATTGATGTAGATAGATTGTGTTCGACCATTCGATTTATGGCCAATGCTTCGTCAGCGTATTTATCAATATCTCTAACACTATTATTTCTATTAATTAAAAACAATGTTAAAACCCTTTACTCATTGAAAATGCTCTTTAATAACCCCTTTTCAAAAAATTTTGGACATTATTGACTTAAACAGCTCAATTTTCTGTACAAAATGGTATTTGAACGAAGCCTATAGTGTCTTTCTATCGACTCTTAGAAAGGGTCAAAGTTGGTCAATATTTTGAAAAATCTTGGAAAATCTGACCAGAGGGTCGTTGTAGGTACTTAAATTGAAGGTATTTTTCTTCTCTTTAACATGGTGTAAAGTAAACTAAAAAATTGCGTTTGGGTTGTTTATAAAAAGGGGTTGTAAAGAGCTGAAAAAAAATAAGATTTTAGGGTACCTCTTAAGAACAGAGGGTGTACACAGTTGAGTCGATGGTACTTGTCCAGTAATCCAAGAGTGACGAAGTACATCAGCAGCCGAATATCTCTTGGTAACATCACGTACTAATAAATGTCGAATTAAATCCTTAGCATCCTCGCTTATGCGATCCCAATCAGCACTATGAAAATCGTAGACACCTTCTTGTATTCGTTCGAACAAAAATTGCTGACAATCTCTACACTCTTGTCCACGATCCCATCCACAATCAGTGCCACATTTACCTGTAAACGGAACCTTACCACTTAACATTATGTACACAATAACACCAAGACTCCATAGATCACATCGTTTATCATACGACATGTCGTTAATGAATGCCTCGACGACCTCGGGTGCCAAGTACTCGGCCGAACCTACCGGTGTACAAAGCTCTGGTGTTGTAACTGGTGTCGTCGAACGACTATTCAATCTTATCGATGACCCCAAATCGAAATCGCATATCTTAACCGGGATTACTGAATGTTTATATTGACATAGAATATTCTCCGGTTTGAGGTCACGATGTGCCATTCCTTTTGAATGTAAAAAATCCAATGCAGTCGCAATGTCTTTAACTATTATACTAGCCTCTTTTTCTGTTAAATGACCCCGTTTTTCAATATGATTTAGCAATGGACCGCCTTCCATTTTTTCAAACACAACATAAAACTTTTCTTCTTCTTCAAAAAACTCAATTATCTTTAATATATTGGCACAATCACGACAATGCAAATAGATCTCAATTTCTTTAAACACACGTTCTCTATTCGGATGGGTATACTTATCGATTATTTTGACAGCATACTCTTGATTTGTGTAAATATTACGACAAGTGAATACTTGACCATACGCACCACGGCCTAATGACTCACCGGTCAATGAGTAAACATCAGAAAAGTGTGTCGATTGCATGTCGGATGCAAATCGTCGTTTTTTCTTTTTATTTGTTGTTTGAACCGGTTTTGTTTCGGTTTCGATTGTTTTAGGTTGTGTCGGGGTCATTAGAGCTGTTTGTTGTTCGTTTAAATTCAACTTAAGCTCTAATTTAGAGGGACGTTTAAGACTCGGACGTTGTACACCTTGTTGTTGTCCCATTGGTGTGACTAGTGTCATCAATGGTTTTTGATCAAAATCTTCGGTAAATTGAAACATTGGTTCAGCTAACATTTTTTGTTTAAGCACGTAAAAAATAACAATAAATAACAAAAATCGGTTTTATTTTTTAAATTAAATGTCTGGAGACTAAATGGAAGTGTTCTGTGTGTGTGTGTGTGTGTGGCGAGCACGTACGATAAAAAAAAAAAATAAAGTTGTATTCGTATGTTGGCAACAATAATAAAATTGATACTATTATTAAGTGTTTGTAATTATTCTTCACATCATCCTATCTAAAAAAAATTTAAAAAAAAATTTTTTTTTTTAAAAGTGTGTAATATTGAGATTTTATATACACTAAATTCGCAATTTTTTTTTTTTATTTTCGTTCTCTCTCTCTCTCTTTCTATTTCGTTTTTACTTAGAGTTTTTATTTCGTTTTAATAAATTATGATTTTTAGTTTCATGTGTGTGTATATTTTAAAATAACAACTCATCTTAAAAATATTTCATATACCCCTACCCTCCCTAGTCTTGATGACTCTACATCAATGAATCATAGGAGCGGAGGGTGTTTTTTAAATACACAAAGAGAGAGGGTTCGTTTATTTTTATTTTATTTCTAGTCCTATTTGTATACACGTCCCTTTAAGCTTAGATGTAAAAATTAAGTAATTTAGAGCAATATTTAGTCGAAATTTCGAAATTCGAGAAAATCGGCTCAAGTTATTTTTAAAAATAAAAATCTAGATCAGTTTGGTAAAATGGGATAGAGAGTAAGGCTGAAAAATTGAAAGGTTCCAAGCTCAATTTCTTCATTAAAGTGCTTGCACGTGAATTACTTGAACTTATAAAAAAGTTAGAAAAAAAAATTTTTTTCAAGTAAAGCTTAATTATAACTCATCTAGGATTATAAATTTTATTAGAAATAAAAAAAAAATTTTGAATCATCAAAACCCTAGATTAACATATTGGTATTTAAGCTTCTTTTTAAACGTTTATTTATTCATTGGACCCTGTTTGATTCCAGGGCGTGTTTTAAATAACACACGAGGCATTTACCCAAAATTTTAAAAAATACGGTAAAAAGGTAATTGGAAAAAAAATGAAAATAAAAACACCATGAAAGAATTTTTTTGTTGTTCAGAAAATCATAATAATTTATTCTGAGAGTCGAATTGAGAGAGAAAAAATAACAGAAAAGTTTAATTTATTTATTCATAAAATAAGTAAAGAGTCTTGAGACTCCCCAGGCTAAAAGACTCGAAGGGTGGGATTTTTGTTTTTAGAAAAAATTTTTTCTAGAAAAATTTCTACATTTTTTAACGATAAAAAAAAATAAAATAAGTGTCTTCAAAAAAAACACTCTCTCTTGTATTTGTTGACTTTTCGATCCGCCTTAATACAAATGACGACTGACCGGTGTTGTTGAAAACAAAAAATTATGCTATTAGGTTCATCAACGTATTTATGTTAATTTAATGCAAATTATATGACAAATATCCGGTCTAATTAGATATCTCAAATAGATTGATTGATATCTAACGAGGTATTCTCAAATGACCCATACGAAAAATTCAAACAAAAAATAAAATATGAAACAGTTTTTTTTTTTTTTTAAATAGCTTGAAAAAATCATTTGAGTGTTGGAGTTTATTATACACGTTACGTCATACCCAAGTGTTAAAAATTAAAATTAAATGCGAATATACAAAACAAAATTAAAAAAAAAGTTTATTAAAAAAAATCAAGTGTGTTTATATTCATTAAATAAAACTATGAACACTTAAATATTTATTTAATTATGTTACCTCGTAGCTTTTCCATAAAGGATACTTTGTTTTAGACATTTTAAAAATCTTGAAAAATTCATTTTTTTTCTATTTTAGATGCTTAAACTTATTCGGGATACTCTGATTTTGTATACACACAAACCTGTACAAAAAAAGAGTTAATCTATATGTACAGCATTGACAAATATTTAAGCTAAAATTGAATAAAACAAATAAAAGAAAGTTTTCTATACGACTATCCTAAAAATGAGAGTATTTTTACAATGCGGATACTTTTAACAGAAGTGTATGAAATTGAACTGGTCAAACCATGTCAAAAGATAATATTCAAGTTTATTATTTTTAAGATATTGATATCAACAAACAAACTAAAAGTTGAAATTTAAAACGAATTATTTAGAAAACGGAACAAACCCCTAAAAATTCTTAAACAAACAATCCAAAAAAAAGTTTCTATAATCAAATTAAAATGGCAAAATAACATAGATTAATAATGTTGAAACTTAATTTTTTTATACTTTTTTTTGGTATTTTTCAAAAATCGAAAAAAAAAAACTACCCGTTTTATAATTTTGATCTTAAAATTTTATGATCCATATTCAACAAAAAAATTGAAATGTCAAGCCTTAAAATAATGATTTGAATTTATGATTAAAAAATACCGAACTTGACCTAAATGTACTAATACCAATGTCCAAAGATCCTAATTCGATTTTAACAATCTTATTAAATTTTTTGTTCAAATTTTCTTGACCAAAATGAAGACGAATTGATCATTTTTTGAAATATTAAATTATTGAGGTATCTCCTAATAGCACACTTTTAGGCATCAACTAGATATCCCAGAAGTAAAAAAATGAAAAATCTAAAGCCTAATTTTTAGAAGATTAGGAATAAAATATTTTATGTTGTTTGTCTTTCCTCGGAGATGTCAAAAAACCAAAAAAAATAATCTCTTTTTCATGCTTGAACCCTATTATAACCATTTTAAAGTTTTTTTTTTGATCCTTAATTTAAAATTTAGCCTGTGTAAAATGTTGAGCTCAATCAGATTAATCATTTATGTGCTTTTTTGAAAGTTTTTCGAAGTTCGAGTTCTTAAACTTGAAGCCTCATCTGCTCAAAAATTGGAATTTTTTACGACCCTCTAACTTAACTAACATTTAGTTAGATTTCAAAAAATTCAGCAACCGTTGACGTTTTGCTTGGAACCAACTTCACGAAGCTTCAAAAATCTTTTTGAACCTTCATGACGCTTCAAAACCTTGAACGTTCATGAAGGTTCATTTTTGGAAGTTTTGAATGACTAGGGTTGTACAGTGGGTATGTTAAGTAAGCGTTGGTGTAATCAGCCCTTTAAAATAACCGGTCTTTGAGAGAGCGTAAATTTCCGTAATATAGGGATAAAGGAAATACATACATGGACCTAAGTTTTCTTAAATTATCCAATCCTTTCCTGATTCCATGAGAAAGAAATTCGTTGCTTTTTTCTGTCTATGTCAATGCGGTATGATATCGGTGAAAGATCGCCTATTTGTATACAATTCTTTATAACTAGCGTTAATAACCGATTGTTTGACCAACTTTACATAAAGACTACTGATGTTTTTTATACAAAAGATGTTTGTTTTTCGTTCTCGTTTTAGCTCGGTTGGTCCAATAATCAATCTTAAATTATATGACAGCTAAAGACACCTTAAATTGCCATCAGTTTCAAAATCATCATTTAAATATCACGTTTCAAGTACAATAAGGGTCGATTGGAAATTATTTTTGATGTTAAAAATATATCCATAAAAAAAACTCAAATAAAACCGAAGATTCTAATTTCCTTTTATTAACCATTTTATAAATTACAATAGTTCCTTTTTTTATTTTATATCTAAAAAAAACAAAATTAAAAGATTATATGAACGATTGGTTAAATGAAACAAAAAAAAGCCTGAAAAATGATTAAATTAAACACGGAAGCGTTTTTTTTTTATGTTATTGGAGAAAATAAGTTATCAACAATTTTATTATTTTTTTAAGAGGGGTTCTTGAGGGGTCCCATTATCAATAAAAAATGGGACATAATTTCGACCTATATTTTCGAGCAAAAATTTTGATCAAGTTACAAGGGCGAAGAAGAAAATCTAATCATATGTTCCAACAAATTGTTCACCAAAATTGAATTCATATGATTGACAATCAGACCCTAATCATAATTATGAACAAATTTGAACAAAATTATTAAAATCAGTCACAAAATTTTGTAAATTAAGTTATTTAAAGAAAAAAAATCAAGCTAACAATAACAAAAACTAAACAAAGCATAAAAATATTTTCATTAGATAAACTAGAAAAAAATTTAAGACCCAAAGCATACACACACACACAAATAAAATTTTGTTTGTCAATCATCTTTTTTTTTTTAGAATAAGATAAAAAATTCTATTAAATTCGACCATCTAGTCCTTTGTATTGTTGTTGCCTATATTTAAGTTTTTACTTATCGTAAATATGTAAATTTCGTTTTAGATTATCTTAGGGGTCATCTTAGAACAAAATTAACCTAAATAAGAGTTTGTCTATCCCTTCCAATGAATGACCTCAAGCTTACATTTCAAGGTTCTAAATTGTTTCTCTTAAAAAAAAACGCTTTGTTTAGACTTTGAGCAACAAACTTTATTAATTTAAAATTTTAATGAATCAAAAACACTTGTGTGTGTTGTTGATATTATTAGTATCAACACTTAATTTTCTTCTAGGTGTATTTTTGATAAGATAGAACATAATTATTCGAAAACGATTCATTATGTTTTTCGAAATTATAATAATAAATCCCCTACATAAATTCTTCAATGGAGATTATTCTATTTTTCACATGCTCCGAATTTTTGTAAAAAATATTATGAAATTCTTAAAAAAAATATATTGGACTTGTTTTTATACTTTGAGAATTGAGTTAGTATATAATTAGAAAAGGGGGGTATTTGAATATAATTAAAGGTCTTGACTTTAAATTAAACGATGCGCTTGGTTTGTCCCTCTCTCTCTCTCTCTTAGAACCCAATGAATAATTCAAAAGAAATTAAGAAAAAATTAGAAAGAGGACCTCGATCAGTGTGTCCAAATTTTGAGTTTAATTTAAATTTAATATATTTCGCTTTGATTTGTGATGGGGATCCCAACAACAATAACCCAAAAAAAAAAATAAAATTTATTTTCACTACAAAAATCGATAGTTTGCTCAAAAATGAAATGAAAAAAAAAATTTAATAAAAAATCTACTTAAGTTTTTATTTGAACGGATTAAAAACAAAGTTTGAACAGGTCTTAACGAAAAAAATCTCAAAGCTTGTTTTGTGGACCCTTTTTTTTTGAAAATCTTGTCCTGGTGTTTTTTTTTTGTTTGAAAATTTTGTTTTTCTCTTCGAGAATTCCTCTCTCTCTCTCTGAAAATGATAATTAAATTATTTTTTTTCAAGAAAGAGTAGAATCGAGAGAGTATATTATGCAACTGCCGTAGAACAAACAACAAAAAAAAGAAAATATTTTTATAACTTTAAACCATAAGAGAAAACAAACTTAAAGTTTTATTATCTTCGGTTCGGTATTTTGCAAAAAAAAAACCTAATTTTTTTGTTTTCTAAAATTCCTTAGAAAAAATCAGCTGATATTTGTTTTGGCTAAAACAAAAAAAATCTCTCAATCTGTCAACTCGCACAAAAAAGCTTGACCCGAAAAATCGTATTCTTTGTTATGTCTACTAAAAATAAAAATCCGCTCATAAAAAAAAAAAACAACTAATCTAGATTTTGTTAGTTTTTTTATGTATTTAGGCCTTTACGAACAAAAACTTCAAAAAAAAAAAATAGGCAAATATTTGAATTTGAAGCGATTCGATAAAAAATTACTTTTGATTCAATGATCAAAAGTTTTAGCTTAAACAATGTCTCTTGATTTATCCCCACAGTAATAGATTAAAAAAATGTAAAGATATACTTTATAAATAATCCATTTTGAAATGAAAATAGTGGAGCTTAACTAAAATTTTTTTAAAAAGGTCTAGTCAGCATGAAATTGATTGAGATTATTTATTCTCGCCTAAGCTTATCCGAGGTGTGTGACTATACTCGAAACGCATCGTCACACTATAGATGCATCTGCGCAAGTTTATACTCGACCCGAGTCGAGCATAGCATGTAAAGAGATGATTACACTCTTTCCTATATAGCTACATACTGGATCGAATCTTAGACTTTTTGAATACGAGTCGAACACGGTATCCGTTACACCATACCACCGCCAAATAAAATGCACATGCAGAAAGTCACAGGATCTTAAATAGAACATTATTGAAATAAAAAGTGTAACAAAATTTTCTGCAGTTAAAATTGAGATGCATCCAGAGATAGAGACTAGTTGCGACTCAGACTCGAGTCCGAGTCTTTAGAATAAGAAGGACTCGGACTCTGTTATGTCTTTGATATTTTAGAGGGGACTTTTGACATAATTTTTTTCAAAAAATCTCTATCTCTGGATTCACTATAATTCTTAATCCATGTTTACTTGAAAGACTCTGTACCACTCGAACTAATAAGTCGTAAATGAAAACCTAACTCTTTTAAAAATTCTTTCAAAAACTGAAAGATTTGTAAAGAGTACCCATAAGACTAAACTAGATTTAGATCAATTTCTTTTAAAAATAAAAGCTTTTGTAACGCATCATTTGTCTCAAAATTGTTTAAATCCAAAAAATTGAAAAAATTTGTTTGACCATTACTCTTGAAATTGAGACATAACTGAATTTAGTAACCCTAATTCGACACAAAAAAAAATCATTCTACGGTCACCCCTCTTTCTCTTTTTTTTTCAAAAAAAAATATATTTAAAACTAGGCTTAATTTAAATTTTTTTATGAATATAGGCTTTACGAAAAAAAAAGAGAAAAAATAATGATCATATGTTTTAAAGGTTTTTTTTCTTCTTTATGCAAATATTTTAGAAAATTTTCATAAAATTAATTGAGCAAGATTTTTAGGATTTAATTGAAACCCAACGACTATGATAACCCTTACAACAACAACAACAAAAACGAAAATACAAAAAAAAAGTCTAATTAGTTTTTAATTGAAAATTTTTGCGTTGGTTGTTAGGAATATGAGTGAATCAATGACCAATCAACCATTGTTTATTTTTACGTTACGAGCTCATCAAATTCTAAAAAAAAAGTTCAAATTTTCAGACATTTAAACTAAATTATTCACGGCATCAACTGTCCGATTTTTTAACAAAAAAAAAATTTTGACAAGCTCAATGAGGTATTAAAATGTAGACACATTTGTAAATAAACTCAAAAATGTTAAGCCTTTTTTTTCAACAAAAAAAAAAACGCAGATGAGTCTATAATTTTCGAAAAAGATTTGACATTTACGCTTATAAATCCTTATTATTACCCCTGACCGTTCTTAAGAAAACAACATGAAACTTTTTTTTTTTTTTGAATTTTTTTGTTATGTGTTAAAATATTAGTTATGCATTCTTTTTTTTTATAAAAAACTTTGAAGGTGTTGATTTCGTTTTCAACAAAAAAGTATTTTTTTTTAAAAAAACGAAAGAATTTTTTGTGTTGATTGAAAACAAAATGAAGAAAAAAAAGGGCTAGTTGAGGATATACAAAAGCATATGTTTTAAATTTCATTTCATCCGGTTATTAATCATTAATTTTGCTTCCTGGCGTCTGACAACAACAAAAAATAATCATCTGCCATAATTGTTTTTTATCTTACGTGGCATTACGATTCACTTGAATGAAACAAAACTTATAGTTTTTTTTTTTTTGGGTTGAGAAAAAAAGTTGCTTGTGACCGAGCTTAATTTAATTTTTATGTCAATTGCCTAATATTATACACTAATCCTAAAATTTACTTTATTCTTAAGATATTATTGGATATTTTATGAGAGTTATTTTAGGAAAAAAAAATAGAATAGTCTTGTTCCATTTTTAGTCTTGAATGCAAAGTGTGACTTTAATAGCAGAAATTTTTATCTTTTTAGTCATTACTGATGATTCTGAGAACAGAACGAAACCTTGAAATCAAATGAGACTGTTCCGAACGGAACGTTGCATTTTCGCAATTGTGGAGGTTTTTAGTAGATTTTCTTTGATTTTAGAAGAAAAGTTTACCAGAAACATGTAAACTTGAAATTGATCCGGTCCCAAAAGGGTACTGCTATCTAGAGAGGACATCTATGACTTTTAATTTTTTTTTTAAAGTTTGAAATTATCATTCAAAGATTGTTAAAATTTTAGCGCAAAATCTATTGAAATCTATTTTAATTTTTGAAGAAAAAATGCTCTTTTACCGTAAACGTTCGCTAGAACCCCGGGCTAAAAGTGGAAAAAACATTTTTGAGCCCTGAGTCTATAATGTTTTTGACCCCAATTTTAGATTTAAATTTAGAATAAAAACTTGACTTCATTAGTCTCCTTAATGCTCGCTTATTACCCCATGGATAAAAATTGGTTTGGACCTTCAGAAACATCAAAATTAACTTATATTTTAATTTTTTGGATGGGACAAAAATGGTCTAAAATTTGAAGCTAAATGTGTGACTATCCCGTTAAATGTGCATTGAACCCCGGGGACAATTTGCGAGCGTTTAGGGTAGTACTGTACGGCTCCTGAAAAAAGATACCCCGTACCATACCATCCAACCGTATCGTTCCAGCGTACCAATCCTAAATTTTTAAAATTTTTGAACTTTTTTTGAAAGTTCTATGGAATGATTCAGGGTATGTCTTTTTTCAGGAGCCGTGCAGCACTTAAATTTTTACGCAAAACCGGTCTTTTTTAGGTAATCTTTAATGATCTTTCCGAAAAAAAATCATGAATCTGTAAATTCTAGAACTGTGTAAATCCTGGTGAAAATTGAAGGGTATCGAATTCGATTCGATTTTACAGACTTTTTTTTCTTCCTACACGAATACAGTTAAATGACTTGAGGCAATATAGTCTAGTTTCTTATTGAAAGACACGCAATTGAAGTAGACAATGTCAGATCTCCGACTTATCAATATATCTGAATTTTTTAGAGAAAGGAATTAACATGTATCGTTTTTTTGAAAATTGAGTCTTATAGCTATTTCACTGGTTTATTCATAACAAGGTTAAATCAATATGTTTACATACCATCTTAATTTCGTTTCACTACAACAATAAATTTCAGTGGATGTCGACTACTGTGCTATCTAGAAGGCGTCCTTTGTTTATCGATACGACCCCTTCAATTAAGACACTGTCCTGTTGAAAAAGTAAAACATTTTCCTTCATTGCTTCACGAATAAAAAAAAACAATTTCCTATCTTTCGAAAAATAATTTTATACTTGCAATTGATTCATTGGTAATATTTTGCATGTCTTGCATGATTTGCTTACAACAAAAAAATTAGTAAAGAAAATCTTAACTAATTATTATAAAATTAATCAAATTGAATCAATTTATAGAAAAAAAAAATCACGCATTTATATTCTAGAAATTTATCTATTGGAATAAAATTTTATAATATTCATAAACGCCATTTTCATAATGTAGATGAATATGATGTGGGCATTAAAAAATTGTAAATCATTATGATACATAAAATGAATTTTTCGTTTTTGTGTAAATTTTAACTAAACAAAAAAAAGAAAACAAGGTGTTCATGTTTGCTACTGAAACTTAATTATCTTGTTTCGCTTAACTTGTAGCAAAAATATCTTTTTTATTGAAAAATAATAATTTGTCTACAGTAAATAATAGAATAAATTGTTCACTCAAGTGAAATTATTAAACAACCACATTTGCGAAGATAAATACATACAAAAATATTTTTTTTTTGTTTCTAAATTTGGAAAAACAATGGTGTTTAATTAAAGGGTATGTTTTATAGAAAGATCGTTTCTATGAAACATTTAAAAACCATTTTTGTTTAATTTGTTTGTTAGGTATATCTAAAATATCTTAATAATATGTTTTGATCAAAAGTTGTTAATCAGTGTTTGTTTTCTCCCTCCCTCTCAGTGTTAATGAGATGAGCTAGACGAATACGACGATGGACCTTAGTATCAAGCGAGGTTATAATTAAGTTTTAAACAAAAAAAAATGGTTTTGGATTCTAAGTTTAAGGAAATTTTGAAGAGCTAGACGTGTCATGATTTTTTGCCAATCATTAAATTTCTATAAGGGTGAGGAGAAGTGATATTTTGAATTGAGTTTTTTTCCGATAAAACACCACAATAAACTTTGAGTTTATATCAGAGAACACCCTAAAAAAAACACAAGAAATCCCGTTAGAGAAATTAAAATTATAAATTCAAATGATTTTAAGACTGAACCCCCAAAATTTAGGCTTTTCATTGTCGTGAAACAAAAAAATGAGCTTTTAATGAAAGAACTCATGTGTTTCAGTTACGTTTTTGATTTTTTTCCAGACCAAAATTATTGATGCATTTAGAGTTTTTTTACAAATGGAGATCTTATAAATTCATTTTTGAATTTAGAAGGTTAAACTCAGGACAGACTATTTTACTTAAAGTAAAAAAAAAAAACGATCCTCAGATCCTCAGGTAGATGGTCGATCCCGGTCTGTACAAGTTGGATTCCATCTGAATAATCCGATATTATCGCTAAACAAACCGAAGAGTCGTGGTCAGAAAAAGCCCCTTTTTTTAATATTAATTGAACTAATGAATAAAATTTTCAATCTTACATTTGCTTTGGTCATTAAAATGAATAAGTGTATTGCTTAGCTTTTTGTATATTTAATAGGTGTCTTGTAATGCACTTCCACCGAATTAAAGGTTTGCAATACCCGTACCGTACCGAACCGTACTAAAAATCGCAAATTTATCGCAAAATCATGCATTAAAAATTCAGATAATTTTTAGTACGGGTACAGGTACGGTTATGAGTTGAGTACGGTTCGGGTACGCCATTAATTCAGTGGAAGTGACGCATACTAGTCAGTTTTTAGTATGTTTATTAGGTAAAATAAGTTGTGATTAAATTGATGTATGTTAAAAAGATTTAAAGTATGCCAAGAAGATTTTAAAGTATGTTGAAACAACAATCCCTCCTCATCATTCATACATCCTAAATCAAAAAATCTTCGGAAGTCTTTGGGAAAGACTTGGGGATCCGATGATCTTAAGTTGTAAGCTCAAATTAACGCATGTGTCAAAGAAAACTGGAGACTAGGTTTAATCAAACGAACATTCAAATGTCAAAATGCAGAGTCGGTTTGTAAACTTTATAAATCGTTAACTCGGACCAAGGTTCCATGGCCGTTATAGAGTGACAATTGGTACGAAATAACCATCATAGACACAATTTTTTTTATCAATCTGGCCAATGAAATCGGCTTCCAAATCTAATAAATTTTTTTGGTGCATATTTTTAATTAGACCAAATACTCTTCCATTCAAAATATGTCCTATAAGTCCAAAATTAGAGAAAAAAAATGAAGTTAAGCCTAGTGTATACTAAGCCTAAAACAATAAAAACCTCATTTAAATTTAAGTTTTTGAAATAAATCTTAAGCTTTAAAAAACCATATTCGCAGTTTTAAAATTTAATTCTAGGTATTCACATTAAGAAAAAAAAAGGTATAGTATATCTGTTAATTATTATAAAATGTAATTTATATCCAATTACATGTGTGTTAACAAATGTAAAATTAATTTTAATAGTTTTTTTTTTTTCAAACGAAATAAACTAAATTAGAATTTTGAATTAGTCACCAAAACGAAGAGTTAGAATACTCATAAACCTTTTATTTTAAATCAATTTATTTTTCCCGTATATCAATCATTGTCAGTCATGTCTTGTATTAATTGCTAAAGCGTATGTTAAAAAATGATGAATTTTTTTTGTTTTTTGAAAAATTCTAACACTCACTCAACTTTTGACACTTTTAAAAATTTAGCTACACAAAAATAAAAGAAATATTATGATCGATTTTTCCTTCTTTACTTTTCTGTAAATTGAAAAATAATTGAAATTTAAAAAAATAGTTTCATCATACAACTAGTATTCTAAGTGTATGAACCAAATCGACTTTTTAAATGAATTGCGCTAAGGCTAGTTCGGTCATTATCTTTTGTTGGACAAAAAATTGATCATCCTTTATTGTTTCAGAGAAATAACCCTAATTTACTTGAGTGTCTTAAGTTGAGACTTCTCTATTCTATATTTTTATTCCAGTGCCTTAAGACGTCAAAGATTGCTTATAACAAAAAAAAATATAAGACTGATATACCTAGCTAAGAAATTAATTATTCGAATAAATCGTAAAAATAAAAATTCAAATAAAAAAATTACGGGTCCTACTAAAAAGCTGACCCCCATTTTCCGTGAAATTTATTCAAAGCGGTCAAATTTCTAAAAGCCATGGTGAATCGAATATTCAAAATCTGACTTCTTAGGCATGTTCCCTATGCCAAGAAGCATAAGGCTAGTAAAAAAAAACAGGAGTTAAAAATTTTAAAATTTTGTCAGAATGGCGGTCTTTGTTAGGTAGCCCTCTGACTGACTGGCTGACTTAACTAAATCGTTACTTTCAATCACTAAATTTATTTTAAGCAAATCATATGATATAGATTCTGGTAGAATATATTCAGCTCTACACGCTGAACAGTAGGATAAAATATGATGTTGACTCAATAATCTCTTCCTGAATCATTCCTCTTTGGCTAAAGAATCTTCACGAACAGGAATAAAGTAAGAATAAAATTTTTTTCAAGATAAAACCATTCGGGATTTTAGTGTCGTGTTAAAAAACCAATTCTTACGGTATATTGAAACTTAAGTATACAGTGCGACCTCGATTTTGTGAAGTGGTTAAATGCGAAAAATTTCACAAATTCAAACCAAAAATACATTAAAAGTATTGGGAACGTCTCTCTTTTTTTTTTCACAAAATAGAGGGTAACAATTTGGTTTAACAATAGGTACTTATATCAATATTCTTTGACCAATCGAAAACCAAAGGATTCTGAGATCAGATTTCGTAAATTTATTCCTAGTCAATTTAAATTTAATGTAAAACCACTGTAATTTGAACTCAACCAACAAACAGTAAGATTACATTAATGTGATATCAATGTAAAATTAATGGATCATTACTGTTTGTTTGTTGAGTTTCAATTACAGTGGTTTTACAGTTAATTTGAATTGACTGGGTTGGCCTTTTTTAACTGAAAATTCAGGAAAATGTTAGTTTTTCCGTAATTTCAATAATTTTCCAAAAAAAATTTTGACAACATAGAAATTTGCCTCTGGTACTTTTTTTACGATCGAAGTTTATGAATGCAACTTATTAGAAAATCGCCTGGAATTCGTCAATTTGGACCATGAGAATATCCAGAAATAAAAGTCTGGTTTCTTAGCTATCAAACAAACCTAGAATCAAGCCAATCCCATTTTTAAAAAAAAAATTTTTAAAATAAATTTGTGTCAAACAACCCAGATTCTTAATTTTTTTGAAAAGATGGTTCTTGGAGGGGGGAAGGGGAGTCGTTTTTCTGGGAAATTTTGAAATTAAGGATTCATGTATACCCAATATTCACTTAAATAGTTAAAATTTGAGTTCCTTTTCGTGCTTCTTAATAAAACTATAAAATTAAGATAAATCTTTAAAAACATACTATCTGGTTGCCTAATTTTCATAAATTATTTTAAGATTTTTTTCACGAGAATTAGCTTATGTCTGGATATAAATTCATGTCTAGAGTGGAAGAGATCACGTTTCAGTACATTCTGGAATAAGTTTTTATTTTTTATCCAAAATTATGACAAAGTCACTCATTTTGTATCTAATCACATAATTTTAAAGACAAAAATCTTCAGTGATAATTAGCTCATTAAATTCGGAATATTACTTAAATTTTTTAAGAAAACAGGAAAATATTCAAGAATGAACAGATAATTCAAACCTAGACATGAATATATTTCCTAAAAAAACTAGTCTCAACACTAATTTTTACCAACAGCTAAATTCATAAAATTCAAAACTTCCATACTATCTGAATTTATTATTGTTGCAGATTCTTATTTTTATATTAAATTAATCACTTTAATTTTGAAAAAAAACAGGCTTTTTCACACTTTTTAGTGCCCAAAACCTATTTTCAAAAATAAAATGTTCACTACCGAAATGTAATATGTTTCCTAGAGTTTTTATATGCGAAGATTCAGGGGTGAGGATTGAAAAAACATAAAAAAAGTAAACACCTAAAATTAACACATTAATTTTTTTTTGAACTTTTTAAAATAAAATTTTCTCAAAATAAATTGTAAAGATAACTTAAGGATAATTTTTAGGTGATCTGAATAGACCAGAATTTTATGTTTTATTCCCATTGCTAGGTATCTAAATTTCTAAAAAAATAATTTATGTGGGACTCACTTTATTTATGTATTTTAATCTTTTTTTATGTTTATTCAATCCTCACCCAAGATTCAGAATTTTATGTCAAATCCAAATTCTATTCGTTTTTGATTTGTATGACTTTTTTCATCAAAAAATGAAAAAAAATTTACAAAAAGTATTTCCTGAAATTTTTAGAGAATCGCCTCTTGTTTAACCAGATGCAATATTAAATATGGGTATTGTGGCTTCCCTAGGAGGATTTGTTGTTTGACTGAAAAATTTCCTTTTTATTACCGTTTTCACTCGAGTATGCTGATTTTTTTTCCCCAACGATTGAAGACCCAGAGTCAATGGCATCCTTTTTGCTTTAAGAACATATCTTATGGGTTGATGGGTTAATAAAGTTAAATTTGGTATTTGAGGGCTCTTTACACTTAGTAGTGTTGGGTAACGGCCACGCGGCCAACTGACCGGCCATTTTTTCAATTTGGCCGTAAACACTTTTACTAAGCTTACAACTCCAAAATCTATATGTTGGGACATAATTTTATTGAAAAAAAGTTAGTAAATTTTAAGCTTCAGGAGTCTTGTTTTGAAAAAGTTTGGCCACCCCAATACTAACATTTAGACCTCTAGGGTCTGAAAAAATTATTTTTGAAAGCCCCTAAAAAATATACTAAACTAGGTTTTTATATGTGTAGATTACGAATTTGAGGTCAAAAATCATTTTCTTAGATAGGAGTGTGGGCGTTTTACATTGTCGGGACCTTAGCTTTTACCCGATTACTATCTTTGATAAAAATGGAAAATTTTAGCTTTCAGAATATGTCTTCAAATCAATAATAACTTTTTCCTATTTTGAGTTGATAAATGTTAAAATAAATCACCTTGTCCAAAGACAGTTTTTTTTGGGTTAACGTGTAATATCGTCTCTAAATAAAATTTACTTTTTTTTCCAGTAATAAAAACTCTTAATTTAAACAGAGTCTACAAAAAAAATAAAGAAAAAAAATTCTTAGATTTAGATTTCCCATAAGGATATATCTTAAGAGATCAAAATTGCCTTCACTTCAAACCAAGACTCAAATTGTATGCTAAAAAAAACAAATTATTAAAAAAAAATCGATTTTTTGTTAGAGCCTTCGTACAAAACTTAAATAAAAAAAAACTTAATAAAATATTTCTAAAAGTTGTTGAGAAATTTAATAAATAAAAAACAAGCTTCTATTTACAAAATGATAAATCTTTGTGTTAGACATTTTATCTAATCGAAAACGATATTTTTAAAAACAACAACAAAATGAGCTTTAAATATAAACATAAAAATATGTTTTCAAAGGTCTCCTTGAGAGTGTCCATTATAAATTGAAAAAAAAGTTTAAAACAATCACCCTGGATGTTTGTTTTAAACGAGTTCACGAACAAAAAAAAACTAAAATATCAAAATTATTAAAGTTTATGAAAACTTGACATTCACAACCTTAGAACAAAAAAAAATGCTTACTTGGACAAAATCTAAAGAGCGTTCTTTAAACGTGATTAGGAATATTTTTTTTTTAAAGAGACGCTTTCTCTTTGAAAAAATTCTTATTACACTGTCAATTAAAATAAAGCTCTATTCAAATTAATATGAAAAAATCGATTTGTATAAAATTAAATTAATGAGCTTGAGTCTAAATTACGGATAGTTTGACAAGTCATAATTTTTTGTTAATTTATTGCAAGTTACGGATGGTAGTTTCGAATCGTTGGAGTCGTTACTCATCATTTTAGAATTCTATCAAGTGTAAAATAATCGAAAAGACTGGAAAATGGATTTTTCACGAAATAAAAAGGATTGCTTGATACCTAGGCTGAACAAGACAAAGTCAAACCAAAACCATGGGATATCTTTAAAATCTATGCTTTCTTTGTGCAAGAAAAAATATTCCCCCACTACTTTTTGAATCCTTGTGTAGGAAAACCATAGAAAAATTATGCTTTTAAAAATCGGTTTTTAGCGCTAAGGGTGCAAAAAATCATCTTTTCAAAATGATAAAAAAACGGAGTGTATGTTGACACACGATATGATTTAAAATCGTCACAAGTCAAAACAAAAAAAGTATCAAATTATGTTTGAATTACATCCAAAAGGTTTTTCAACTTATTTTCTTGGTTAACAAACTCCTGTTCCCTGGCGACACACATAACATAAGTTATAACCTCTAATAGATTTTACAACTTAATATATTTCTGCTCCTTGGTGGTAGGTCTCAAATAGTCTTTTGTCCACTGCAACATAGGTCTTTTAGAAGAAC
Source organism: Brachionus rubens (assembly GCA_022207745.1). Lineage (NCBI taxonomy): Eukaryota > Metazoa > Rotifera > Eurotatoria > Ploima > Brachionidae > Brachionus > Brachionus rubens. Next base: position 1,771,494 of record JAJVHD010000018.1, on the reverse strand, counting down.
AAATACTTTATGACTCTAAAGCTAAATGGTTTACAAAACTAAGGGAATTCTTACTAAAACGTTCATGATTTCACGGTCTAAAAGAAAACTTAAAAATAACTTTTGGAATTTTATTCATTAAGTGAAAGTTTAATTTTATTAAGAGTCGAAATGTTTGGATAAGTATGTACTTTTTGTACCTTAAAACGAGAGACAGTCAACGGGGTCTGGGGGCGAAGCTCCAGGTAGTGTTCGGTTATGGGATTATTGAGGGTCAAGCATGAAGTAGAGTGTCTATATCGTAATTGTCAGTATCTCATCCCTCTGATAAGTCATATTTATGCATAAAGAAAGCAGATTTTAAATATTTATAATGGTTTTTGGTTGATTTGGTCTTATTCAGTCTTAAAAAAAATGCTTCTGACATTACCGTATACCCTTGCAATGAGGTGCGTGCCCTTAAATCTGAGTTTCGGGTTGTATCCAATTTTCTGATTGGCTGAAAAAAAAACTGACCAATCAGAAAATTGGATACAACCCGAAACTCAGATTTAAGGGCACGCACCTCATTGCAAGGGTATACGGTAATAGAAAGCTAATAGTCTAGTTTAAGCAACCAAAAGCCGATTTCTTAAAATGTCACCACAAAATACAATATATGCTTAATCGACTTTAAAAAAAAAGGAAAAACATATGTGATATGATTGATGTTTGTTAATCAACCATTTAAAAAAAATTTTCTTTAAAAAACTTTTGAAGAACAAAATTTAAAAAAAAGTTTTTTTTTGAAGAGCAAAATTAAAAAAAAGTTCCAAGACAATCAAGACTTTTTTGTTAATTAATTTATGTTGTTGTTCTTGTTACAAAAAACAAAGCAATTTTCTGGCAAACAAGGTAAACTTCGTTTTATGCTAAATAAATTTGCAATAAATTTTACATTTTAAAATAAATAGTTAATTGTTATTTTTAACATTAAATTGAATTCAAAGGACTCGAGCCGTGTAGAAAAAAAATTGAATCAATTTTACTGTGATCCGAATATAATTCTTTTTATTCCCTGGATTTACCGCGACAAGAATCCCGCGTAATGTCCCGGAAATTTTCGGTAATCTAATTTTCAAGAACGATCCCTGAGGAAAATTTTCGGAAAACAGGTTTTTAGAAAATCTTTAAAAAAAATTAAAATGTAAAAGAGTAGTATCTCTTGTAAAATTTAGAAACTTTTAAATTAAAAAAAAAATTTAATTTAAAAAAAAATCCAACAAACATGAATTTTGAATTGAATGACACCATACCATTTGAAAAGAAATAATTTAATTCTAAGCAGAAAACACCTCGGTTGTTTCGAACGTTTCGAATGAAAATGAATTTTTCCACAATAAAAATGATGATGATTTCAATTATTTCTTTTCATATTGTTCAATTCACCTGAATGATTTAAAGTATCATTCAATCTTACATGGTTGCTTTTTTTTTTATTTATTGTTAAATTAATGGTTCTTGCCAAATCAACTAAAAATTTTGATGAAAACATGAAGATTTTCATTAGTCATTTTAGATCCTGTAGATTGAATCTAACTAAATAATTTACACTAAAAGCTTGCTTAGACCTAGTCAATTTCCATGATCTTATTTGAATTTACGTAAATTTTAGAAAAAAGTAAAGATGCTTAAAAGAACCTGATTTTTCGAGAATTTTATGGTTTTTACAAATTTTTCAAATTTCAATTTACCTGTATTACAGATAATTCAAAGTATTCTAGGTACCTTAAGCCTAGAAGCTTGAGAAAAATGGGAAAAGTATATTGGCAAATTTTTAATGAGAAAAAGCACAACTAAGGCAATAAAGAAATTTTTCCCAAACTGTACTCGTCTGATGTGTTGGTTCCTTTAAAAAATGAACATACAGAAACATAAAAATTTGATTACAAAAGTTAGGTACAAATTGGTTCATAAAGAAATATGCGATTTAAATTTCAATAAAAAATTTCAATTTAATTTAATATTTTGCGCAAAAATGGCACCATTGTAACTAGAAAACTAAAATACGATAATTTTTCGAAGCTTCGAGTTTTAAGATACCTAGACAGTAAAACTGGATTGGAGAAAGACTCACAAATGTCAACAAGGGTCAACAAATATTTTCGTTTTAGACTAATGACAAGTTAACAATATCTAAATTACGAATACCAAAGCAAAATTTAGTAGATTCAAATACCATTATAATACTCACAAAATTAAAATGATTGCTCAGCTTTTTTAAAAAATGCAAAATTTTAAAAGTTTATTTTTTGAATGAAACACTTTTTTATTTCTTTAAAAAAAAATAAATGCACTTCTTGCCTTAAAGGATTTTACTTAAATAAATATTATTAAAAAAAACAACATTTTGTGTTTTATTAGCTTTAAGGAATAACCATAATAAGGAATAACTCAAAAGATTAATCAACAGTGTACGCTGAAATGAAAAAAAAAGTAAAAAGAATAAAACTTAACAGCTTTGGCATCAATCTCTTAGATCATGTGTGCCCAATTGATTATTTCTTTGTACAACTGAAACTTTTCAAACAAAAAACATGCTGAAGAAATTTCTCTTACCTTGTTGAAGAAAGTTCTTTTGAATATTTAAAAAAAAAACAACAATTCCAATGTTTATATATGTGGGATTTTCAAATGATATTTTATTATAGAACAAAAAGTTTTTAGTGATATTATTTATTTTAAATTAAAACAGAAACAATAAAAGCTGATTCGTAGACCAAAAAATTTATTTTTTTTTTAAATTAAACATTCAAAAAACTTGAATTAAAAGTTTAATTAAAATTTTTTTTTTTTAAATTTTATTATTAAAATTGAATTGACTAACACGTTTTTTTTTTAATTTCTCATGTTTTTTTTCTTGTTCATCCGAATGATTTTTTTTCACCAAGAATTCGATTGTTTGTGAGTTATTGTATTCAAACGAGTAAACAATGACTGTTTTTTAAAAGTGTGTCTCTCTCCATTGCGCAACTTAGTAGCTTACTATCGATTCTCTTCGTTACATTCCAAGACGTAATGATATCAATTTCTGATTATATTTAAGTTTGTTTCTGTATTAACTGGACAAGGTGCTCAAACATTTTTTAAAAGGAGTTACTAAATATTAATGGCTTCAAAGCAATAATCTTCTCAATGGTATTGAAAAAACAAGACAATTTAAAAAAAAGGCTAAGGTGTGTTCTTCAGCAAGGATTAAAAATGGGAAACACACATAAGACACTGCTGTGGTTGTGCTAATAGAGTCCTTGGAGTTATTCGAAATAATTTAAAATATCTAGACTTAAATCAGGAATTTAGAAAATTCTGAAATTGAAGAAATCAATAGACTAGACTAGAATAGGGTGCAATTTCGAGGTGCTCTATTATAATGTATTGGTTCTTGAATTGTTTTTTTGGAAGAATGAAGATACGATTCAAGAAATTTGTCAACTTGAAGTTGTTAAATTTTTAAAAATTCACTGGATCTACAGTACATTACTGATATAAGTTGATACTCTGTCTAAGCAATGCGCAGTATATTCCGAAGCTTTGCTAAAGATATGTACTGTATGTTTAATTTACCTGTAACTTCCAATAATTTAGAAATAAAGAAATGCTTTCCAGTTTATTTTCTTTGCTTTTTCGCATTTAATTAATTTTTAATACATTCAAAATGATTTAAATAACTGGACAATTAAATTTGCAAATTTGCAGAGTTTTGCAGAGCATATTCTAACGATTTACAAATAACAGAGGTTTTCATACGAAAAATTCCATTGGAATGTGGTTTTTATTCTATGACATTTAGACTCAGCTGTAAGGTTTGCCAAATGCAAAACTTCCACGCTATCTAAATTTACAGAATCTGACCAGATAACCATGTTCCCCATTTATGAAAACCTCAAGTTCGCAAAATCTTAGGAGGGGGTCAAAAATTTCTACCCAGGGGTGCCTAAGTGCCTGAGTGAGTTGTCTTTAGTAAATCATTTGTATCAATGTGAAATATACACAATTATATGGCTAATGATACAAATTCTGATAGAGAAACAAATTTTACACAAGCTAAAAGTGTTTTTTTCAAGAAAAAAAAATTTTAAAATTTTTTTATTTTTAATAAAATAACAAAAAAATGTCAATTTTTTTAGTTTTTTGGGATCTAGTCCGCAGAAAGTCCTAAGACATATACTTTTTTACCTATCGGCTTGGATAGCAGAAAATTCTCAACTAAATTTTGGGACTGGATTCTTTTTTTATTAACCTCCAGAATAGGACAATGTGAAGATTCGTATCAAAAAACATTACAATAATAAGCATCAAAAAAGCCATCTTTAGAATGAGTTCTGCAGTATTCTGCAATTCTGCAAAATAAATTGTGTAGTTATTTTCAATAATATCCATGTATTTGAATTTTAATAAATGCGCAATTTTTTGCAGAGTTTTGCACAGCTTGTTTTGCACAACTTTTTGGTTCCGTGTTTTTGTCCGTAGATGTTGCGGGTTCTGTTTTCCGGCTCCGGAGTTTAGGGATAACCTAAGTATTATATTGCAATTATAGTTTTGTCTAACAAATGTTATCTTTTATTCTTAATTACTTCTTACAACTCCCGCTCAACGCCCGTCAACAGAACAATTGACAGTGAAAAAGTAAAGAGCTGTCTTCCAAGATAACATTTAATAGAGTTTTGAATGATTGGAATAGATTGTAGAGACTTGGGCTAATTTTCGCCTAGAATATTAATATTTAAGTATCCAAGTGTTTTTAAACTATCGTCTTTAAGAAACAATAGCGATTGCTTACACACAGTCACGTATTACAAACAAGAATAAAAACAAAAAATTTAAACTTTTTTATTTTTTTTTTAAAATAATAAATAAACAAAAAATATCAAGATTAATATTCTCTTTTTAAAAAATTAAAATATATCCTTTATGATTTCCATTTTGTTTTTTGTAAATCAAAAATTTCACCATTTTTGTTTCGAGAGAGTCCAAAAGAAAAGAGAGCGCCGAATTTATACAATAAAATGACCACTTTTTTGTTTTTTAAATGCGTCGACCAAAAAATAAATTTTAATAACGAAGAACATAGAGACAACATTAAAAAAGAAATGTCGAGTCTTTCAAATCCAAAAACAAAAAAAAGAAGAGGGTTTACCATTAAACTAATCTATTAGAACAAGACATCGACAATTTTCTTATAGAGCAATTTCTATTACGAGGTAGTTCTCAATACGTTTCGAAATTGCTTTCGTTTTTGTTTTTTTTTTTTTTAGTTTGGGTTATCGGGTCGAATAAAAATAAAATTTAAATAAAATATAATTTTAATTAATGAGATCACCTTGATTCTTCGTCATTTTCGTGTGTGTGAGCATGTTGATGATGATCGTGTTCATGATCATCGTTTGAATCGTCATCAAAGTCAAAAAAAGCCGGAGCTTTTCTTAAAATTTGTTTTATCGATTCGAATAAATCAAAACTCATTTTGAGTTCGCTTTTTATTTCGCTATCGCTTACTTGCTCTTCAACAGAAATTTCTTCTTGAGTTTCATTTGACTCTGGTTCACTTGTCTCTTGTTCGTTCATTTCGACTTTTAACTCTTCGAATATATTCTCGATCGTTTCGTCTATTTTATCTTCTTGGCTTTGTTCTTCTTGAACTTGTTCCAAAACTTCTTCAACTACAATCTCTTCTAACTTTTTCTTTTTATCTTTCTTGTTTTTTTTTGATTTTTTTGGCTTCTTCTCCGGTTCGTCTTCAATCGGGGCTTCTTCTTGTTCTTTTTCTTCAACAACAGGTTCAATATCTTTTTCAGGCGATTCTTCGACTTGTTCAACTGGTTTAGACTCTGGTTCTGGTTCAGTTGTGACTTCTTCAACTTGTTGTTCGACTTCTTCTTCTTTTTGTTCAATTACAGGCTCTTCTTCGACATTCTCCTCCTCCTCTTTGGGTGCTTCAGTAACATTCTCAACATTTTCCACAACTTGGTCAACTTTTTTTTCTGTAACCACGTGATCGAATTTTTCTAAATCCCGTTTATTAGGAACTTTTTTAATCAAATTATCTTTTTTATAAATTCGAACATACTCAACAGTGTAAACAACTTTTGGATTTTTATCAAAAACGCTTATTTTTTTTGGTTGAGACTTTTTTTTCAATTTTTTTGACTTTTTATGTGACTTTGTTTCTTTTTTGATTTCTTCAACGACTTCTTCTTGTTCTTCTTTTTGTTCAGGCTCAATTTGATCGACTTTACTATTCGAGAGTCTATACCTAAACTCATAACCAATTTTACCAGTATTATCATTCTTAAAACTTTCCGTCTCAACTTCCGATTTTTCTTGTTTGAGTATTTTCGGTTTAACATCTCTATCGGCGTCTTGTTTCTTTTGAACTCTGTACTTGAATTCCCAACCAACTTTTGGTTTAACTTCCAATTCATCTTCTTGTTTCAATTTTTCATCGACTTTTTTATTCGATTTTTTCACAAACATTGCGTGTCCTTTTTGGGATTGACTTTCACCTAACATACGGGCTACTCGATATCGAAATTCCCATCCGACTTTTGGCTTAGGCTCAAAATTTTCTTCGATTTTCTCCTCCTCTTTTTTAACTTTGATTTTTTTTTCGACTTTTTTTTCCGGTTCAACATCGGACAAGTAACGAGCGACTCGATAACGATGCTCCCAACTAACTTTAGGTTTATTTTCAGGAAGTTGAATCTCTTCTTCTTCGACTTTTTTTACCTTAAATTTTTTTTCAACTTTTTTCTCTGGTTCACTATCGGATAAATAACGAGCGACACGATAACGATGCTCCCAAGTGACTTTAGGTTTATTCTCAGGTAGTTTGATCTCATCCTCGACTTTTACCTTTTCTTTCTTTACGACTTTTTTTACACCAGTTTGATCAGCTAAAAATTTACTAACTCTATAACGATGTTCCCAACCGACTTTAGGTTTAGGTCCACTGGGTTCTTCGGGTTTAGGCTCTTCGACTTTTTTACTTTTCGGTTCTTTTTTTTTAGTCTCTTTAACTTTTACATCGTTTCCGTTCTCTTTTAAAAATCGGCTTACTCTGTATCGATGTTCCCAACCGACTTTTGGTTTATTCTCTGGTAGGTGAACCTCTTCTTCTTTTTCGACTTTTAATTTTTTAGCCTCAGGTCTCTTACCATCTTTTGCAGCCTCTAACATCTTAGACACACGGTAACGATACTCATAACCAACTTTGGGCTTGTTAATGACAACATCTTCTTCTTCCTCTTGTTTTTTTTCGATTTTTTTTTCTTTTTTTTGTTTGACTTTTTTTTCAGGTTCGTCTTTAGTGGGATTAGCAGCTAAGTAACGATTGACTCTGTAACGGTATTCGTAACCCACTTTTGGTTTTTCACCCTCGTACTCAACATCAACTGTTTCGACTTTTTTGTCTTCATTTATCTTAACATTTCGTATTGATTTTATTTCATTTTCCTCTTCGTCTGTCAAACCCTCACAAAAAGGTACATCATCATCATCCGAGTACCCCATTACCTCGAAGAGTTTGGACGTTTTTTGAGATTTTTTATCATCTTTTTTAATTAGACTCTTAAATTTATTGCTTGCTCTGTATCGATACTTATAGCCTATTGGACCGATTTTGGTCTTGTCTATTTTGTAACGACCGATTATTAAGACGTCATCGTTGTCATCGGATTTTACTTCCGATTTCTCCTGTTTTTTCTTTTCAGGTTTCTTTTTTTCAAGATTTTCTTTAACTTCATCTAATTTACCTCCTGCTTGTAAGAACTTGGACACACGATAACGAAACTCGTAACCGACTTTTGGTTTATTTTCAACTGATTCACTTTCAATTGGTTTAACTTCTTCGGGTTTAGGGTCTTTTTGAGCTTCTAAGTACTTAGAAACCCGGTATCGGTGCTTGTAACCAACTTTATTGCTCTCAGGGACTTTGATTTCTTGTTCGACGATTTTTTCTTCCTTTTTAGCCTCTTTTTTGACTTGAGGTTTTTCTGTAACTTTTTGTTTTGATTCAACTTTGAGTTCGTCTTTTTTTATTTTTTTACTCGGTACAGAAACTTTTTGAACTGTTTTAGGCTTTTTGGCCTCAATTTTAACATTCTTTGTTTTATCGTCTGCTTTTAAAAGATGTCGATTTTTGAAGCTTTCGTCCTCGTTATCATCGTCGTCTTCTAAAGACAATAATTTACGACTTTTTCGTGAATCAATTTTGAAATCGGATTTTTTTTTAATTGGTTCATCATCATCTTCGTCTAGATCTCTTGAATCATCGATTGTGAACAATGATTTTATTAAATTCCATACTAGACGAAATTTGTTTAACTTATCGGATGAGACTACGATTTCTGATTTTTTTATTTTGGTTCGTTTTTCGGTTGGTTTGGCGAGTATGAGAGCGTTTGTTTGTTTTTTAGATTTTTTTGGTTTCGGATCTTCTTCATCATCGTCATCATCGTCGTCGTCTTCATCATCGTCTTTCTTTGATTTTCGGTCGACTTTCTTCTTTGGTTCATCGTCATCGTCACGTTTTTTTGACTTTTTATCATTTTTTTTTGATTTTTTTGGCTCATCATCGTCATCATCTTCGTCGTCGTCGTCGTGATCATCGGATTTTTTGGAATTATTTTTCGATTCCTTTTTTGACTTGGATTCTTTTTCGGATGATTTTTTTGACTTAGCAGGCTCGTCGTCGTCATCATCGTCGTCTTTGGAAGACTTTGATTTTGACTTTTTAGATTTTTTAACAGGCTCGTCCTCTTCATTGTCATCGTCTTCATCTTTTGAAGATTTTGACTTGGATTTTGAAACTTTTTTTGATTTCGATTTTTGAACCTCCTCTTCTTCGTCATCATCATCTTCCTCATCTTTTTTAGACTTTTTCGATGATTTTTCTTTTTTGTTATTTGATTTTTTCTTATGGGCGACTGGCTCTTCTTCATCATCGTCATCATCATCATCCTCGTCTTCATCTTCGTCTTTTTTAGACTTTTTCGATGATTTTTCTTTTTTGTTATTTGACTTTTTCTTATGGGCGACTGGCTCTTCTTCATCATCGTCATCATCATCATCCTCGTCTTCATCTTCGTCTTTTTTAGACTTTTTCGATGATTTTTCTTTTTTGTTATTCGATTTTTTCTTATGGGCGACTGGCTCTTCTTCATCGTCGTCATCATCGTCGTCATCTTCCTCATCGTCTTCTTCTTGATGCTTTTTGACATTCTTAAAAATTAAAATCTAATTACAGACTTTTCGCTTCTAGTACGGAAAACTAAGGTTGATTAAGAAGAAAACGTCATTTTTGACTCGAAATTCGTAATCTACGAGTTCGAAAACCCTAGAAAATATTTTTTTTTTAATGAAGATAAAAAGTCAAAAATTTAACCCTTTTGCTTTTTAACAGCCCTATGTCGAGGTGCTCTATTTAAACATTCAAGAACTCATGATTGAAAAAAGCTACAATTGATTTTAAGATACGATCTGAAAGCCAAAAAGCTCCCATTCAAGCTAGTACCCTATTTGAAAGAGAATTTTTTTTCTCTAAGGTTAATATCGTGTGAAAACGTTCTAAAATAACTTCAAATTTTTTGCAATTTACTTTTTTTGAAGATTTTGATTTTGATTCTTTGTCGTCTTTTTTGTTCTTTGTATTTTTTTTCAAAGATGCTTTCTCATCTTGTTCTTCGTCATCATCATCATCGTCATCGTCTTCTTCTTGGTGCTTTTTAGCATTCTATTAAATTAACAATTTTAAAACACGCATTGGCCTAGATCTGACATAAAACTCTATGTCCGATCGTAAGCCTCAAAAAAAATATTTTAATACAAACCTTTTTAGATTGAGTTGATTTTGAATCCTTCGATTTGTCATTTTTGTGTTTAGTATCTTTTTTTAAAGACACTGGTTCATCTTCATCGTCGTCATCATCCTCTTCTTCATCTTGATTCTTTTTACCATTCTTTCAAAAATAAATAGCCGAAAGATTCTTAGACATGTTTAAAAATGAAAAGGCCAAACCTTTTTAGAAGACTTTGATTCTTTTGACTTGTCGTCTTTTTTGTGTTTAGCATCTTTTTTTAAAGACACTGGCTCTTCATCGTCATCATCATCATCATCATCGTCATCTTTTGAATGACCTTTTTGAGATTTCTTATCACTTTGATTTGTTTTTTTGGACTTGGACTTTATTTTTTTAAGAGTAAAAAATAATTTTTTAACTTTTTTGTTCTGGTTTGAAATTTACCTTGTCTTTTATATTCTTTGATTTTTCTTCTTCTTCGTCCTCGTCCTCGTCATCATCGGTACCTTCTTCTTCTTCGTCATCATCGTCGTCGTCATCATCCTCGTCATTATGCGAAACATAAACTTCAGTGTGTCTACCACCTTTTTGTTTAGGTTTAAGCAACATTTGATTGGGTAATTCTGATCTAGGTACACCTATGACTCTAACAGTTTTTTCATCGTCATCGTCGTCGTCATCATCGTCATCGTCATCTTCCTCCTTTTTATTATTTTTATTACGTTTAACAGACAAAGGAGGAGGATAAACAGTAGATGATGATGCTGATTCAGAACGACACACAGAGGATCCAGCGGCGTCTACTGCACTGATCATAAAGCTTAACAATTTACGACTATTATATCTCGCGCATTTTACAAACTTTAAACAAAATTTTTAAAGCTTATAGGTAAAAATAGATGCTCTCAAAACACTTTTCATTTCCATTTTCATTCATTTCAAACCGGGATTAAAAAAACACAGAGTTCATAAGGGTTTAGTAAGATCATTTGCTTAATGACTTTTTTATTAAAATTGCGAATCTATAACCCTGAAGACCCTATAAAATTTTTTTTTTTTTCAATGAATAGAAATTTAAAAATTTAAACTTCCGCTCAGACATGTATATCCATTTATATTCGGGTATTGGGTCGGTTTGAGTAACTTAACGAACTAATAAAGCCGACCACATTACTTGAAGTTTTAGAGACGTTCGAAAATTTAAGGGTTTATTCAGCTAAAACGTCTATATCTTTCAACATTTTTAATTTCACGCATACCGTTGACAAAATCGAGGATACACTGTATACCATTTTTAAATCATAAGTTAAACCCACTGATTTTTTATTTCTGATTAATATTTATAGTTCATTTAAAAGAGGACAGAATATTCTACTCATTGATATGTTTAACATTAACATGTTAAAATCTCTTTTAGGTAAAAAAGTCCCTCACATAATTGCCCCATTTTTATCCATTTACCCCAAAATCACTTTCACAGTCAATAAGTACATAACCAAATATATCGGCTTGTAGAAGAGTGAATTATCTATAAGAAGAGGGGTCTTTGTCTATCGATAAGCTCTATTCTAACTCTTTAAAATCGTTCCTAAAATTTCATTCACCCCTTTTAGGTCGTCTTATGATACCAACTTAAAGCTAAAAAGCTCTTGTTCACGTTTAAATTCAACTGAACCAGTCAAAGAAATTGATTTGATGTAAGGTCATTCTAAAAAATACACTGGCTTGTGTAAAATTTTATGCTCTATCAGAATCTGTTTCATAAATATCATATTATTTGTTGTTTGACTATGCTTCTAACGGTTTTATGTGAACAACTCTTTCGAGGATCTTGAATCTTAGACCCCCTCCACGAAAAAATAAAATATTTTTTCGACCCCCTAAAAATTTATTAATTTTATGTTTTCATATATGGAGAACACGCCTGGAGGGTCAGATTTCACAAATTCAGATAGCGTGGACGTTTTCCGTGGGCCGAACCTTACATTTCTAAATTTCTTAAATTTTACTTTTGCAGCAGTAAAAAATCTTCAGGTTGATTCAAATCTTTGTATTTTTGACCGACTCAAACACGTCGGGTCTTATTCACCATGAGGGACAAAATAAAGTCATCATTCCATCAATACCAACATAATCAAGTGTTAACAGGGGTGGTTAAACAATGTTAAATTTAAATAAATTTTATTACACAAAAAATTATCCGACAAGACATAAAAATTATAAAAAAAAACAAAGTTTTAAATTAATCTATGACGAGAAAAAAATATTTTTTTTTTTTGACTTGCTATATTTTTCAGGCACTAAGGATCAGACCATTACAATTCCGAATGCTAAAAAAAAAGAAAAAAAAAACACAATCAAAACCATGCGCAAAATTTAAAAATAAATAAAAAGTAGTCAATTTACCTCTGATTTATCCTCTGTTTTTTCATCATCAGCTTTAACTTCTTCTTCTTCTTGTGTTTCAGTTTTAGTTTCTTGTTCATCAAAATCAGGCATTTCGTCTACTTTTTCATCTAATGGAACTTTCATGGCACTTCTCAACATATGTTCAATACGATCCGCAAAACCGGCTGTATCTCTCAATTCATATCCACTTCTTAATGTAGCTGATTCGTACATAAGCTCGACCATTTCTTTAGCTTGTGAATCACTTGCATCCGATTCGACACGTCTCAGTAATTCTTTAATCAACGGATGACCTGGATTAATTTCCAAGATCTTCTTTTGACTAAAATAGTATTGTGATGCCGAGTCGCCACCGGCTTTTTGATAAGCTTGTGCTCTTGTAATACGTTCCATATTACCCGAGTAACCGTATTGATTAGCTACTAGGGCCATTGGGGTCTTTACAAGACGTGTCGATACCTTAACTGACTCGACTTTTTCTTTCAATGGACCATCCTTGATCCAATTAATCAACGGCTCATAAGTTTTTTGTAATTCTTTAAGTCTTTCTTCACCTTGTTTTGATTTGTCCAAGTTTAAGCCGTCTTTGGCCACGTTTTGGAATCGTTTACCATCAAACTCAGGTAACGATTGCATACAATATTCGTCGATTGGGTCAGTTAGATAGAGGACTTCGTAACCTTTGGACAATAAACGTTCGACAAATGGAGACTTTTCGAGCTCATCACGGTTCGTACCAGCAATAAAATAGATAAATTCTTGTTTTTCTTTCATTCTTTCGACATACTTTTCTAAGCTCGTTACTTTTGATTTTTCCAAAGCAGATGTACCAAAGCGCAACAATTTGGCTAGACGTACACGATTTGTCGAGTCTTCAATGACACCTAGTTTAATGTTTGTCGAGTACTCTTTATGGAAAAGATCAAAGTCAGTCTCGTTTAACTTTTTAATCATGTCCAAAATTTTGCGTACAAGTTTTTTTTTAATGACTTTTAAGAGTTTATTTTGTTGTAGGGTTTCACGTGAAACGTTCAATGGTAAATCATCCGAATCAACAACACCTCGTACAAAACTCAAATATTTTGGTAATAAATCATCAACTGTTTCACTTATAAAAACACGTCGTACATACAATTTAATCGAGTCTCCTTTTTTGTTGTAATTTTGGAATAAATCACTTGGAGCTGATTTTGGTACGTAGAGAATTGATTTAAAGGTAACTTCACCTTCGGCTACAAAGTGAGTGTGTATTAATGGATCTTGATGATCTTTTGTGAATGATTTATAAAATTCGATGTACTCGGCATCGGTTACTTCGGATGTTTTACGTTGCCATATTGGCTTAGCTGAGTTCATCAACTCCCAATCGTATACAGTCTTATCGACTTTTTTGGTCTTTGGTTTTTCCTCTTTGGCCTCTTCGACAGTGCCGTCTTCGTCTTCTGACTTTTCGGCAGCGGGGGTTTCGTCTTCGACTGGTACCTCTTCGGAAACAGTCTTATGGGTCCATAGGAAAATGTTGAAGTTTATGAATTGAGAGTATTTGGTGATTATTTCTTTGAGTTTATGCTCTTCTAAAAATTCTTGGGCTTCTTCTTTCATGTGTAATGAGATTGTTGTACCACGACCTAGTGTGTTTCCACGTGGGTCTTTGACAACTGTGAATGAGTTCGAATCGGACTCCCAAATGTGTTGCTCATCGTCATTGTGTTTTGAAGTGACAATGACTTTGTCAGCAACCAAGAAAGCCGAATAGAAGCCTACACCAAATTGACCGATTAAATCACTCATTGATTGTTTGTTTTCACTTGCTTGGGCTTCTTGGAATTTATTTAAAAATTCGCTTGTTTGAGATTTTGCGATTGTGCCTAGGTATTTTATCATATCGTCTCGGGTCATACCAATACCAGTATCAGTTATATGTAACATACGATTATCTTTATCGGCTTTAATACGTATACTCATTTCGTCTTTGTCACCAAGGACTTCTTTATCAGTTAAACTTAAGAAACGTATCTTGTCTAATGCGTCTGATGCATTTGAGATGAGTTCTCTCAAGAAAATTTCTTTATTTTTGTACAGTGAATTGATGATTAACTTCATCATACGATTAACCTCGGCAACAAATTCTTGTTTAGTCGCTTTGGCGCGTAACTCTTTCATTTCGGCTACACTTAAACCATCGAGTTTAATTTGTTCTTCTTCACGTTGAACTACTTCATCGTCTGTACGTGAACCTTCACGGCTTTTGCCAATGTCATTGTCGACTTTAGGCATATCATCAACGTCTACGTCGTCATTATCAGCGGCGTGAACTCGACCATTCCAGCCTAAAAAGACAAAAAAATTTTTACAAGACTTTAAACGAGTTTTGAAAAAAGTTAAACACTCACTTGAGTAAACGGTAAGACACACAAAAGCGACTAATAAAAATGTGTTCAATATTTTCATGGTCTGTAAAGAAACTTAAGTTTCTTATAAAAAATTTTTTTAGTGGCCGTGAATATTTTTAATATCTAAAAACAAAACAAAGATGTTTTAAACGCTTAAAGATACAACGCTTAGGATGTTAAATTATTCAATTTGTTTTAATCCAATCGAAAAAAAAAATAAATTTTTGTTTTCTTGTATTAAGGTAAAACATAGGTATTTATATAGAATGAAAAAAAAAAATTTTTTTTTTGATTTTTAGTTCGGTTAATCGAGAAGTAAAAAGAAAAAAAGTGCGTGTATAAATCTTATTGGTTGTTGTTGTTATGTGTCCTTTTTGAATTTTATTTTTTTTAAATAGAAAAAAAGCGCGATATTTGTTCTAAGTTACATACATGAAAGAGTGTGTTGGTAGATTTTAATTGGGTAATTTAGGTTAAATTGAAAATTTTGTGTTCTATGTTGATTTGTTGATAGAGAATAAAAAAATTTTTTCGAGAATTTTTATAATAATTTTTGTAAGTGGTGACACAAAAAATTTCTTGATTTTTTCATTTTTTAATAGTTTCTCTAACTCTCTGTCTAAACTTAAAATCGATTTAATTTTCAGGGAAAAAAAATCGAAACTTACAAACCATCGGCATTTTGAATCAACAACCTTAAAAAACCATAGCAACTTACTTTTTTTTTTGTGATTAAAAATCGATTTTTTTCGGATTAACTAGTTTTGCAAGCAGAGGATCGGGGTTAGACTGTTTCTGTTCGATTTGGATGGTAGTTTTGGTGTAAGTGTATATTAAGGTTGTTCTTAATCAAAGAAACCGGAACATGGAATAAGTCGGAATTGGATCACTTTCAAAATTGAAAATATTGAAAAAAAGATTGAGCTCAAAACAAGGCCTCAGGGTACCTCTGTTTATATTTTAACCTAACCACAAAATTTAGGTCTTCACCACGACCTAGAAACCTCATTTATACGTTTTTTTACGACCATAAAAATGCTAGAACATGCTTAAGACATTTTTTGTAAGATGGTTTTTGAGAGCTAATTTCTCTTCAATTTTATATCTATATAAGACACAAACCCTCACCTATCTCCAGAGACAATTATGATAGAAAAGACACTTTTTAACTTGGATTTATTGTATCACAGAGAATTTAAAGATTTATGATTTGGGGCTACTTATTCTTGTTCTGAAAGCAGAGTGTGTTAAGTATATTTTAAGAAAGGCCAATTGGTAAAAAGAGCTTCTCAAGCTATTAGATTTCGCGTGATGCTGCATTATCTATCGAGGGAAAAGGGTATTTTAAAAGTTACACGTTTTAGACTGTTCTGGTTCCGTGTTTTAGAAAATAAAAAACGCTCCGGTTCCGTAGTTTATGGATAATCTTAAAATAAGGCCAAGACGGAGCAAAACTTCAACACTTTTCTCATGTAAATTACAATTTTCTTAAGTACTAAACCTAAAGAAAGATACCTGACAATATGTTTGCAAAGCTTACATTATTGTTTAAATTCAAGTTAAGGTTTCAAAATCAGGAACTTGTTAGATATTTAGGCCATACTGTGTTAAGTCACGATTGATGTTAATATGAATCTATTCCTTACTCCGGCTCAATAATATTTAATATTTTTAAGCATTTTATGTTTTAGCATTACCCAAAGATAATAAATTATAAATCAAGGTTCGCGTCATGCAAAACTTCTACACTATCTGAATTTAAGAAGGATGAACACAGGCGTGCACCTAGGTGGTCGAAAGTTTTTTTAATTTTTGTCATGACTGTTCCTAACTGGTTAGCCTAAAAAAGAGGATGCTTCAGAAAATCGTTATTATCTATGTTAAATTACAGAATTTATGGTAGTTATTATACTGATACTGAAAGAGAGTAAAATTTTACAAATGCCAATTTGATTATTATGTTAAAAAAAAATTAATTAGTGCTTTTTTGGACAATAACTGCAAATGGGCGCCCATTTTTTTACTTATTTCACATCTAGTTCAATAAGCAATTTAAATATAAGAGAAGCTGTACTGGTATTTTCAGATTTTGTTAGTATAACTAGCATTTGATTTATCATTTTTGTTTGCACTACTGATGAGTCCAAAAAAGGACGAAACTGGTCTAGTTGCTACACATTCAAAACCACTTTTGATTGTTTAGCTTGTAAATCAAAATATTCTGAAAAGAATCATGGTTTTAGATTTTTGATTTTCTAATAAAAACTTTGTGCCTAAAAAGAAGTTGAAAATCAAGTACCTGAAGGATGAAGGAATTTTTTATTTCGGAAATTCGATTTTTGATATTTTTTTTTTGAAAAATCGAATACCTTAGTGCCTCATTATAGACACCAGGTGTCTTAAAATGTGACTGAAAAAACAAAGGGTCTGAAATTTATTTAAATTAAAAAAAACTTGATTTGAGACCCCAATTTTTTTCAGTCACATTTTAAGACCCCTGGGATCAATAATGAGGCACTACGGTATTTTCATATAGTTTTTCTTTACTTTGAACAAAAACAGACATTTAAAATTGATCTTTATCCATTGAATTACTCCAAACGCCCTTAAAAATAAGATATCTCTGCTTGTAAAAAAGGATTATGTAAACCTTAAAGGATTGAAAAACGTGTTTGTGTAGATGAAAAATTCGTATAGATTAATTTAAAAAATGCAAACAAAAAGATTAAACATGTGTTATAGTAGAATGTTTTAAGTTTCAGCTATAACAAAAAATCAACAACAACTAAATTTATAAAATCGTTACTTAAGAAAAAAATGTTAATTCTCGGTTGTAGTTAAAACTTTAAACTTGCATGGAAGATAATACGAGCCAATATTTGATCTATTTTGATATCGACTATTTGTCGATGTACACACACAAACGCACACATGCTAAATTTTATATTTGATATTTTTTGTTTAAAACATCTAACCAGATTTATCTGGATTCATCATTTTCAAAAATCCTGTATTATCAAAACCTCAATTATAAAATCTCTCGCCTAACTAAATTAAAGTCTAACTTTGAATAAACAACTTTGTATTATTAACGATTATAAACTTGTTTATCCTAAAGGAATTTTTCTAGAGCACAATGTTCATCAAGGGGTTGTCGCTAATAAAGTAAATCTTTGATTAAATACAATCTTAAATTATTTTGCGTTGATTAATGAACAAATTCTAAAAAATTACCTACGTGAAGAAAAATCTCAGTTCTCAGATATTCTCGGTTCTTAGAAACTTCTGAGAACGAAAACTTTTTCTGTTCTGAGATATTCTTAGAAGATGAACATTTGAGAATGAATTTTCTTTCTGATTTTTAAAGTTTTTGCAATCGATTAAATAGTCAATCTAAGATCATTCTGTCCAAGAATTAAACTAAGAAAAAATGTAACTTCTCGCGACAAAATTATGAACAAATTATTTTTAGCTTCTAACATAGATCATTTTTAACAGAAATTCTAACTTTTAGCGGATTTTGTAATGATCAAATGAAGTGAAGAAGTAAAAGATTTATCTTGGGTCCTGGGGATTTGTTTTTTGGTTTCTCTGGTACTCTTTCTACGGTGGACAAAAGTGTAATCAATTAAAAAAAATCAAGAATTTAAAATTTGAATTTAACAAAAATTACGTTCAAGTCTAACTACAAAAGTCATGCATTGAAAAGTCAATTTTATCGCGAGACTTAGATTGACTATTTAATCGATTGCAAAAACTTTAAAAATCAGAAAGAATTCACAAATATTCATCGAAGAATATCTCAGAACAACTAAGAATAACTGAGAACAACTGAGAACAGAAAAAGTTTTCGTTCTCAGAAGTTTCTAAGAACCGAGAATATCTGAGAACTGAGATTTTTCTTCATGTAGGTAAAAAATTCAAGGAGCTAGGTTATTTTTTACTCTTGAGCTTTCTATTAATTTTAAAGGGTTCTTTTAAGTCTGATGAATAACTAAACTTTTGCCTCAAATGTACAAAATTTTTAAACCTGCTAAACATTAATCTGCTTCATTTAACACAGAAAAAAGAATTGAATAATAGAGAGGAGTCTTTCTTATAGGCAATAATGAAGCTGAGGATGATCTAAGCCTATAAATAAAATAAACGATAATCTTAAGAGCAAGTAACGACTGCCGCTCTAAAACAGACCCTGTTAGTCTGTAAATTGGTTAAAGTGTTGTTTTACATAAACGAGTCGCTTGTAAACAAGGAAATTCAGGACGTTTGGTTATTAAAGTCTATTGTCTCTTAATCTCAGAATGAAAGAAGCTACTGGAATGTAGACATTGTGTACAATCGTCTGCTGAAACAATAATTTAACGATCACCCATCAAGATCAAGCTAGCGTGATTCATGTCAGTCTGCAACTAATGCTAATTGGGGAATTTCGGTAAAATGTTGTTAAAAAGCTTAAGTTCTATTAACATTTAAAAAAAAAGCCAAATTTTTTAAGTCTTCACTCTACGCTCTTGTTAGAAATAGAATAATATGATTGAAGTATGTTAGGAATTCATCTGCTTTTAACATTAATCGCTACTTTAAAAAAAACGATCTAAATATATTGCTCTATCTAAATTGATCCTATAACCTGGATAGAGTCTTCAAAGAGTAATGACAAGACCTTTTTTAATAGGTTCCAAAAAAAAAGTTAAGTTTATTTTGCAAAAAATAAAATTCCAATTAAGGCAACTCAATTTGAGCTTAACTAAGCTTTTTCCAAAATTATGTAAACATAGCGTGGGAAAGATGTCCTTTGACCCAAAACATAGAATTATCGAATGTTACATTAATTGTACTCAAAGTTATTGGAATTTTTTTAAAAAATAAACAAAAACATTTTTTTTCTTTCGAAATAAACTTTCGAGTCAAACAAACTTAAAAAGATTATGATGCTATAAAAATTAGCACACTGAAAAATGCTTTAAGATATAAATCGTGTCAATTAAATAATCATGTAAAGAAAAAAAAAAAGAGTTACAAACAACAACAACATAAAGCATTTCATCCTAAAGTTCAGCATTAAACGATTGCAATTTATGGAAATTGAATGGATTTTATAATTGATCTTAACAAATATTGAAAATTTTTTTGTTGTTGTTAGCTTTCTCTAACTGTAAGTTCGAATGGAAATAATAATTTCTCTCTTTTTTTTTTTTTTTTATTTTTTCGAATACCTATGCGAACAAATTATCTTCCAATCTTGTTATGTATTAAACAATACAAAAAAAAATGATAATTATTTTTCGTTCTCTCTCTCTCTCTCTCTTGTTTGAAAACTATCTATCAAAACTTATTGGTAGAAGTAAGTTTAAGCTACAACAAAAACGAAGAAGAGAGAGAGAGAGAAATTATTCTAAATAGATTATCTTATTTCTATTTGATTTTTGAATTATAATTGTTTAAGTTGATTATAGAACACAAGAGTAAGGAATCAAGCTTCGTTGTTTAAATGTTACATAATTTAAACGATACTTTGGGTCTGTTTTTATGTTGTTTTTGTTGTTATTGCAGAAAAGTATTCGATTTTTTTTTTAAAATTACATTTTTAATCAATTGATTTTTTTAAATAAATTATACTTATTTAAAAGCTTTTAATAAGTTAAACTTTTTTGTGTGTGCATGTGTGTGCGCGTGTGTGGTTAAGATGCTTGCATATAGATTAATCTTTGATCTTATGTGTTTATTCTGTTTTCAGTAAGATTTATTAACTCGGGACTATCTTTTTACACAAATTTACCCGAACCGAAAATTATATTAAAAAACGGATGCTGGCTGGCCCAGAGTCTTCTAAAATACGGACAAGGTTTTTAAATCCTAAATTACACTCTCAACAACTATAATGTTCTTCTGTATCGATCTTGTCATAAAACTAAGGAAAAGCACCAAAAAATAACAAAGACATTTTTTTAGACTTATTGTAGCTAATGATATCTGCTATCGCTTTCAGGGTCGAATATTATATTTTGTCTTTTCAAACATTAGCTATTAGCCTTAAAGGATACCCAACTTTTGATGGATGGTCAATTTTTAGACCCGAGTACTAAGAGAAGATGATTTTTGAAGACAAGCTTATCCTGAATATTCTTATGTAATTTTGGGTTGGGTTAGGCTAAGCATAAATCGACGATTGTACCTAAGCCAAGTATCAGAATGCCCATAAATTAATGATTACAGAACTTGAAGTGATTTAAAATCAAATCCGTGTCCGTGTTTTAAGTTTTCAAAAAATTTCAGTCCATGTTAGAACCGTATTTTAGGGCCCCTAAAATACGGACCCGGTTGTCCTTGTCCGTGTTTTAGGGGTAAGTCATAAGTCGGTTTTTAAAACAACAATAAAAATAATCAAACATAAAATAACACGATAGATCTTGAGTGAACTTTATAATTCATGAAGAATGATAATTATTGAGTCAAAGATAAGGTGACAGGTAAACGAGAAAAAATAATTATTTTTAAATTCCAAAAATATCCAAATTAGGATTTTCAGATCCGTAGAATTCGAGAAAAATACTTAAAAGCAATGAAAATCTATTAGAAACATGAAAAAAGTACAGTAAAAGTATATGTACCCATGCAGAGATACGACCCCGAATTTTTCTAGGTTTTGAGTTTGGGTTGGGTTCGGGTAGACCACTCAAACTCGATACCCAATTACCCACTTTTTTGGGTAACCAACCCATAACCCATACTCGTAAAACTTCAGGTATGTAACCTGAAAAGTTAAGTTTTATGGGTATGGGTTATGGGTTGGTTACCCAAAAAAGTGGGTAATTGGGTATCGAGTTTGAGTGGTCTACCCGAACCCAACCCAAACTCAAAACCTGAAAAAAATCCGCGTTAGCATAGGTCGATTGTACCTAAGCCAAGGATCAGAATGTCCATAAATTGTTGATTAAAAGACTTGATGTTAATCTTTAACTTATGCTAATTATTTATTCGAACCGATTAATAAAAAAGATTCAGCAATTGCAGTTATTAATCAGAAAAGTACCCAGAAAATTGTTTATATACAACATTAAGAGAACAAAACATGTTTGTTTACGAACATGCTTGAATCATTGATTGACAAGTAACTCTAGGGTTAAACGAATAAGAATGAGAAAAGAAAGCTCATTATCTTTTGAATTAAGTCTGATTGATTAATTAAATACTTTAAACCAGAGGTGCTCGAAATCGAAGATTATAAAATTCACCTATACTTGAAAAAAAATCAAAAAAAAAAATCTAGAATAAAACAATTAGCTTAAAGCAGTTAATTTTTGTGTAAGAATTTTTTGTTTTACCTAGATATAAATCTATTGTATAAACTAGCTATTCTTAATTTATTCATATTTGATTAATTATAATACAAACTTTTTGTTTCAAACAATTTAAAATTGATTTTGATTTAAATCGATCTTATTTCTTACTCGTAGTCTAGATCATTCTCGATGATTTGTTCGATTAAACTATTTAAGAAAAACGAGTTTTAAAAAATATGATAAGACCGTTTGGTAGTCATAAAATTCATGGCATGTTAATCTAGACTAACCTGTATTTGGTATTTTTTAAAAAATCAATTTGCGAAAATGAGTCGAGTTGTATTTACAAATTGAAATGGTTCATTGATTTTTTGGTTGGTCTGGTTTTCAGAGATATGTTGTGGTCGGCCAGAAAAATATTTTTATTTTTAATTTACAAAATTTTAAAAAAATTAAATTCGAATGGATAAGTGGTATTAGTGTTATGATGATTAGAAATGATCCGATTAGAATCGTCGACAACAAGAATACTTCATTCAGCTCCACGGTTTTGCGCTGCTTTTCCGATTTACATCGATCTAATTGTTTCGTCAAAAGTATTTTTTCTATACTAGCTTAGGTTCTCGGCATGCAAAACTTCCACGCTATCTGAATTTACAAAATCCGACTTGATAACTTTCTTCTCCATATACAACATTGTGAAAAAATTAGAGAACGCTTTTGATTTTTTTGTTTCATTTATATTCAATCGCCGAAAGTTCGTCATATGATCGGAATATCGTTTTGGTGTTTTCTTTAAGTCAAATATATACATTTTCTTCTATCGAACAAGCTCTCATTCATTGGTTGGCGACTTAAATCAGTTTGGACATTAAAATTATAAATAAAACCTTTTTTTTGTAAAAAAATTTTTTGTGAAAAATTTAGCGAACGACCTGAATTTCGCCCTCGTACTCAGCGAAAACTCGACCGATCTTTATGAAATCTTTTATTTGAGTAAGATAATTTCCTTTAATTTGATATGGCATGAGATGGGTTGGAACCTTTTTATTTGACTGAATTTGCTTACTGCCTAGTACAGAGACGTTTTAGAATGGAATTTTTTTTCTTTCGAAGGTCTGGTCAAGCTTCAAGACATGATTTAGGCATATTTAACTCGCTCTCGATAGCGTGAAACGATTGTGCAAGTTATCTTAACCTTACAGTATTCATACTGTCCACAAGAGTTCCCTTTGGGATTAATTTTTTCGTTTTCGCTTTAATTTTTGGACAGTAAAGGCCGAAAAAATTCAAAAAAATCAAAAATCATTTAGATGAGGGAATTTAGAATTTTTGACCAAAAATTCGTAATCCTCATGGAAGAAAACCTCATAGAAAAAAAAACATATTTTTCTTAACTAAGAGCTTGTTCATTTAAAAAGTCGATTTTTGGCGCTGAAAAAGGCACCAATTAGGTCATTTTTTGGAAAGTTTCGAAAAACGTTTTATAAAAAATCCATGTATCTTTTTTAAGGTTTTCTTTCATCAGGATTACAAATTTTTGGTCAAAAATTCTAAATTCCCTCATCTAAATGATTTTTGATTTTTTTTGAATTTTTTCGGCCTTTACTGTCCAAAAAGTAAAGCGAAAACGAAAAAATTAATCCCAAAATTTTGTTCAGAATTTTGTCTAGTTTCAGAATCTATAGTAAAAATTATGGGTCATGGGTATTTTGAAGGACGAGATTCGATTTAATTGGAATTATGCATATTTTTCCGCTTTTTTCCTAGGATAAAATTACACCATATTTTTTTTCGGCAACATTAAACATATTAACTTGTAGCTTAGAATATGCGCTTTCAGAATATATGCTCATTATATATGATTCATGATCAAATAGCTGAGATATCGGTAAAAAACGATGACCAACTTACGCTTGTTTTATAAAACTAGAGGAGGTGGGGGTCAAAAAAAACTTTTTTTCGAAAATGTAAAAAATATATTTTTCAGGGTTTTTTTGGACGCAGATTCCGAATCTGATATCGAAATTGAAAAGTTTTGATAGCGTGGAGGTTTTGAATTGCCGGAACCTTAGAACTTATTAATTCAGAAATTCGGTTAAGGAAGTTTTTCTAAGGCTAATTTAGGCATTTTTTTGAAAAATTGAAGGAATCGTTTATATGAATAAATATATACGCTTTTTTTGGTTTTTCTATACGAGAATCACGAATTTCGGGTCAAAAAATGCTAATTCCTTCATCCTTACGGTTTTTGATTTTTTAGCACTTTTTTAGGCACATTGTTTCTATTCTACAGGTCAATAAATAAAAAATTTAAGACTTTTATTTCAGGTCTTAAATTTTTTGCTTCTTGGCCGAGCTAAATGATAAAAAAAATGCATTAGCGTGTGTAAAATTTTGTGCTCTTTCAGAATCTGTATCAAACATAATACATTTGGGACAGAAATAAGCGAAAAACCGAGACAAACTCCTTCAAAAGCCCAAAAGATGGAGCCCCAATGTTATATGTAACTAAACCTTAATACTCGGATTTTAGCAGAATTTCTGATTGGTTGATAATTTATTTAACAAGAATTTACGGTAGTTAAACATTTTTGATCATTTTTGTCCAATGTAGAAAATTAAAATTATAAATAATTCAATGTTCCTGGAGGCCTAGAACAATGTTTACCCCTAGGGTAGTAAACGGGAAATAATGGGATTAACGTAACCAAGCTCTAATTTAAAACCGTTTTTCTATTATTAGTTAGAGGGGTAGTTTGCAAGCGTTTATTCACAAGAATCAAAAGATCATCGCCTTTAAGATTGTCTCAGGGAGCCAGTCTCGAAGTAAATTTTGATAATAAAAAAATTTTCTAAAATAGATTTTATTGCTTTGTAAAATTTTTTTTTGAATATTTAAAAAAAACAATCGGAAAAAATTAAAACTAAGACTGTTATCCTAAAATAATTGTTAAAATGGAATCTAAAAACCAATTTTCCTATTTAAACATTTGGAATCTGAAAAAAAAAATAAAATTTTAAAAAAATTTAAAAATTCTCAAATCAACAAAATCCTACAGCTTTTTCTAATGCTCGATTTAAATCAGCGATCAAATCATCAGCACTTTCTAAACCAACTGAAATTCTTACAAAGTTATCATCAATACCTAATACAACTCTTTGATCTTTTGGAACAGAGGCATGGGTCATGATGGCACTAAAAAAAAAAATTTCATTAACCAATCTCTTTCTTTTGCTCGTCTTAAATCTAACTTACGGGTGTTCGACTAAAGACTCGTAACCTCCAAGAGATTCAGCACAAGCGAACAACTTTAACGCTTTCAAGAAAGCAAACGACTCATCGATTCCTCCTTTGAGATAAATTGAGATCATACCACCGAAACCTTTCATTTGACGCTTGTACAATTCATGTTGAGGATGAGATTCAAGACCTGGATAAATAACTTTTTCGATGCGCGGATTTGTTGACAAAGCCTTGGCTACAGCCATACCATTTTCCATATGTGCTCTCATACGTAATGCCAATGTCTTGAGACCACGATTAGCCAAATAACAATCAAAAGGCGATGGAACAGCACCAACGGCATTTTGTAAATATTTCATTCGTTCGTATAACTTATCGTCATTTATCATAATTGCGCCCATTACAACATCACTGTGACCATTCATGTATTTTGTCAACGAATGACTTACAATATCAGCTCCTAATTCTAATGGATTTTGAAAATAAGCTGAAGCGAATGTGTTATCGACTATGCATACTATTTCAGGATTTTTTTTCTTCGCCATTTCACAAATTGCCTTGATGTCGACTAACTTTAAGGTCGGGTTTGTTGGAGTCTCGATCCAAACCATCTTAAAAAAAAAACTTAGATCTTCTTAATCATGTGACTTTTATGTTAAACTTACGGCTGTGTTTGGTTTAAATGACTTTTCTGTCAATTCTAAATCTAACATGTCTACAAACGATGTTTCAATACCCATACGATTAGCACAATTTCTAAAAAATCTATTCGTACCACCATAGACATCATCGACTGTTAGTATATGATCACCTGATTTGAGTAAATAACTCAAAGTTGTAAGAGCAGCTGAGCCAGAGGCGAATGCCAAAGCGTATTTGGCTTTTTCTAATGGAGCTAAACATTCTTCCAATGAATTACGAGTTGGATTACCACTACGACCATATTCATAACCAGCGTGTTTACCTGGTTCGTATTGTTTAAAAGTAGTGCCTAACACAATAGGAGTTACAACGGTACGCGAGTCCCTATTAAATTGAAATATTAAAAAAAGGGTGGGGTTTGGATGGTTAAAGAGTACCATTTTTCAGGTTCTTGTCCAGCATGAATAGCATTTGTTTCAAAATTATAATGATTTGGATCATGGACGTAATCGTTCGAGCTCATTTTAACACTTGTTAAAATTTTATCTAAAATTTAAAAAAGAATCAACGTAGTTTTTAAATAGTCAAAAAAATAATTTTATTGATTTTTATTAACTTGAAAAAATTCTTATCATTCAGACTTCAACTCTTTTTTAAATTATGTAAATTTTTATTTTTTTAATTAAATGCTTGAGTAAAATAGCAATGAAATAAGAACGTGCTTTTCAAGATATTTCTTGGGTAATTGAAAGAGAAAGTAAACGAGAACAAGCTTCTTTTTTTTTCTTGCAAATCTTAAATAATAAAAGGTTCAACTCATAAAAAATGCTGGATTGAATATCTTAACATTTACCTTGATGTTTTTTTTTTAATTTTAGCTGGATTTATTAAGACCAGACTGTACTATGTCATAAAGATTGCTTTTAAAATTTTTTGAATAAATTAAATTAAGATGTTGTTTTGACTAAAATTATTTTAATAGAATTAAAATGAATAACGTGATCTTAAAAAATGATTGAATCTACAATATGTTAACAGTCAGGCTTGTTTGATTATTGAAAACACGAAAAAATATTATAGTGTTCTAAGTCATAAACTGTAATTAAGATAATCTATTTTTTTCCATTCCAAGAAAATAAGTATTAACGACCGGAGAAGGTTACTGCTAAAACACGGACAACCAATTTTCCGGTCTCGAATAACGTTTAGTGCTCTTTCTATTTACCATATAGATGCCTTTTACATAAAAGCTTCGGGTCACAGCTTCTTTTAAAGACCTTATAGGCGAATCAATGAGTAGAATCATTACCAGGACAAAAATTTTGAGTAAATTTCTCCAATACTTATTCGTTATATTACACTATCTGATCTGTAGCAGTTAACTTAAGCCTATTGGCCATCGTAGGCATATATGTAACAAGAAAGAGCACTAGAAGTTCTACCAGAAAATTGGTATTCGTAAACAGCGGAGCATTCGACTGGCAAAGTGGTGGTCGTTGAAAATTTTCTAGTGATTTTTTGCTTATGGCGCACTTACAGCACGGACTAAAGATCTCAGAGATTAGCTCTAGCAATATCAAGACAGAGCAAAAAAATTTGTTCTAGAAAATATGTGTCGGATTTTTTTTACCAGCCTGGAGTGCTCTTTTATTTTGCTAGAAATTAAATTAAATTTTCTATACGAAAATCGGTGTCCGAAAACTGGCAGATCTTTAGGTCGGCGGTAAAATGGTGATCCGTTGGTTTTTTAGGAATTTTCTTTATTTGAACGAGATTGTAGACCGAGACAGAAATTCCAGAGCTTAGCCGCCTGGTCCGCAAGAAAGAGCACAAAAAGATGAACAAGAGTTTCGGTCACCGAAAGCTAGTTGATCTTTAGTTGAACGTGAAATTGGTGGTCCGTGTTTTGGCAATAAACCCAGAGAAGGATCAATTTTGGGCATCCTTTAGAGGTTATACTTTGATACAGTTAAATCTCGTTAATCTGTCCACTTTTATCCGTATATCTCTTTAGTTCGTATAGAAATCACAGGCTAACTGTAATTCATTTCAAAAGAAAATACCTCCTTAAATCGTATATTATAATCCGTATGACGATTTGATCGGTCTATTTTCATACGGATAAACGAAACTGTTCTATGACTATGATTCTGACTATGACGTTTTGTTCTGAAATTTTTATAGTCCAGTAGTTTTCTAGTTTTTTTTATGACTTATGGCACTATAAATCTGAAAAAATTCAACAATAACAAGATTTTAATAGTCAAAGAAAGGGGTACTTGAAAAAAAAATCTGAACACTAGGCCTATTTTGAAATTCTAACATGTTTAAACCACCTTCCCCTGTCAAAAAATCTTTTTCCATTTCAGAAAACCAGTTGACCAAAGAATGAGAATTCATTTTATTTTTATTTTTTCAAGCCTACTACCCCTATAAAGTTTGCTACTTTGAATGCCTCTGAATTTTTTTTTCAAAAATATCTCTATGGATATTTTTATGTATCTGAGCTTAAAAATTTTAAAAATATTTTTGAAAAAATTAAAAAAAATTTTTAAAAATGGAAGTAACTGAAACAATAACAAATTGTCCGGGTTGCAACACTCATTTTAAATCGCCTCGTTTGTTACCATGTGGCGACACATTATGTCAAAAATGTATCACAAATTCTCCTATTGACGATATACAATGTCCATTATGTAATGAATTACACGAAATACCTTTATACGGTTTTCCTAAAAACAAACACTTGGAAAAACTTATTTTGTCTATTGAAAATGATCTTTATCGTGGATCAACTTTTGAAAGCTTTCGAAATCGTTTAACCAAAGCCGAAGATTTGTTGAATAATTCCAAATTTGAAATGGGATCAAGTATAATCGAAATTGACAATTACTTTGAGCCTTTAATGAACCAAATCGACTCGAAAGCTGAACAAAAAATTAATGAAATAAACGAAAGACGTGACAAAATCATTGAAGAACTTGTCATGTACGAAAAAGAACTTATCCGTAATTTAGACGTTTTGGAAAACGATAGAAATAACTTTGAAAATTCACGAGAAGATATCAAACGTCATTTAGCCAATGAAAAATTAACTTTAAGACAATTTAAATTCGATGAAAATCAATTGAAAGACAAAATAAATCGAGTTAAAAATTTTGAATCAAAACTTAATGGAAACAAAAAAAAATTCAAAAATATGATGTTTAAAAATTTAAAATTAACCCTCGAGTCCGATGACAATGATCTATTTCGTTTGAAAGAAAAAAGTCTTTTTGATCTTGATTTTGATCAACTTAAAATTGTAAATCTTCATGAACTAGCTAGTTATTCAAACTTGACGTTAGAAATAATGAAAAATGGAAGTGTTATTCTTAATTACATAAGACCAGTTTCATTAGCAATTGTTACAGAGATTCGTGGCACAAAAGACATTCGTACAATATTAAAACAAAGTCTGAAAGAACGAATCACAGGATATAGCTTTTCAATAATGGCTAGTTGTAAGCAAAAAATATTGTTTCACGATCGAATTACCGATGGTAATACATTGAGGGTTGTAGATGATAATTTAAAAGATTTAGTTTGGATCGAGTGTGGGCTTAAGTTTAACAAAATAGCCGCCTCTGAGGACAAAATTATTGCTGGTGACTTTCAAAAGTGTAAATGTGATGGACTTTATGTTTACGATTGGGATTTGAATAGTCTCATGTTTGTGGCTCAAGATATGAGTTTGTTTAATTTTACAAATGAATTGAAACGATTTAAAGCGAATGATGAGTACTTTTTTTTTCATGATCATGAATTGAGTTTAGTATGTCAAAATGATGGTAGATTAGCTAGCCGTGTATACATAAAAGGTCGATTTTTATGTTGTAATTCTAATTTTGTACTATTTCAGTATTTTAATGAATTGAGCATTTATGATTTAAGTGGTAACTTAATTGAGACAAAGATTGTTTCGAATTTACCTAGTTATAAAATTAATGCGTTTATGGACAATGATTGTAATATTGTGTTGTTTGATCAACGACAAGAAACCATTATTTTTGTTGACTAATTTTGTTATTTATTTATTTATTTTGTAAAACTGTTCGACGAATAAAAAAAAAAATAAGGTTAAGAAAATTCAAAAGTGCTACAAGTGGTGTACCCCAAGGGTCGGTCTTAGGACCTATTCTTTTTATTATCTTCATTAATGACATGTTAGAGTTGATTGAGTCGAACTGTGAAGCTTATGCTGATGATACAAAGATTATTTCAGTCGTTAAAAATTTCCAGTCTTTGATAAATCTTCAAGGGGACTTAGACAAAGTATCAAACTGGTCAACAAATTGGTCTACTCAACTTAATACTGAAAAATGTAAAGTTGTGCACTTTGGGTATTCAAACACAATGTTTGACTATGAAATTAAGTCAGAGAGTTCGAGGGGACAACTCTTGGCAAAGTCAATTTGTGAGAAGGACCTTGGTATTTATATCAAAAACGACTTAAAGTGGGACGTACAAGTCAAAAATTGCACTGCTAAGGCAAATAGAGTTTTAGGAATGATCAAGAAAGCTTTTAATTTTCCAAATCAAGAAAACATCAGATTACTATACACATCATTGGTCAGACCTCATCTGGAATACGCTATCAGCTCGTGGTGCCCGTATTTTGAAAAGGATATCGCGGAGCTTGAAAAAGTACAGAGAAGAGCGACAAAGTTTGTTCCGGAGCTCAAATATCTCGAATACCCTCAACGGCTAATAAGGCTAGGCCTTAGTGACCTGAAGACGTGAAGATTGAGAGGTGATTTGATCCAAATGTACAAATTAGTAAATAAAATGGAGAAAGTGAATTTTGTAAATGCCATAAATTTTAGTTTTGGTGCTGGCTCAAGATGCACTTACAATCTAAGAAGGCACAGAAAAACGATTTATAAAGAAAAAGTAAAAAATTGCCTTCCCAGATTTAATTTTTTTGTTAACAGAGTTGTGAATGATTGGAATAAATTGCCGGAAGAGGTAATTGAAGCAAGAAGCCTGAACAGTTTTAAGTCGAAGCTTTATTGCTGGCTGGAGAACAAACGTGTAACGACTGCTATAGCTCTATGAGCTCACTTGAACTGGTTTCAAGTTGCAGTTTATTTTACTACTACTATTTACTACTACTATCTAATTTTGTCAATTTTGACATCGGAATCGTAATCTACGACCCTGAAAACTTCAAAAAATCATTTTTTTCATGTGGACAAAAAAATCAAAAATTTTACCCCTTCTCCTCCGCCTTTTGCAACCTAATGATAAGGTGCTTAACTTAAACATTTAAGAACTCATGATTGGATGAAGAAATTTTTGATCTGGAGGTACCACCTTAAAGCTCCCATTGACGCCGGTACCCAAATCGGTCGAAGAAAAAATTTCCATGAAGTCACCCTAGGACGAAAACGGTAAAAAAATTCATTTTTTAGTCAAATTGTATGAAGTTCCAGGGGTCACTATTCACCCCACTTTTTTTTAAGGTTAAACTAGAGTTGAAATTACATATATAATTGCAACTACCCCCACTATTAAGATATGCATTTTTAATTTTAATTATGTTTCAATATTTTTGAAACTTTGTTTTTGTTTATTTCAATTTTAAAACTTAATCTCTCGTTTGCCTTTAGATTATTAACAGCTTGATAATGGCAACTCCGTTTTGTCGAAACGTCGTGAATTGTTAATAAATTTTTTCGAAAAAGAAATTTTTCGTTTATAATCGTCTTAAACTAGAGGAAATTATGATCAAATCTATGGTTTTACTCTCTTCATTTTTAGCTTTATTTCATTTAAAAAAGCAGACGAAAATTGAAATGAAAATCAAAAACTACAAAGATGAGGGATTTGTCACTTTCTGACCAAAAAATCTAAATTCTCGTTTATAACATGGAAATTCTGTACCTCTCATGAGAGGTCCAGAATTTCCGTTCTGTACCGTCTTTTTGATCTCAATGCATTGAGATCAAAAAGACGATTATCTAATCTGTTAATTTTCAGTAGTTTATTGCGATATAGTTGTTCCAATGGGCTCTCCATTCTAATTTTAAGGATACTTCTTATCTGTGCTACATGGAACTTCCTAATATTCTCGTTGGAAAGAAGATTTAGACAGGGAAAAGAGTAGTAGGTGATATAGCTAATAAGGGCCTTGTATAAAGTACTCAAGGTAGAGGGTGATAAGCCCCAGCTATTTTAAAGAAAGGACTTTGATTAAGTTTAACCTATTGATACATTTCAATCTAATTTCATCAACATAATTTTTGAATGTAAGTCTATCATCAAAGGTTATATCTAGAAATTTAGTTGAGTTAGACTCAGGGACTTAGGGATTCAAGTTTAGCTTGGTTTTGTCTCTAGTCTAGATCACATAAGACGATTTTTCATGTGAAACACTCATTTTCCAACGAACTAAACAAGATTACAGTTCTTAAAAATAGTTTTTGATGATACCTTGAAGGTCAACAGGGTTGTTGCAAATAAAAAATGCTACCAGATCAACGAATTTTACGACATATCTCTCTTAGAATGTCATTAATTTAAGCACAAAATAAAAGAGGACTAATAAAGTAATCAGGCGAACCTTTTTCAAGTCATAATTTTTTTATTCAAAAATTAAAAATCATTTTTTTAAAAAAATATCAATAATTGAGGTTTAATGGAATTCAAAGAAAAAAAAAATATAAAAAAATTAAAATTTTAATTTTGTTTTTGATACTAATTTTGATTTTCTTGTGTCCATTTCGAGTGATTTTGATTTCTTTCGAAAAAATTTCATGTCATTTCTGTACTCGTCATGTAACATTGGCATGTATGATTTTGGTTCACAATACTCGTCACTTGTCTTATAAAATTGTTTGTAACCTCCTTCGAGGAGATAGATTTCAGGATAGTACAAGTTCGGGTAGTTTTGTTTGTTCATTGATCGATCTCGTTCGCGTATTTCTCTCATTAGTTTTGGACCACGTTCGACAGAAAACTCACAATGAAATATCAACACAACCGGTTTACCATCTTCACTTTTGATTGGCTCTTTGAATAATTGTTCGAAAATTTCCTCTTTGAGATACGCACTTTGAGCTCCTTGTACGTGACCCCCATTGTACTCATACGGGTACCTTGCATCCAAAATGAAGTATTTACCAATTTTGTCATCGTATTTCCCATTCAATAAGTTGATAAGAGTGTGTGAATCGATTGAGGCCAAGTCGTTGTGTCTTGATTTGCTTAGAATCGGCAGCGAATGGGTTTTAGACATGTCACCAATCAATCTATCATTTGAGTAAAACGTGTCGAGAGCTTGTTTGACTTGTAAATCATCGAACTGGGTTTCAGAAGATTCGAATGTTGACCTTGTTTTCTCAGATGATGAGTGACCAAACGGAGATTGTAATGAATCTATTTGGTCGTACAAACTGAATGAAGAGTCATTCTCGTTTAAGTTGAATGTAAACGATTCGTCTAAATTTGTTGCTTGACTTATTTCATCGTCCATTGTGTCTATTTGTTCCGAAAACCCCGAGTCACATGAATTTTCATCGAAAATTTGTTGTTTAAGGACTGGCGACTCGTGGTCATCTTCGAATGACAATTTCATGTTTGTTCTTTTGACTGGTCTTTTTCGAGTTGAAAAATCAGGTGAATCGAAATTAAGAGTCTGTCGGATTATAAATTCTGGGGATTGCATTTTGTTTGGTTTTGAAGACTTGTTTTTGAAATGATGACTACCCGTTCTTGTTAATTATTAAATACTCAAAATAAGAGTTTAGAAAAAAGTATGATTAAGAAAATAAAACAAGTTATTTAGTAAATGAACGATAAATCTCTCTTTCTCTCTCGCTCAGGTATTAAATGTTTGGTATTAGTTTTTAGCTCAACAAACTGTTTAATTAATTAATCAGATCAATTAGAATTTTAATGTTTAAGATTTCAATTTTATTTTTGTAAGCGTTCAAATAATTTTCAACGATTTGAACGTATTTTTATATAGTCAAATACTACCCTTCAAACATAAGACACGCCGATCACTTATTTGAAATGTTAAACCTGATTATTTTAAGAGTTCTAATTAAATGTCAATAATTAGATCATATCAAAGAAGAGATTTGTCAATTTAACAACTTATCAGATATTTGATTATGATTTGTTTGATTACGTATATTTCGGCGATTTTGATTTTGTGTTTTAAGTTTGAATGAATTTTGAGAATTGATCTATCCCCTAATCGAACATTTGAGGTGCTCGAGCAGCTAAATAAACCACTTTTGTAAAACCAAAATGTGATTTTCGACAATTTTACGGTCTACCAATGTTGAGGAATCGAAAACGCTAAATAAAAATACATTTTTCTGTCAACTCTTATCTAGACTCTAGTGATCCCCATACCAACATATGTAATGCATCTGCTTAAAGTTTAAGCCTTAAACTAGGGACGATTCTATATAAATCTCAAGAGCTACTTTTTTTTGTATTATTGCCTACTAGAGGTCGAAGAAAGACTAAAATTAAAGAACTAAAAGTTTAATAATTTTCAATTTTTGGCTTAAAAGTCGTTATCTTTGCGTTATCATTTAAACATCTCACATAAAAATTACAAAAATCTATTTTGGGCGCTTAGGAGGGTGCTACTTAGGTCTATTTTTTTTATTCTGTTTGGGGTTTTTTCTAAGCGAGGATTAAGAATTTTGGGTAAAAAAAGTAAATACAATTCCTCATCCCTTTGTTTTTTCTATATTAAGGCATCTGGTAGCTCTTAAGGGGGGGGGGGGTAAAGTTGACTACCCGAGATGGAAAACAAGCAGATACCGAGGAAAATTAAACTTGCATTGAACTATTCAGCCTCGAATTCAGAACTTTTACAAAATTCTGAGGTCTCGTCAAGTCAAAAATTCGGATTTACCAAATTTATAATGGTTCTTAAGTAAATTTACGGTAAATTTTGGATAAAGATACCACACTATCTTAATTTTGGATTTTCGACTCGATATTCCTATTCGTCATACCTAGGGTTCGCCATAATTTTAGAGGGGGGAGTTGTTGACCAGGGGGTTCCGAAGTTAAGCGACCCTTGAAGAAGTATGTAATTTTAAAACGTTAAAAAAAAATTTTATACCGTACGGTACGGTACGCTTTGGTATGTTTGGTACGCTACGGAGGGTCTACGGTACGCTTCGCTTTGGCTACGCTTCGGAAAGGGTACGGTACGGCTATGCTTGCCACTAAAAGTTCGGTAGAAGTGCAGTATATAAAGCGTCGCATTAGGACCTCAAATTCAATTCGCTTAGGCATTATTTTATCCCTTAAAGATGCGATTTTTAGTCGCTTGTAAGCAAGGAAATACGGTACATTCAATTTTTTCGTTTGAATTCGTTTTTTTTCTTGATGTTTAGAGTTTGTTTTTTAAGCTAACAAATATTTTATCGGTTGAGCTTCAAACTGTTGATTTGGATTTTACGAACATGAAAATTATATTTAAATTTGGCGGACTCGACAATTTAAAAACTAAATGATTATAAGGCTTTGGGCTTTATTGATCAAATTTGGAAAAAAAATTTAAGTTTAGCAAATAAAATCGAAATTGATATTTGTGACATTCCTCGCTCTAAATTATTATTAAATTATTATTATTTCAGTATCTTCACCAAGGGTCCCAATGTAAACCTATTTTAATTATGTGTTCAAATTAATTTCTTATTTTTCGAAAGAAGCCATTCAAAGGCTGGCAAATTGTTTTTATTTATGGATTTTTAAACTACTAAAACTAAGAATAGGGTCGTGCGTCTTCAATCAATACTAAGAAGTATGGTCTTTTTGCGTTTCAACATCGAGCTTTGGAGAGGATGTTATCCTTCTCTTACAAAATTATAACATTTGAAAACTCGCCAACACAACTCAAAGAACAATTAGTATCGAATGAATCAAGAAAGATTGAATACAACTTAAGAAATAAGAACGATTTTTTGGTACCAAGCTCCAAAACAAATAGTGGTGAGATAACATTTGGGTATGTGTATTCAAAAATAGCTAAAAAGTTCATTGTAAACAGACAAAATTCACAACTTTCAAGCTGTCAATATTCAACAACATCAATCTAATTTATGTAGAAGCAACAAAAATTTTTAAATTTAAACTTTAAAATTTTTTATTTTTGAAAACATTTTTTATATTCAATTTATGCATTTTATTTTTATTGAATAAATGGAGAGTTAATCAGTCTTTAATTAGGCAAGGGCACTAGTCTGTTGATTAACCTTGAACTTGAACTTGACAGGCTGTTTTATGAGACTTTTAAAGCTTTCAAAACCAAAATCTATCCTTTTATCTTTTTGGTTAAGTCGTTTTTTTTTTCTTATAAGTAACTAAGCAAAAGACTCAAAACAAGTCAGAACATGAAAAAAATTAAAATTTTTAAATCAAACGTTCATTCATAATTTTTTTCATTTAAGTCAAAACAAAAAAAAGATGGAATCTGATTTGAAATCAGTTGCCACTAGGATAAATTTTAAATCATTTACAACACTTTTGGAAAAAATAACCAAAGTCGATGAGACACCACAAACGAGTCGTAGCCTCGGTAAAAATGAAGAAAAAAAACGTTTAATACAAAAATTTATTGAATTTTGGCGACACACCTCCAAAGATGAAAATCAAAAATTAAACGACAATTTCTATCCTGTAATGAGACTCTTATTACCACACGATGACGATCGAGTTTATGGTTTAAAAGAAACTAAACTAGCCAAATACTTAATCGAAGCATTGTGTATAGCACCCAAAAGTGATGATGCTCAAAAACTATTGAACTATCGTTCACCTGGGAATATTAAATCAGATGGAGATTTTGCGAGTGTTGCTTATTTTATTCTTAAAAATCGTTGCCGTGAAGACTTGACTCTAAATCTAGATGAAATAAACCATCACTTAAACTTAATCGCATTGAACAACTCACGTGGTAAAGACGGTCAAAAAGAGGTCAACAAATCCATCAAACATTTACTACTCAACTTGTCTGCTGTTCAATTAAAATGGCTCATACGTATAATACTCAAAGACCTTAAGATCGGGATCAAAGAAACTGTTATCCTTGACTCATTTCATCCCGATGCTATGGACGTTTACAATTTTACATCGAGTATTGAACGAGTTTGTTCACTTTTAAACAATCCTAATAAACGATTTAATGAAGTTGGAATTGAAATATTCTCACCGTGTCGTCCTATGTTGGGCGAAAAGGCTAAACCTAACAAAATTGAAGAGTTAATGTCCGGAAGAGAGTTTTTAATAGAAACAAAATTCGATGGTGAAAGATTTCAAATGCACAAAAATGGAAATAAATTCAAATATTTTTCTCGTAATAGTCATGAGTATACAGAGACCTTTGGTGAAGATAATTTAGATGGTACTTTGACACCATATATTTACAATTCATTTTCAAGTGAGGTCAAAAGTGTGATTCTTGATGGTGAAATGTGTTCTTATAATACGAAAGAAAAAATTCTTTTGTCGAAAGGTGATGACATTGACGTCAAATCAACACGTCAATATGAAAACATTCAAACTTGTTATTGTGTTTTTGATGTTCTCATGTATAACGATATTGTTCTTACGAATCGACCATTGAAAGAAAGAATTGAGTTTATAAGAAAATGTTTTAGTGAAATTGAGGGTCGTATTCAGTACTCGGTACAACAAAAAGCGAGGAGTAATCAACACGTTGTGGATGCTTTGAATAATGCAATCGATTGTCGATTGGAGGGTATCGTTGTAAAAGACCCTGAGTCTGTTTACAAACCAAGTCAACGTGGTGGTGGTTGGTACAAAGTTAAACCTGATTATATGATCGGTTTGAACGATGATTTGGACTTGATAGTATTGGGAGGTTATCACGGTACTGGTAAACGTTCAGGTCTAGTTTCACATTTTTTACTAGGTCTAGCTTTGGATGAACCTAAAATTGAATCTGATGATTTGATACTAGACAGTGATTCAAGTAATCCTAAAAAATTTTATTCCCTATGCAAAATAGGATCGGGTTACACCCATAAAGAGTTGTTGGATTACAACGATAAATTGAAAGATAAATGGAAAAAGTTTGATAAAAAATGTCCACCGTTTCATCTTGAACTTGGTTATGAAAAACCGGATTTATGGATCGAGCCAAAAGATAGTTTTATAGTTCAGGTAAAAGCTGTTGAAATAAATTCTAGTGATAAATACAAGACGGGTTTTACGTTGAGATTTCCGAGATTGGAAAAATTTCGACCTGATAAAAATTGGTACGAGTGTATGAAAGTGAGTGAGTTTGAAGAGTTGAAAGATAAAAATTGTGGTAAATTATCGAATAGACATTTGGATTTGGATGAGTTAGATAATGGTGGTGGTGATGATGGTCCGAGTCCTAGAAAAAAGAGAATGGTTAGAAGAATTCAAAAAGCAACTGTTGGAAATTTGTACCGTGGTGTTGATCCGTCTGTTGTGGACAAAATAAGCGAGGTTTTTTTTTTAAGTTTGCTTAAAATTTCCTTACAGTGACAGCGACGGTAATTCGTATTGTTTGCAAGATTGACGTTAAATTTTCATTAATTCAATTGTAATTCGATTCAGCGTCCAGCTAGACTATTGTTAGAAAAGTTTCTCCTTCATTGATGAAAAGAGAGAGGAAACTCGTGTAGGGTTAACTTGTAATAGACCTTCAGAGCCATGGAGTTGTCATGAAGCTTTCTTCTTCTCAAGTCAAATTTTGTTTTGAAACATTCAGGTTATCAGTTATCGGTTTTTAGTTCACCATATTGTTAACTTCAGCGTACCTGCTTTGCTTTCCAGATCTTATCGATCTTCTAATACGCTGCCCAGGCAAGTGATCTCTGGTGTACGAAGTCTGCATCAGAGGAGCTGAGCTTAGCTTCTTGGCTTAGGCTCACAACTTGTTCTGTGGAAGAATTCCCAAGGAGAGCTATGTCGTCGGCGTAGTCCAAATCACTGATGATCTGGATGTCTTCAGATCTAAACCCTTTCTTCGAAGCATCTGGTTACATGAAGCTTTATGAAATTCTAAACGGGACTACCTGGAAAAAAGGGCTAAGAAAAAAACACTTTCAACATATGTCTTGAAATAGAGACGAATCATTAACCGATTCTTGAAACAGCAAAATTCTCACCATCACCGGTTCCGTTTCTTTGAAATTTAAAAGTTCAATTGAAGTCACCACTCTCTGTCAGTCTTCAAAATCATCTCTTAATTGCATAAACTCGATGGAGATTTATGCAAAGCCTAAACTCCAGGATTTTTCGGAAGCATCAAAGGTCTGAAACAGGTATGGATCCCTCAAATTATTTTCAGGATAGGTCGGACAGTTAACTCCTTTCAGCTCAATTTAGCTACTTCTCAGTGAGATTCAAAGATTTTTTTTTATTAAGGACCGTATAAATATGAGACCAAAATTGAAGTTTTTCTTCATTTACATTAAAGGCTACCCTCTATTCAATATTTTTGATAAAATATTTTTTAAACAGATTTTTGATGGCAAAGAAATATGTGTTCTTATTGAAGACGACTCAAAACGTAAAAACGAATACGAAAAATCAATAATCGAATTAGGAGGTGAAATTGTTCAAAATCCCGGTAGAAACACATTCTGTATTCTAACAACACGGAGTACCCATCGTGTTAAATCTTACATCAAAAACGGTGCATACGACATTGTTAAAATAGACTGGTTGGACAAATGTATAAACGATAAAAAATTTAACAATTTCAAGCCAAGTGACATGGTATTCTCAAAATCAGAGACAAAAGACAAATTTCGAAACGAATACGATTCATTTGGAGACAGTTATGTCGAAAACGTAACAATTGAAAGCCTTAAACAAATATTAAACACTGGAAATTTTGTAAAACCAGAGTTTAAACTTGTTATGGATTTCGATTTTAAATTAAGTTTACGTCAAAAAATAGCCGAATTTGAGAACACTTATTTCCCGGACACTTCAAAATACGGTCTTTTTAGAATGTGTACGTTCTATTTTGACTTTTATGACGAGATTCAAGACGATTGTGACAAACAAAAAGATTCTAATTCAAGTTTAGATTTAGTCGAGTTGAAAACAAGATGGTATGGTGGTATGGTTTTGAAGAACATTAATGAAAAAGTTACACATTGTGTTTTGGACAAAAATAGCTTAAATCGTTTGAATAGGATTAAAGAGTTGAATAAAAAACGAAATCGTAAATTTAGGACTGTGAGTAAAGAATGGATTTTAGATTCGATTACAAATGGTAGATTAAAAGATGAACTTGCTTATGCTTTATAAACTTTTTTTTATAAAAATGATTTTATAGAATCAATAAATTAATTCCAATTTTTTTTAAAGCTACAGTATTGTGAAAAAATTAGAGAACGCTTTTGATTTTTTTGTTTCATTTATATTCAATGGCCGATAGTTAGTCATATGATCGGAATATCTTTTTGGTTTTTTCTTTGAGTCAAATATATACATTTTCTCCTATCGAATGAGCTCTCATTCATCCCGATAAAACGTTCATGAACTTTCATGAACGTTTTATCGGGATTTTTCAAATCGCTTTATAATTTTTTTTTTTACCAAAAAAATTTTGGCATAAGCTTATTCAATTTATTTTTAAATTTTTCAAAAAGCTTTTGAATTGACTCCATTGTTTAAAAATATGACGTAGTGTAGAACATAGAGTTCCTTTATGACATTAACAAATTTATTTTTTCGTTGATTTGGAGATGTGTCACAAAAATTAAATTCGCGATTTTATTTTATTGCGAGGAACGAGCGGTCGTGACGAGCCGATTAACCAGACAAGACCGTTCGGTTTTGGACTGATTAAATCTGATTGGCTCGGAAACCCAACTAATTCATTGGCTAATTCGAATCGAAACCTAACTAATTCATTGGCTAATAACAAAAACTTAGAATCTAGAAATATAGTCGGCTAACCATTCCATAATTTAACATAATAGACATAGACAATTAAATTTAAAAAAAACGGTATATTATCATTTTAGGATTAATTTTTTTTAGGATTTATTTTTGCAAATGATTCTATCAAAATGTGATTTTATCATTTTAGGATTTTAAAAAATGTGATTTTATCATTTTATGATTTTTTTATTTAGAATTTTTAAATTTCAACCAAAAAAAACTTAACTTAGTTATGTATGGCTTGCAAATAAAATGCACAAAAAAAGATATCATTGTATAGAAAAAAATACATTAAAAAATTGTTTCAAATTTGATTATTAAAATGTATTCCGATTTTGAAAACGATTCCGATTCTGGCCAATCATCTACAACCAGCTTTAGTACTGACTAGCAAAGGACTCTCTTTTATTTACATATTTAGGAGGACTCTAAAAAAATTTCAGATACTTATCAACTAATACGTGTCTTTCAAAAAATTGATAATAAAGTAAGTGCTGATTTCGAAACAAGAATCCTAGGAAAATCGGCACCCAAACGTAAAGCCATAGATATAGAAAAGGACATTAGATATAAAAATTTGCTCGAGTATTTGAATAATGGCGACATTGACCTTAAGCAATATTTGCGGTCATGCACATATTTAGTCAACTTTAATAATATTATGCATCTAGTTTAGATTTTTTTTTTCAGACTCTAAAAACTTTATTTCGAAAAATCTCATTTTAATAAATCTTAAAAAAATTAAATCTCTTTTTGATATTTTTTATAAAATCATTTTCGAAAAAAATCATATTTTGATAATTTTTAAAAAATCATAATTTAATAAAATCATATTTTGATAATTTTCGATAAAATCATTTAAAAAAATAAATCCTAAAAAAAATTAATCCTAAAATGATAGTAATTCAAAAAAAACGGACGATAAGAAAAAAAAAAGATAATTGAAACTTTTTCTCACGACAAAGAAAATTGTTTGTTTAATTGATGAGCGTGAATAAAGAAAAGAAAAAAAGAAAATATTTTCAAAGAAGAACAGTAGAATATTTTATTGAATAATTGGTTATTATTTTTTTTTGAATGTTAACCGAATCATAGTTTTTGTTTTTTTTAATTCATTTACAATTAAGAAGGAACAACTTTGAAGTCTTTTTTATCTATTTTAGAAAAGAACACAAAGGCTAAACCTACTTTAGAAAATAGGCCATGCCTTCCATACTAAACAGGGCCATGCC
The DNA here is from genome assembly GCA_022207745.1 of Brachionus rubens. Lineage (NCBI taxonomy): Eukaryota > Metazoa > Rotifera > Eurotatoria > Ploima > Brachionidae > Brachionus > Brachionus rubens. Next base: position 1,729,503 of record JAJVHD010000018.1, on the reverse strand, counting down.
TTCCCAACTAAAAATGACGATGTATTTCCTTTCTATTTGGGAACCGAACTTAAATACTATTCTAAAAGACTCAACCAAAAGTAAATATGATCATGTAAGCAAAGTGAATTAAATATAGCCCACCTTTCGAAGAATCCGGCCAGAAAAAGGGCTTTATAATGAAGAAAATATCGAAGGTATTGTTTTCAAGCTTTACTTTCTACTAAGCCGAGATAAATTTTTTATATTTTTAGATAGATGTACTTTTATAAAGTATTTTTAACTAACGTTTCGTTACTCGCATATTAAAAGCTCTGCTTCGTGTATTTTTTCAAAATTAATTAAGATCAATTTCGTTTGTTTATAACAGTCAAGTACAGTCTTTGGTTGTATTTTTCCAATACCCACATCCATTGATTATCAATTTTAAATGACCGAGTATCAGATGGATACTCGAACACCAAGGGTCGTACAACAGGGGTACCAAAAACAGCTGCTTTATAAAATTGAGTGTAAAAGTAAGGTAGCAACGTGTATCGAAGACAAATTGACGTGTTCAAGACTTCGAATAAATCGTTTGAAGTTAACATTTGAAATTTAACATCGTCTGATAAACCACTTTCAAAATTAATTTTCATTAATGGAGACATTGCGCTTGCTTTTATCCATTGGGTGCATAGATCTGAATCAATTTCACCATGAGTACCACATAAGTCACCTCCGGCCATTGAAAATCCGAACATGCTCATCTCGACAGACGAGACTATCGGCTTTTTAAAATCCTCCCATTAGACAAATTCTTTGATCTTAATTTTTTGTCTTTTTGTCTTAAAAAAAAGCACTAAAGCTCGAATAAACATAATGATTATCGGATCCCTCTACCATAAAATTTTGATTTTGTTTGAGTTTAGAATTTTTCACACTTACCTTTCAAATAACTCAAAAACCTTAAAAAAATTTTCCATAACCCAATAGTTTTAGAGTGAGTTTTGTTACCAATCGCCCAACAAACTCATTTTAGTTGTCAACTCATTGTACAATAATAATGATGCATTAATGAGCAATAAGTATTTTCAACGATTTTCGTTGAGGAAATTCAATGAAAATAATGTGTTATCATTAGAAGTTCAATTTTATTTTAGAATTTAAATTTTAAAGATTAATATTTATCTTTATTTCAAGTCCGATGATTCTAATTAGCATATTTTAGTGTAAAAATATATCATTTAATTTTATTCTTATTTTATATTCAATTCGTTATTAATAAATGGAGTCAATCGACCTTCGGGTTTGGCACTAGCTGTTCGGTTGTACTTGAAGCTTTAGACGAGACTATTCTTTGATTATTTTAAAAAAATGCACTTGATGTCATCGATTAGTCTTGTTGGTTGCTGGCTAGACTTTCAATTTTAATTTTATGGTTCATAATAAATGGAAGAACTCCGTTTTCTTGACTAATTTTCCATTATTAGACAGATAATGACCGATAAGTTTATAAGTACTTTTTCTGTGAAGATCTTACATCTAGCAGAACAATCCTAGTCTTAATAAGCTGCAGAAGCTAATTAAGACATGTTTAAATTTTAAAATAATACTTTACATGATATTTTAGCACCTTCAACTAGTTTTAAGATAATTTACTCTAAAAAATTTGCACAATTACGACTAATTAAAATTTAAACTTCATCATTTTTGAACGTTGTAATTTAAAAACGAATAAAACGAAAAATTTCTTTTTTGGTTAAAACTTTATTAACTATTCGCGACGTTTCGGCAATACGAAGTTGACATTATCAAGCAGTTAATATTCTAAAGGTACAAAAAAACGATTAAGATCTTTTAGCATGAAATAAACAAAATAAATTCAAAATTGAAACTTCAAAAATTAAAAATTCATAATAGTGGGGTATTTGCATGTGGTATTTGCATAGTAGTGGGGTATTATATATGTAAGAACACTATCCGATTGTTTCCCAAGTTTCATCCTCAACTTACACAGATCCACCACAAGGTCCTAAAAATACATATTTAAAGCAGCAGTCTAGTTTGATCACAAATTGATCTATTTTCTTTTAGGAAAAGGACGATTCAGTTTGACTTTTTTTTAAAAAAATTTCCTTTAATATGAAAAGCGATCCAAATCTGTTCTGATCTGTCTGTTTCAAATATCCCTTGAAGACGTTTTTGAACTCTGAAAAAAAGAACCGGTCAAATAAGTACTTAGTTTCTTCAAAGTCAGTTCTTGAATCAGAATAAGGAACTAAATGAAGTATTCAACTTAAGAGCTGAGTAAGTTTTCTAAATCATACAATACATACTAAAACTAACTTGTACCTTTTCTTTCCTTTCCTAACTTGTTTTATTTTCCTTTCCTAAGTTTTCCTCACAAATAAATTATCTAAATAATTCATTCATTAAAATGCAATTTTCAAATTTTTAATTAGCTCATTTTTGAACATTCATGAACTTTTTAACGATTTATTTTAACAAAGGAACAGGAAAGGAATAAATCTCGTACAAGTAAGTTTTAGTACGAACTTTAATATCTATTCCCTTTTAAAGGAAGTTTAATGAATAATTCAATGTTAAAATTTTTTTTTTAAATCAGAAAAATTTAAAAAATAATTGATATTTTTATTGATATTTTAAAAATTTTATTGTTTTTTTTAATAAAATTGCACAAACTTTCGATATATTTTGTTCAATTTCAAGAAATAAAATCTACCGAAGTCTTTTCAGGATTAAGTCTTTTAATTATAACAAAATCTTAAATACACATAAAACCCAACCAAATAGAAAAAAAATGAATAAATAAATTATTGAATGTTTTAAAATGTGAGATTAAAACAGTTGAATTGTTCTTCGAATAGTTAATGCTGGGAATTTAACATTATCATTAATCACAGCGCAAATGAATTCTCTTTCTTGGTCCATTGAATCATTATCGTCAGATTTATTTAATATTTGATTGATTTGAGCTTGATCATTGCTACTTTCATTTTGTTTCTCAATCGAAGAAAAATTCGTTGATCTACAGACATTAGCGAAATGAATAATTTTATGACATTTGTTGCAAGTCTTGTCTAAAGCTGGACAGACTTCATCATTATGTGGCCAATTTTTACCACAAGCAAAGCACGTTCTGTTTCGTTTTGTAAACGTATGTCTACTTGAAATTTTATTTACTGCTTCCTCTTTGATATCGACTTTTCCTTCAACAATTTTAACGTTTTTTTCTACATTATCATGAAGACGACCAATCCTTACTAAATCATCGTAAGACACTTCATCTCTTTCTAAAAACTGTCTTCTTAATTTTTCTGAATAACACGTTTGGATTATATGTGTAACGATTTCCTGATTTAAATCAGCGAAATCACAAAATTCGCCTAACATCCTTAAGCGCGTCACGTATTGGATAACTGTTTCATTTGCAAGTTGTCGTGTTTCCCTGAATTTGTAAACTTCAACGACTTTATTCTTCTTAGTACTGAAATAAGCCTTTAATTTGTGCTTTGCTTTACCGTATTTCGTATTAATAGCAACAGGAACTGTTATGTGATCCAATGTTTTATGAATCTGGTTGAGTTGTTCTCCTCCGAGAAAGAATAATGCATTCTTCATCCTATTGTCATCAGTAATTGCATTAGCAGCGAAATATTGATCCAATTGATAAATCCATCTTTCCCATTTAGGACCTAGGTTATCAACCGAAGAATCGCAATCAAATTGTAAAATTGAATTCGCGGAAAACGAAGTCATCGAAATGTAAATGTAACTGTAAATTTATCAAATTGTAATTAAAATTGTAATTGAATTGAATTTTAAACTAGCTTAATCTCAACGCATTAAACTAGTCGACTTTTACCTCGTCGCCAATTGAAATATCCTAACTTTATGATGAAAAAGAACTACGTCTTTGTTTAAGTATTTTATTAAACTGAATGAAAGCATGAATATTATAAAAATAACATAACTAAGAGTTCTAAATTAAATTGATTGGAGACTTAGAAACACTATAACTAAGACAAACTAAATTAACTAAATATAATAAATTATCTAGGATGTTACATCTTTCATATCGAGTGTTCAAAATTTCCGTTTACGAGGTTCGGGAACATTTCCTTGACGAACTTTAAAATAACTTATCCAACCGTTCTCTTTGCTTTTGGTATAATTTTGATAGAAAAAGCATGTTTTTCCACTAATTGTGTATGTTGATGCAATACATCGATTATCTTTTTGGCAAAAATTAAAGCACTGATCCTGCGAAACACTTCCCATAAAGTCATAATGATTGTGTAATCTTGTTCCGTTTTCGGTACGTGAGCCTTGCAATAAAAAATAAAGAGCTTCTTTAATTAACTTTTCAGAAGAAATTATCTTTTTACCTGGTTTAGAAACATTTCCTTGACGAACTTTAAAATAACTTATCCAACCGTTCTCTTTTCTTTTTGTATAACTTTTATAGAAATAGCATTTTCTTCCACTTATTGTGTATGTTGATGCAATACATCGATTATCTTTTTGGCATAAATTAAAGCACTGAACTTGTGAAACACTTCTTTTAGAATCATAATGATTCAGTAATCTAGTTCCGTTTTCGGTAGGTGAGCCTTTTAAGAAAATATTAAGTGGATTTGAAGTTGCAAATCGATTCATACAAAATAAAAAAACTCAATTAAAATTTTAAAAGATTGAATAAAAGTTGAAATACGGTTTTAGTTCTACATAGTTTTTACATTAAAGTAAACATTAGGGTTCGTACTCGTAGAGAAATCCTGTAATCGATTAGATAAAGAGCTTAATCGTAAGAAAAAAAATTAAATCGAACCATTAATTGTTTCATTTTTTTGCTTTTGTTCCGAATTATTTTAGTTGCACGGAAAAATTTTAGTTGTGGGTTTACTCGAAGGAAAATATATGTTTCGATTGGGAAAAAATTTTAGTCGAAATGAAAAATATTATTTTGAATTTCAACTGAATTTTTTCATTGAATTAATTCTCTTCCGTCGGATTTTGAACGAAACTTGTTTGAGAAAAACTTAATGTTTAAAACTCAAATAAGAAAATCAAGATGATAGGAGAGTTTTTTTGAATAAAATAAGTCATTGGGTTAATAATACTGTAATTCATTAAAAGAAACGCTGATTTTTCGGCCTCTTTTGCAAATACACTAAAAGGATAGATTTCTTATTTATATAAGGAGTATCTATGGTAACGGAATTTGTTAATTTTCCATAAACAAATTTTCTTGCGACTCAATATTGTGGAAACCAATGAAAATTACAGTTAAATAACACTTATATCACCCCATTTTCCAGCCATTTTTGCAAAGATATAAATTAAATGTGACTTAACTGAAATCTTGACCCCTTTTTATGTTGTGATATAACTTTAATAGTGATAAAAGTGTATAGGAATATAAGTGTGACTTGACTGTAATAGAAAATTTTATCTATAAGCTAATGATAAAAATAAATTTGTTATAATGATCTTGGTCATGTAAAAACTACGTTTGTGTCATTGATTGGCTTAAATTTTGGGATGTTTAAGTGACGTTAACTTCTGTGTCTTAAATTCTAAATATCTTTTTCCGAATATTTTTTTTCGAAAATACTTTTGATCGTAAGTCTGTCGAAAATATTTTTTTCGTTCCGATATCTAATTATTCTTCCGTTGTTTTGAAATAATTTTAAAGTTACTGCTTTTTTGAAACAACTTTTATATTAGTATGTTAGATTAAAAAAATTTTCATTAAATATTCGTCGATTAATTTTTCCTTAATCGTTGAGTGTTTTTTTATTTCGAAACAAAAAATGGCCACTTTCATCGATTATCCATTAATCGATTCGTAACCCTAGTAAACATCAAATGTAAAACCTTAGGGTATGTATGCAAACTTTTGCGGAATAATTGCGCATTTAAAACAAAACGATTAACACTGTCTTCATTCTGAACTTTGCAAGAAGTATTTGAGGAATATATCCTAAGATTTTACATTTAATGTTTAACTTGATGGAATAACTCTGCAGAACTAAAACCTTATTCCTACTTTTATTAAATCTTTAAAAATTTTTATTGAGTTTTTTGATATTTTATGAATTGATTTGCAACTTAAAATTGACAAAATTAAGAGCTTCTTTATTTATCTTTTCAGAAGAAATTATCTTTTTACCTGGTTTAGAAACATTTCCTTGACGAACTTTAAAATAACTTATCCAACCGTTCTCTTTTCTTTTTGTATAACTTTTATAGAAATAGCATTTTCTTCCACTTATTGTGTATGTTGATGCAATACATCGATTATCTTTTTGGCATAAATTAAAGCACTGAACCTGTGAAACACTTCTTTTAGAATCATAATGATTCAGTAATCTAGTTCCGTTTTCGGTACGTGAGGCTTAGATTAAAAATAAATCTTATAATTTTTTTTTTACTTTAAAACTTAAAATATATACCTTGAATCTCCTTTAAGATAATAAAAACTAAAAGTAATTTGAGATGTATAAAATTCATTTTTCCAAACATTTTGTGACTTCTTCACTTTTTTACATCCACTTTTATACCAGTGCGATCAGTTTAATTTTAAAATGTATGTGAGTCATATTCTAAAATTAATTTTTTGTAGTCATTTGTTTACTTCATATTTACTCATCGTTTCTGATTAGACATTTTTTCTTTTCAAAATGAAGAAACAGATTTTAGCTTATTCATTTTTTGATAAGTACTTTTAAGAAAAAATTGAATTTTAATGTACAAAGCTGGAATAAAGCAACCAAAAAACAGACCAAATCTGAATAATCAATAAAGAATCTTAATCCATAAAATCATAATTTTTCTGGTATGAACAAAAATGCAGTGGCTATTACAACCATACTAGCTGCGCTAATGAATTCATTGATTTAGAAAATCAACTGGTGAATCGATCAAAATATCATTGAAGGAGCTAAGCTTCAACATCTCAAATAAAGATGTTGAAACTGAGAAGATTGTGATTGTTCCTTGTAACGATGCTAAAATAAATTTTAATGAAGCATTTGATTCCTAATTATGTTTTGTGATTTTTTAGCGAGTTCTACTTCTTTGAATGAAAAGGATGAAGAATCTAAAAATAATTTGATGGTCCAAGCGACCCTAAATAGTTTCATAAAATAACTCTAAACATTAATATAATCCGAATAGTTTTTAATGAAGGCTTTTTTGGTTCGGATTACCGAGGGATCACTGTAATAAACAAAAGATGTTTTTTCTAATGGAGTGAGAATATTTTAAACATATGAAATTGTTTTTTTGTTGTTTTAAAAATGCTCATATGTTTATGAAGGTTGCTTTTTAAAAATACTGAATAACTATGCAGGACCAAAGAAAATACCAATTTTTTGTCAAATTCGATTAAGCTTTTCAGTTTAATTATTTTATAAGTTATTAATGTAAGGCCCAGTGTTCGTTCGAAATAATAACGCTTTGATTTTCTTTGTAAAACTCAACGTTATCATGGTTACCATAGAAAAACGAAAAAGAATTTCTTATTGTATTTCAAAAAGTTGGCAAGTTGGCAAATGAGAACTCATTGTTTCTGATTAGACATATCTTTTCAGATTCAATTTCAATTTTTTCTTTTCAAAATGAGGAAGCACATTTTTGCTTAGTCATTTTTTTTTTTTGAAAAATAAATTACTTTTAAGAAAAAAGTGTAATTTTAACTGGGATTAACTCTTTTATTTATAGTTAGTGGTGGTAAATAAGAAAAAAAAATTTTTGTTTTATTTAGATTTAAAATCTTACATGACTTTTTACCATGGAAAAACGTTCACAATAAGTGCGATAGGATAGCGATTAAAATGTCCAAACATATAACGTGAATACTCCATATACGGACATTACTTTTTTTTTATAGCTGGTTCTTAATCAGTTTTACCTAATTTGAAAGAATATCGAGACTGCTTTGGTCCGAGATTTTTTTTGGACCACATTCGGCTAAAGTTTAATGTAGACATGCACTATTTTGAACGATTTCGTTCCACAATACCCCCATTTTAGTTCAAGATTAGGCTGTTTTATATTTAGATTATCACCACTTTAAAGAACAAAATTTTTTCGATTAAAAAAACACTTTGTTTGATTAAAAAGTTCCATATAAATTTCATTCTAGGGTAAACAAAACTAAAGTTGAGTTTTGAAGATTTTCTAATAGTCTGTGTCTGGATTTGGCTTTTTTATGTTAAGAAATATTTTTTTTCCGTTATTTTCCAAAAATAACGTAGTCTGTACAGGGGTGATTGGCTGACAGTAACCGACGGGTAGCGACTGAGGTGGTAACACACAGTCACACTTTGTCCATACCTTGTCCTTTTGTAATGATAAGACAAAGTGTAACTAAAATAGTAAGACGTATCCTATAATTAAGGACCTGTGTTTAAGCGTGACATCGAGTCCTGACGTGACAAGGCGTGACTATATAAGGACAACATAAGGACAAACCGTGACATTAATAAATATGTTGTTCTTAGATAGTCACACCTTGTGTCTTCAGGACTCGATGTGACAAAATTCAAAGAATTTTTTTATATTATTTAACAAAAACGAGGTGACTTCTTGAGTTGATGAATTTTTTAGTTCAAATCCTGGTTTTGATTCCTGAACAGGATCCTGATAGGTTAAATGTGCCTGTTCTGTACAAGAATCTTAATGATTCAAATTTTCTTTGGCTTTCCAAGATTTTCTTGAATTAAATATTTTGAACTCAATCCGATCGAAGATATTTTTAAAGGATTCTTACAAGAAAACTAATCTTTTCCATCAATTTTTGGAAATATTTTGATCTGTGCAGATCCTGGTCAGGATTTAGGACATGGGCAGTTTTTTATTAATAGGTGAAAAATTCGCCTAAAAAATTGAATTTGAAATTTTAGAAGGGAGGAAGGTCGAATTCTTAAATTGAAAAATAGTTTTTGACAGGTTTAAGCATGTAAAAATTTATAAATAGGCCGAGTGTTCGGAATTTTTTTTTCAAGTAACCCATGATTTAAGATTTGATTTTAAAAAATATCAGCATCAAAAAATACTCATAAAATTTTTAAATTTATACCCTAATGAAAAAATGATTTTCCTAGGTTTTCGGAGTGGTAGATTACATCAATAATGTCGAAAACGAAAATTCAATTGACCAGGTAACCTTCTCTCTGATAGCTTGCACAAGCAAATGACTTCTCAATTTTCGAAACCAGTTGATTTATCAATATGAAAGAGGTATCGGATAGAGTCAGTGTCATTCGGGCGTAAGAACACAGTAAAACTGTTGTTATCATAGCTTTAAAAGGCCGGAAGAAATAAATGGAAGGACGTCGAACCACTTATGAATTTTTGATTTGGGTTTTAGAATTTTTTATTAAAAAAACATTAAATTTAAATTATATACAATGATTGTTCATTCATTTTTTGGCTTTTTTACAACTGGTTCAAAACCTCCACTCCATCTAAAACTCAAATATTCAGTATCCAATAAAACTTTCTTTTTAGTTTCTGTCTGTAAGTTAACATAATACGCCTTTTTTGAATAAAAAAATGTTATTAAATGTATTTTTTAAACATTCTAACTTACTCACTTGATTATACTCGTCCCATACACATTTAGATCCATCTATATTCTGACTATTTTCATTTACAGTAATCCTAGTCGGTTTCGATCTCAATCCATAAATTTTGATATCTCTGTAACTAAGCCTAGTCGCATAACGACCACTTTGTCTTCTCACTTCAACAACTCCCTTAACAAAGAAAAAATAATTTTAGACTATTGATTCAGTGATTCATTTAAAACTTACATCATTCTCACTGCGATAGACTTTAAAATTTATCAATCTGTGATAGTTCTCTTTTCTTTGAGTATCTTTTAACGGGACATTTTTAGAAACATTTTTTTTTTAAACCAAACAAAAATTACGTTTTTTTGATGAATCATCGACATAAATCTCTCCTTGTGCTGTAAAATTATTAGTTATATTCAAAGCAATTATAATATCTATGTATGTGTATTTGCTATCAGTTGCTGTGTGTAAACAGTCTTGGGTGAATATGACAGAACCACCACGAACATGTAAATTAGTCTCGTTTCTTCGGTTGATTGCACCAACAAATTCACCATTACCCTCTGTATGAAAACCCCTATAGAAATCGAACCAGTCTCCTTTTGGAAAAAATGTTGATGCTAGACCACCCTATTCAAAAATTAAAATAAAATTTTAAAAGTTTCGTTGAATTTTTGTGAAAAATACTTGTGATGTTCCGATTGAGACCATTAATTTGTCACCCCACATCCATTGATTATCAATTTTAAATGACCGAGTATCAGATGGATACTCGAAAGCCAAGGGTCGTACAACAGGGGTACCAAAAACAGCTGCTTTATAAAATTGAGTGTAAAAGTAAGGTAGCAACGTGTATCGAAGACAAATTGACGTGTTCAAGACTTCGAATAAATCGTTTGAAGTTAACATTTGAAATTTAACATCGTCTGATAAACCACTTTCAAAATTAATTTTCATTAATGGAGACATTGCGCTTGCTTTTATCCATTGGGTGCATAGATCTGAATCGATTTCACCATGAGTACCACATAAGTCACCTCCGGCCATTGAAAATCCGAACATGCTCATCTCGACAGACGAGACTATAGACTTTTTGAAATCGTCCCATTGTGCGTTGTACTCACCCAACCATTTTATCGAATGTTGACCTGTTCCGAGAAAAGCATGACGTGACATTATCAACGTACGGTTATGAATCAAGTTCTCTAAAGCTCTTTAAAAAAAAATTTAGACAAGGAACGGGATTAGTTAATTGTAACTTACGCTGCCGTTGCGTCAATGACATGATGAGAGTAAAGACCATGAATATTGTAATGTTTAGACATTCCGTATCTCGAATCCATGCATATCGTTTCGTTGTAAATTGGATTAGGTATGAAGTCAAATTTGAACGGGGGGTCATTCCATTTATTATTCGCGCATGTTTTGTTAATGTTTTCGTCATAAGGGGTCAAGTAATCCTTTTAAAAACAAATTTTGTTTTGGCGTGAAATTTTGATTCTTTATGAGACTTACGAAATAGATTCCGTCGAATTTGACTTTTTCGTTGGTTACAAAGTATCGTTGTAAAGCATCTCTCCACCATTCACGTGTCTTTTCAATTGTAAAATCCGGATACAGAACATTCTGGCCTAATAGCTTTTAAAATAGGATTAATTTTCAGCTCGACGGTAAAAATGGACCAACATACTGAGCTTAAAAAGTGAACCTCATCTAGACCCTCAAATAGTCTAAAGAAAGATTCATTAATGGTTTTTTAACTCTGAAAAACTAGCAAATTCGTTATTTCTGATCTCATATTCTTGATATACGGATACAAAAACATAAGCAAACTTTTTTAATTGGGTCAAAATAAAAATTATGGGACAGAGGGGTCGGAAAATCGACTATTTTTCAGGTATCAGTCTCGGGATTTCACTTCTGGTTAATTAAAAATCTGATAAACCATGTGATATTCAAACATATTCTGATAGAGCAAGTAATTTTCTGCAAGCTGCATGGTCGCACTTATTTTTCCGATTATGTTAACCTATAGTTTTCATTGAAAAACCGAAATTTTCCGTGTTTTTCCGAGGTTTTTTTATTTTTTTCCGCGGAAAATCCCAAACCTCATTTTGAATGCCAGCTGCCGAAACTAGACAGAATTTTGAACAAAATCTTGATTTTGATTTTTTGTTTTTTTTCTCTATAAAAAATGCTAATAAAATCAGTTTATCGGGGTACGTAGATCACGAATTTGATATCAGAAATAGTGAATTTTGATATTGTTGGAGTTTAGCTCGATTCCCATTAGAATTTTTGAGACTTACTTTTCCAATTACTCCAAAGCTAAAAAAATTTTCCATAACCCAATACTTTTCGAGTGACACGCCTTCACTAAACGGATAATTTTGAGTTTTGTTACCAATCGCTGAAAGCTACACAATAAATATTAAAATAATTTTTAAAAACCAAATATCTGACTTACCAATTGAATTATGACAGCCCGATTCTCACTTCTTAACTTTTCAACAATACTATTCAAATGCAAAAAATCTTGGCTTAGAGTGAACATTGTAGCGTTCATCATGTGCTCAACCCCGACTAGAATCGAATCCTTTTAGAAAAAATTTTAAACACAAACCCTCATTTTTTGTGACTTTTAAAATCTTACAAATCCGAGTTTGGAACTCTTTAAATTAGATATCAACCGGTTGATATGATCTTCATTATGAAACTTTTTAACCGAGATCTGTGGTCCCAAAGACCAATATGGTGGAAGTTTTGGTAACCCAAAAGTCTGTTGAAATTGTTCGATTGCTTGAATTGGAGTCGGTCCGACAAATATAAAAATATCAAGTATCCCACCCATTGAACGAAACGTCAAAGACGGAAACGGGGTTAAATAAAACTCGGACGGGTTCGAATTGTAAAAAACAACCATGTGACTGTTACCATCAGGTTCAATGTTCAAATAAGCCGGAAATTGACTGTACAAGTTTTCATTATCCTTTTTTAAAATTTCAAAATTAAAAGTTTTTCAATTTCAAAGGGTTGGGAGTTACCATAGAATTGTAAGGGTGGTTTTGGGATGCAAAGAGTGGCCATGACTTGAAATTCATGTCATGCATGAAATTGTCTTTGTTATTCTCTCCGATGCCGAATAAGTACGGTGAAGATAATTTTGTTGTTATTTGTAAGAATTGGTTGCTGAATATTAATGGAGATTCGTTTGTGTCGAATCTTAAAAAAAAAGATGGTTAAAATCAAAGGACCCTTGATCATGAAAAAAAAATTACAATATTTGATTGGTCTTGTTTCTGATTACTTTGAACCCAAAAGGCATGTCTGAATACTCGACTCGATACTCCGGTTTAAAAAGATTTTCTCCTCTAGCTCCACTCGGAATTTCCCATCTTTGCATTTTGTTCTTAAAGTTACGCCTCGGATAAATCTTCAAAATAGTTTTTTAAGGCTAAAATAAATTAAGGGTGGGGATTAGGACTTACTCTTATCCTCAAGCGTTGATCTGAATGCGACTCGACTTTGATCTCTAGATTTAAAATATCAGATTTTGCAAATGAATTAGGAGCGTTAAGTCTTAACAGCTCGTACCATTGAGTCGCATACCCGGACTCTTTAACTTTATATTTTCTGAATCCATAATTGTAATTAAACGCACAGCTAGGACCATCTTGACCAGTAGACCAACAACAACCACGTGACCTACATTCAGATTCTAAACTCCTACCCGTGTTTATTAAATTTTTTTTATCAGGAAGGCAATCAATTCTTGGTTGTGACTTTCCGTCTGGACAAATTGGTTTTATTTGACGATCGACTTTTTTTTTGACAAGTGTCAATGGTAAAAATATGGCCAAGAATACGATTATTAAAAAAATAACAAAACCGGCACCGAATAGAATAAAGTTCAAATTCTTGTTATTTGTTTTTTTTTCTTGTTTTAACAGAGTTTGTTCGAATTCAATTTTAGTCTCGTTTGTATCGGCCATTTTTTAGATGAAAAATTTTTAAAATTAAAAATGAGTAATTTTTATTTCAATTGTGGACGAAAAAAAAAAAAAAAAAAGATAAAATTTTTTTTTTTATTTGCCTTTTGATAAAATTTCAATGTTATCTTTTTTTATTGTTTTTAAGAGTATTAGTAATTCATCAACAAAAAAGGTATTTTGATAGTAATAAATTGGAATAATTAAGATATGTACATTTTTTTAAATTTATGTTTATTAAGTTTTTTTAGATGTTTCATTAAAAAATACTTTTAGGTTAAATACAAGATTGTTTGAATTTGCCATTTTTTACACCCGGACTTGGAAAGGTATGATTACGACTCCTATTTACTGTGTTGCTTGTCCGAGCTTCATAAGGCTACGAACTCGACAACTATTTAGACTTCGCTTGGAACCACAAACCAAGCGTTACTAAATTGGTTAAGCATTTCTTAGACAAAAAATGTAATAGACCTTGCTGACACTGGCTGTTTGTCCCGTAACACTAATTTCTCATTCCGTTTCGGTTTTATTTTCATTAAGATGGCTGGGTGTCTGGTAAAACATCAGCGTTGTAAATAGATAGTTTAATGTCTTTGCTTTTTCTCGCCATAAGCTTCGACGTGTTGATGTGTTCTTTTGGGTTCATCATCGTTCTCAATCTCTCCACTGATCCAATTTTATTAGAAATCAATAACTGTTTCCGATAGTGCTAAAAAATCTATTGTTCATAGTCTAGAAGGGTGTTTCCTAAATTGAAAGGACATATTTACTAAAAATTTATGAGAAATGGGATCAAGATTTCGTTTTTTTATAGACTCATCAATAGGTTACTCACCCAAGTTGTTTCAAAATAAAAAAAGTTGCTGAAACTTCTTGAAAGTTGGTTAATGTGAATTCTCGAAATGGTAGTGTTAGTAGAAAATGATAAAAAAATTTCTAAAATTGATAAATTGGTAGTTTTCGATGGATTCACAATTTCCTCGAGCAACATTTGGATGTTCCTGATAGTCTTATTGAAGAATTCTAATAAAATACGTTTTAATGTAACACTTCGGTATTTGGCTGCAAAAAGGTGAGAGGTAAGGCTAAAACTTTTGATTTGTTAATAAAAATATAAGTTTCCTGGGTCGGAGATTGAATACAGTACTCATTTAATATGTAGTTCTGATGTAGATTTACATAATTTAAAGTTATTTTGCAAAAACTTATGATCAAATAAAACCCAACTCAAGTGAATGCCGATTCTCTTAAAAGCATTCTTTACTCGATATTAAAATTTAGGTACATCGAGTCTCTTTTCTCTCTTTAATTTCCGAAAAGACTAAATTGTTTTAATCAGTCCAATTTAATCAGAGCTGCTCAAAAGTCAAAGTCAATTCCAGACTTTGAATTTAATTCCACTAATTATAAAAAAATACAACAATTGATAATTGAGGAGGACAGAAACTGTTTTTTTAATCATCTTGGTTATCAAAGCGTACCCATTTTACACGTCTATATTTTTGAATTATCCTAAGAGTAAGAAAGGAGAAAAATCCTGATAATATTATTGCAAATGAATGATGAGTCAAAAAGAACTTACAGTCTGTACGAACCGCGTCAGCAAATGGGAAAGCCAAAGCAAGGAAGGCGTGCAACAAATTATGCTAGGTTTATTGCTAATTTAATAAACAAAAACATTCTCCGTCTGTTGAGGAGATCGAAAAGGTAGCACAAGATCGGAAAGAGTGGAGAAGACTAGTGATCGCGTGTATTATGAGTGTTGAGTGATTAACTTTGGTAAAAACACCCGAATGATGATGATGAACACCAATTCACCAATCGAAACTTTCAACAACAATATAAAAGAACACTTTACGAAACGATTGAAGTAATGCACTTGTACCGAACTTTCACCTATGGCGGTGCAAACCGTACCCACGGTACGCTTACGGTACGGTGGTTTCGTTTTTTTTAGTACGCTTCGCTCCACTGCTTTTCCCCAATGGTAAAAATTCGGTACAAGTGCAGTATCATTTAAAATCGGCTCTTGAAGTTTTCACTGATCAAAAAAAAATTTAACTTCAAGATAAAAAATTAATACATGTTTGATGAAGCCAATGATGGGTCCACACTCCTAACATACATGAAAATCTTGGCAACATACATTAAAATCTTTTTACCATACATAAATTTTTCGCAACATACATATCTGATTAACATAAAAATTTGCTGAATAACATACTAAATGCTTGCAAACACAAATTAATTTTTTAACTGCCCCTCGTACTGGAAATACTTCAACTGGAGCTTCTTTTACAAAAGCTTCTTATTGTGGAGCTTCTTCTACTGGAGATTCAAGTATCTGAGCAACTAGTACACGAGCTACATCTTTTGGTGCTTCCAGTACCTGAGTTGCAAGTTCTGGTGCTAGTCGTATCGGAGCTCGAGTACTAGAAACTACAGGAGAAGAAGATCCACTAGAAGAATCTATTTTATAAGGAGCTAAATGTACTGCAGCTTTCTACCTTTTTTTTAAATATTTTAGGGCAAACTTTTTGTGCAAATGCGGAAAACCTTTTTAGACTATATTAAATCTATTTTTACTCGCTTTATTAATAAAATTTTGATAGTTTGTACTCTTAAATTTGTATGTTCATTAGTCATACCGTAAAACCTTGCAAACTACCCCGGGTTTAAAGGCTCTAAATAGACGACTTACCAAACGTCGCAAATCAGTATTTTTATTTTTTAAAATAAGTGGTCAAGAGCCTTTCGTTAATTTAGTAAATCCCACAATTTTTATTGAGAAGCCCATGGGGTAGTTTACAAGGTTTTACGGAAAGTATGTTTATCAGACTAGCGTATGTTTTTCAGCAATTTGTATGTTAAAAGGGTAATGTGTGCCGAGAATAAGACGATGTATGCTGAAATGATTTTAATGTATGTTGAGAAGATTTTTATGTATGTTAAAACAACAACTTTTGAAAAAAAAGGAGTTTGATAACAAATGGAGGTCATTATTTTAAGTGTGAATTTCACGGTTAATAAGTAAGTAAATAAAATCGCGGAAAGTTGACCTTGTAAGCATATGAAAAATGGACGAGGAAAAGAAAAAAAAGATAATTTTTTTTTTATCGAAAATAAACATTTTTATTTTTTTTTGTTTTAAAAAAAAAAACAAAATAAAACCCAAGCAAAAAAATTCAAAAATAAAAAAAAATTCTGGAATAATCACAAGAAAACGTAAAATAATTTTAATAAATTAGAAAAAAAAAGAAAAAAATTCGATTAAGTAGTCATAGGTGCGTAATGTTGAAGAGGTTTTTTGATTGTGCTGTTAATTACAAACAAACAAAAATAATTTTATTAAGAAAAACTTATTAAATACTTAAACTATCGAGATAAATTTTTCAAAAATAAGATTAAAAAAATTTACAAAATTCATATCTTTTAAAAATTAAAAAAAAAAAGAAAAAAGAAAAAATCAAAACTGATTAATCGTTTCCTTTTTATTGAGTGTATTTTTTGTTATTTATGCTCTCATCTATTCATATCTCCCACTTTCGGTTAGATGTAAACTGTTTATGTTCACCTGAAAAAACACTCGTTTGATTTTCGAAGCCCGTTTTTTTCTAAAGAAAATTTACAAAAAAAATTTTTATGATTATTTCGTATCGCCAACGTACGTTTCTTTCGAAGACTTTCGATAATTATTATTATTATTGTTATTGCTTTCGTTCATTATTAAATTTGTTTTTGAATCGGGTGCATCTGATTTTTTCACTGTAAGACTTATCATTTCTTCTTCTTCAGCTAGTGCGTCACTATATTGTTTATTATTCGATTTTTTCATACCCTCAACTATTACCTTTGTAAAAAAAAAATTATAATTTTTTAACAAAATTTTGAAGGACAAGAAAAGGGTATCTTAAAAGCCTTAACACTGACATATCCTAGGAAAACTTTCATAGCTCTTCTACTATGAGCCTTTAGGACTGATATAAAAGTTAAGCAAGTCATCGCTTGTTTGTTCGAATTCTGATATGGTTACCGAGTTGTACGTCTTCGAAAACCCCAGAAATTCGATTTTTTCAATTGGATAATAAATCAAAAATTTTACTCCTACCCTTCAGCTGCCGAGGTGTTGTATTAAAACATTGTATTACTCATGATTTAAAAAAGCTAAAATTGATTTTAAGATATTGCCTGAAAGCTAAAAAGCTGTCATTGACTCTGCGACCATGATGGATGTAGAAAAAAAATTTCATAAAGCCATACTCAGGTGAAAACGATTAACAAAAAGAATTTTTCAGTAAAATCACATCTCCTCCCTGGGGGACCCGCATTTGCTTTAATAAGAGACGAATCTCTACAAATATCTTGAGTTACTTTTTTTTATTTTTTTTTCGTTTTTTATATTCAAGGACAAAAAAGTCATAATAATCAAAAACCCTCTAGATGAAAAATTTTCTATTTTCTGACTAAAAATTCTGAATCCTCGTATGATAAAACCCTAGAAAACATATATGTTTCCATACATGAAGATTTTATTTTTGAAAATAGGCTTTGGGTGCTAAAAAGGGTGTTGTTAAATAAATTTAAAGAATAATTTTAATAAGCAAATATAAATATTTTTTCTCGGACTTTAATATAGGAGGATTCTGAATTTTTAGTCAAAAAGTGGTTAATCCCGATATTTTTAATATTAAGCAAAAAAGCTGAGGAGTTTGACTAAAAAATTGGTTTTCAGGGTAGCAATATCAGGAAATTTAGATAGCATTTTATTTAAAGAATCTTTTGAATTACCAGTTATAACGCAATGTCGATAAATTAAGAGAAAATTTGGGTCGGTGGATAAATCTCTTAAAAATTTTATTTCCCAACGTTTAGAGATCATACAGAAAACTTGGGCTATAGAAAATCAAATTCTTAAAATTTATTTAAATTACTTACCGAGCTATTTTTATTCATATTGGAATTTTTATTTTCTACATCTAAATTATCACGATGATGACACAAACAATTGAGCAAATTATTAATCAATTTAGTTCTATTAAAACCATCTGAATTTTGTAATTTCAATTGTAATAATTGATTGTTTAAATTCATCATATTCGAATCGATTTCGGCAAATTCACGACTAGTAGCATGTTCTAAACATGATAATAAATGATGATGCTGTTCTTCAAATGAATTATCCAATTTATTTTCTGTATTTAATTTAGGTATGCCCAAGAGATTAAATTCTTCTCTCTTTTTCTTGGCAGCTATAAACGCATTACTAACAGCGTTTTTGGCCATTCGAATACGAGCTAAACGCGATTTTTTTTGTGCTTTCATCTTATCTGCCCGTTGACTTTGATGATAAATTCGACTAAAATTCGATACAATTACAGGCACTGGTAACGCGATTACTAACACACCTGATAGCGAGCAAACACCACCGACTATTTTACCCATAGCAGTCTTAGGTACCATATCACCGTATCCAAGTGTAGTCATAGTCACTATTGTGTACCAAAATGCTGAGGGTATACTTGTAAATTTTGAATCCTCGACATTTTTCTCAGCGTAATACATCACCGTAGCAAATATTATAATTGCCATTGATAATGAAAAAAGCATAAAACCAAGTTCGGACACACACGATTTTAACGTGTAACCAAGTATACGTAGTCCTTGTGAATGACGAGAAAATTTGAATATACGAAATACACGAAATACCCTGAGTGTGACAAATGCACCGCTTAAATCATCATTTTTAACAATAACAAGACCAATATAATATGGCAAAATGGCAACAACGTCTATAACACTCATCACAGATCGTGCAAATTTAAAACGATTCGGTGCCGCATAGAAACGCATTAAATATTCAAATGTAAATATGCTAACACATGCTGTGTCCAATGAGAAAAAAACGTCTTTGTGTTGTTCGCCAAGAGTTTGTAGCTTTGTTTTTGGATGTTTTTTCGGATCTCCAAAACTCATTGTTTCGATTATGTTGGCCATTACACTTACGGCTATAAAAAATCCGGTTACATAATAAAACACCAACGCCATTGTGCCAGTGTGAGGATTTTCAAAAGCTCGCCACATACGTTCACGAAACGAAAGTTTTAATGTTGATGCATTATCGCCATTTTCTGTATTCTTTTCGTCTAATTGACGTTCGTTACTTTCTCGTTTACGATCACGATATTCTTCATAGCAACAATCTCCCATTAAATCGGGTACTATGCCAAAAAATGATAGCTCTTCATCATACGCTTGTATACACTCATTTTTTGGATAATGTAAACGTCCCGTACGATAAAAATTTAATATATGTCTAAACAATTCCGGATCACGGTCTAAAAAATACTCGTTTGTTTCTTCATCGTAGAAGAATTCTTTTTCAACTGAGCCTAATAACGTATGTGGATACTTTTCTAGTGTTGATTGCCAACATTCAAATTTATGGCCACTTATGTTTATGAGAATTTTTTCGTCGACTCTTTTTTGTACGTGTTTTATTGGAGGCACTGGGAGCGGGTTCTCTGTAAAATAAATTTAAGATTTTTAGTTTAATGTTATTTAACCTTTTTTTAAAGCCAAGTTGATCCTTTCTGAGATAAATCTCCAGATTTAAGTTCAAAAAAGTTGGACCCTTGTCTTTAGGACACCTATAGAAAAGTGTACAGCTTCAACATTTTTTTTGGTCTAAAAACGAGTCTCGTTCTTATCTTGATATCTTTCAATTACTGAAAATTTCGGACAAGGAGACCGTTAAATAAGTGGTACTTATGGACTTCATAGAACTAAGTAAGTAGAGAGCAAATACTTTTCGAGTGACAATAATGATTGATACAATTTCAATGTTATAGGCTCCAAGTCATAAGCTGTAGTCGGATTGGAAGTTAAAAAAAATTCCAAAATATTTTTTCAGATTTTTAGAGACCTATAGAAATGCTTTACTTTTTAATCTATAGAAATTCTGTGACAAAAAAATTTTGTTCTTCATTTCAAAATTTTGAAACCCATACCCTTCAACTTTTATACATATTGCAAGATTTTTTCGGAAAAACGATTAAAAATTACCAAATTCAAGCATCATTACTTCAAAGGTCCCGGAAATGCAAAACGTCCACACTTTCTAAGAAAGTGATTTTCGACCTCAAATTCGTAATAAACATCTATGAAAACCTAGAAAAGCCAATTTTTTTTAGGTGGTCCAAAGTATCAAGAGCCCTCAGAAACCATGCTTTACTTTTTAACCTCTAACTTTTTAAGGCTTTTGATTTATACTAATCCTGAAACTAGCTAAAACTCTGAACAATTTGTTGGTTCAATTTTTTCAATTTTGTTTTACTTTTTGTGAACACAAGGTCAAAAAAATTTAAAAAATCACTAAGATGAAATTTTTGACCAAGAATTCGTAAATCTTATGTAAAAAATTTTCTCTTTTTTCCTAAATTCGCACCCTTCAAATAACTCAATGAGCCTTAAAAATATATGTATCCTGTTGTAAATTTTACTCTCTCTTGGACACCACCTAAAAATTGGTTTTCATACATGTAGATTACGAATTTGATGCCGAAAATCAATTTCGTGTGGGCGTTTTGCATTTCCGGAACCTTACATTAAGCTTAAATCAGGATTGGCATTTTCCAGTATCAAAGTTTTAGGACGGTACGGTACGCCTTTTTTTTACTAGCCGTACTTTTTTGTCAATGCATATTTTCATAAGTGAAGTCGTTTTACATATCGAAATTTGGCCATCATCTAATTTCTACCAAGAATTAAAGAGCAAATTGAGATCGCCGTTATAATAATTCTTAAAATTTAATCTTTGTAATTTGAAGATTTTATTGGTGATTAATCGCAATCAGCGATTACATAAATTTGAGTATTCAATTGACTGCTGCGACTTATGTTAATAAGGTTGGGCACTATATTTTCAATCAAAAAATAAAATTCCTCATATCAAATATTGTAACTTAATATCGAGTAAATATTAGTTCCAAAATACGAAAACAAAGGTTAGGTGTAAATGGAGAAATCAAACATTAAATCTAAGCCAAAAATTTTAATGGAAAACTTAACAAAATTTAATTGGGTTCTTGCAGAAACCTGACAGGCAGCAACACAATTCTCTCTCTCTCTCCGAATAAGTATAACTAGTTGCATATAATATTAAAAAATAATTTTAAATTAGCACATTTAAACCTACTGTTCAATTTTTAATGAGATTAATTATTTTTTTTTGTGAAACGTGTTTTTTTTTAGATTTTTCATTTTAGAAAAAAAAAACAATTTAAAAAAAACTTTGTTCGATCTAATTATGATAAATGCGTTTTTCTATTAAATTTAATGGTTTTTTCTTTTATGTACCTTTGATGATGAATAAGGGTTTAATAATGAAGGAAGGAAGTTACATTTTGTCTTGATATTAATGAGTCTTCAGTTAATTTTGAAAGTATTCTCGTTGAATAAGTTAGTTGTTTAACAAGAAGTACTTAAGTAGCTTGCATATGATCCATATAATTATGATAAGCATTTACAAGAGCATCTGTTTGGTTAAGGAATACTTATCAAAAAATGGCGAAATTTTTTACAATCCAAGCTAAGCTTAGATTCCGATTTACTTAAGCAATTAATTTATATTTAATTTAAAATCTGATAAAAGTAAGTCTCAAGTATTATTCCACTTAGGATCTTTTATTTTTGTACTTGATGTTTGACACTTTTTTCATAATACTTAACAAGAACAAAGAACATGTGCTCGAGTTGTAAAATCAAATGATTGCATGTTTGATAAACTATCCCCCCCTCCTATTACTTTGAGAAATCAATTTGGCATTAAGTGTGTATACTTACGAGCAAGAGGAGCCCATCCGATGGCTGCTGCTCTGGCAAACGGCAGCCAAGCAGCCACACTAGCCATATTTTTGTATCAAAATACTAACAAAAATTTGTTCAATTCGTTCGAAACGAGTATAAATAAATAAAAGTTTAAACAAAAAAAATTATTAAAACGATTTTTTGAAAAAATTCGTTGTTTTAAACAAAACGCGTATTTTTCATTAAAATAAATTTTATAAGATTTATGAATGAATTAATTTTTTTTTTCGAATCTAAAAAAAAAGTAAAACAAAACTTTTTGGATCATAATGATTTTTTTAAAAAAAGTTACATTGTTGTCTCAACACAAAAAAGCTACATTTATGTTGTTGTTGAAATGATTTATTTATAATTATTTTTTTGAAACGAAAAAAAAAAAAAATCAATTTAGACTCTTCAACACAAAAAAAAAAAAAATAAAAACAGAAATCTAAATGAAAAGCATTCCAATCAAGCAGATCTCTTTCAAAAAAAAAAAAATTTTGTTCGATTCCCTCTCTCTTTTTTTTTTTTTCGTATTTTTATTTATATTAATTTAGTGATATATTAAATATCAAAAATTAGATTGCTAGATTGTAGAAAAAGAAAAAATTAAAATTCTGTTCGTAGTTATTGCTTTAACAAAATTTCTAAAAGAAAATTGCAAGAAAATAAAAATAATAATAATAAAATATATAAAATCAATAAAATGAGAATTTTTTATAAAAAAAAAAAAAGCAGAGATTTTGTGTTTTAATTTATTGGAAAATTTTTTTGACGATTTCAAAAATTTTCAATTTTTTTAGACAGTTGAAATTTGGAATATATATATATTAACCCAATGTAACTTCCGGATGTCACAAATCATTGAACTCTTCCGGTAATGTCACCTTACGTGAGATTTCCTTGTTTTTTATCCGCACCTGATCCCAGAAAGTTTCATTCAAGTGCTTTTATTAAAATTCAAAAATTAACCAAATTCCATTTTAGTCTCAATTCGAATACAGCTTCAAAAGCACTCCGGATTAAAAGTAATCTTAATTTTTTTTCTCTAGCACGCATAATTCCGTGATTGTCTTAAATAATCAAAAGTATTTTTGTTATCAACTTAAGAACGATTTTGTTTTTAACTTAACATTTTCGGAACCCATAAAATGACGTAATTCGAAGATTATAAGTGTTTGCCTAGGGAAAAAGAAGAAGCTTTTAAAATAAGCGATTAAAATCCGATCAATTAAGAGTTACATTTCGGTAAAAATGGAAGTGTCAAAAATAACTAGAAAATTCTATCATCAAAAAAAAAGTGAGACATTTGATACGATGATGGAAGTTTAGATTAAATATCAAATTGAAAAAAAAAATTAAAAACTAATTGAAAAGGAAACAAATATATGATAACAAGAAACGTTCATAGATAACAATACCACAATATTAGTTACACAAAGATTTATAAAAAAAACAACAATAACAACCTGAATTGTCATCTAAAAATGTGATTTAATTAAAAGATATTTCTTCTTTATGTTGGATTCAACTCATAGGGTGCAGAATATTCATAAATTAAGTTCAAATAGCGTTTTGTTGTTGTTGTTTCGTTACTGATTACAAACATAGAACAAAAAAGAAGCTTTTACATAAACAATAGAAATCAAATTATTATAATAATTTTTGTTAGAAAAAAAAAAAAAACTTTGCCAATTATTCAAGAAGAAGATAAATTTTGTGTAATTGAATTAAACAAAAAATGCTTTTCGATCGATCGATTGATTGATTGAAAAATTTTAGTGAGGGATTACTTGTCTTTTTCTCTCTTTTTTAAAAGAATTAATTTATTAAAAATTTAATTAACTAATGTTACTTCATCCAAAACTCGTTTTGCATCTCCTTAAAGAAGAATTTTAACAAAATGAAAAGCTTTGAGATTTTTTTCTTTTTTTTTTTTTAATGAGACCCCTTAATAAAATAGAAAAACATTCCGGAAGGAATATGTACTTTAATGAATTTTATTTTTGTGTTTGTGCCTTGTATGCTTAATCCGTCTCTATAGAGACACAGTATGCCTTTGTGCGCACGCAAAATTTGGAATTATTTAGTTAATGTTTATAACAAAAAAAAAATGATGCAATCGCAAAAAAAAATCAAATTTAAAATTCACGTGTAGTCTTTTTTTTTTGCTTTCCGAATCACGGAATATACGAGACGATCATACAGGATCTTATTTTCGAGGACTTGAAAATGCTTATTCCAAAAAGGGGAAGGGTAAAAATTTCCGTTAATATCAGACATCAATGTCAAAAAAATTACAGATTTAAGTAGTTTGCACTTTTTTGAAGACTTGATTAATGAAATTTTAAAAAATCGTGTGAAAAAAAATATTTTTAAAAAATTCAAAAATTTTTTCGGATACCTATAAAAAGCACATAGCGGTGTAAATCCTTAATTTTGAGGTCAATATTTAAACTGATATTGCATATGTTGCCCCCGTCTAGCTCTTTTGTTTGGTATCCATAATATGAGCATTGAATGTGAGTTTACTAACGAAAAATATAAAAAATACTTAAAAAACTTCCACATCCACATACGAACCCCTTGCACATCTCCAACACACTTTTTGTTTTTACATATCGAGAAAAATCGAATAAAAGCTCTCACTTTCAGAATGAATAATTTTAAACACTTTTTTTCGATTTTTCTCAAAAAACTGATAGAAATTAAGCAAAATAAACCAGAAATTCGAGTTCATCGTATCAAATTACACCATGTTATAACCTTTGTAAATATGTTCGCCCATACCCATGTCCTAAATCCTGACCAGGATCTGCACAGATCAAAATATTTCCAAAAATTGATGGAAAAGATTAGTTTTCTTGTAAGAATCCTTTAAAAATATCTTCGATCGGATTGAGTTCAAAATATTTAATTCAAGAAAGTCTTGGAAAGCCAAAGAAAATTTGAATCATTAAGATTCTTGTACAGAACAGGCACATTTAACCTATCAGGATCCTGTTCAGGAATCAAAACCAGGGTACTTTGTTTTTTTCATAGGGGTGTGCAAATTTGAAAGTTGCTTGTTGTTTTCACAAAATATCTCAAAAAGTAAAAATGATATTGAAATTCTGAGACTATCATTTTGTAGCTCTTTAAGTTCTCTATCTAGTGATGTGTAAAATATATAGTGTGTTTGGGATGTGCAGGGGGTTTTGTATGGGTGTGGACGTTTTTTAAGTATTTTTAAAATTTTTCCTTAGGAAACTCACATTCAATGCTCATGTTATGGGTGCCACACAAAAGATCTTGACGTGAGAAACATTTCTATGCTATACCAGTTTAAATATTGACCTAAAAATTAAGGATTTACACCCCTATGTGCTTTTTTCAGGTTATTATCCAAGTTTGTTTTCAAAACAATCAGTAAGTCATTTAACATAAAAATGACAAAAACTATTTCTACTCTATTTATCATTTTTCTAAAATAATTGAACTCAAAAGAGATCTATTAGAAGTTTTAGTTTACTCAATTCTCAAGTTTCAGTTTTGATCCTATAACTGCAAAAATTCCCCTTGAGAAATTTTAAATAGATGGGTTAGATCAATCACTTATTTTTTTGTTTAGATTAAACAATATTATCAGATGAAATTTTTCAAATAACGATCCTGACGATTGAATTATCTTAAGATGACCCAAATCATAAAGGTTAGAAGCTTTAAAGTTCTATTCCTCGCCTGTGATACAATAAAACTAACTAGAAAAGTGTCTCAACATCTTTCTCTCATAAATGTCTCTAGAGATAGCTGAGGGTTTATCATTAAACAAATAAGTTGCTTTGATACAAACGATTCCTCCAAAAATTTGAGCATTTTACCTAACTAAAAATGAAGGAAGTTTTTTTTTAATTTTATTTTCCGGTACGGTACGGTTCGGTCGAGTTATCAGGTTTAGTTCCATATAACATTGAACGAGAATTTACGTTAATAAATTAGAAAACACAGGTAATATTTAATCTTTCATGAAAGTTCGCGTTCATCCGAATTCGTTCTGACGTTGTTTTTCTAGTTCCACATTCCATAACCTTTAATAACTTTTCGGATCCTTTTGACAAATCTTCGGGATTTTCATAATTTTTCGGATGCTTTCAAAATATTATGAGGACGTTGCGACCACCAGAGTTTATAAAAAATCTCGGAAAAATTATGAAAAGGTCCCAAAAACTTTAAGAAAGGTCTCGAAAATTTTTGAAAACTTTCGAACATTCGGAAGATTTTGTGGCAGTATTTATTCGGAAAACGTTTAAATACTGACACAGCTCTTAAGAGTTTAACCATAATGGGTCGCAGTAAAACTTACTACTAATAATACTAAACCATAGATTTGTAAAGAATTTTGCCTAAAAAAAAGTGTGATCAAAAGTGCCCCTTGGATCTACATAAAATTTGACGAAAAATGCCTTTTTTTCCCCCATTTTCGACTTGCGGGATATTTTTATCCCGTTAATTTTGATCACAGCGTCAGTGGAAGCTTTTAGCTTTCAGGTTATAACTTTAGATCAAAAATATCTTTTTCAAAGATCTTAAGTGTTTAAACAAAGGACCTTATCAATAAGCTGTAAAAAGCCGAGGAGGTATGGGTAAAATTTTTAATTGAAAAAATTATCTCCTTGGATTTTCGAGTTTGAAGGTTCTGATATCAAAAATTAAAAATTCCAAACATGCGAATTGATATTTAAATGATTAATGAGACAGTTGAGTGGAGATGAAGTGGAGTATTAAAAAAGCTTCGTCAACTCTGCACAATCCGCAAAAATCTGATTTAACAGGATTCAAATACAAAGAGAGAATGGTAAAAAAAATTCGTTGCTCTTTGAAATTTGCTAAGAGACCGTAAATAAGCCTTTCATTAAACAGTTATTATGATTCGCAAGTTACTTTAGGTAAAGAAAAAGATTGAATAGAAAAAAAAACTCAGATACTTCTAAATAATAATTAATTTTTGTTTTTGAAACCGAATAAAAGCATTCATAAATTATCTGCAACTTATTTCCTTTCTAAGAATTTCTTATCGTCTGTTTAACAAAAAAGAAGCTCAATGACTTGAATTCCGACGAAAATTCTACAATCTTTTCTAAAAATAAAAAAAAAAAAGACCTGATGTACAATATAATCTTCCTTTGAGCTTAAATGACGCAATTAAAAGATTGCGTCAGATTAAAAATAATTTCTATTTTTCCAAATGAGACTTCTAATCTTATTTTATAAAATGACTTTTTTTTTTCTTTTTTGGAGTGTTGAAAGTTCGAAATGAGAAGTGGTTTCAATAAAAAAAAAATTTTGTTCGAGAACAAAAGAATTAATATTTTTTTCATCAGTATATCTCAAAAATCCGGAATTTCCTTGATGGCTTTACTTTTATATTGTTGTTGTTCGAAAAAAAAAAAACAGAAGAAAAAAAACTTCTCACTCTTATTTACAGCCTTTTACTTATACATCCTAATTTGATTTTGATTATTAAATAAACTTCCTTGATAAACTCAATTTTAAGACATAATTTTCTTGAAATCGAACAAAAACTAATTAAAAAAAAAATACATAAACGAGGAGTTCACAAAACTAGTTGACAGATACAAGAACGGTTAAAGATTTTTTAACTAAATACAAATACAAAAAAAATGAATTACATTTGGGTTATGTTCGAAGTGATGTTAAGCATCTTAAGAAAGTAAGCAAGGTTTTGCTCTTAAATCGTATAAATACTCCTTGGAAAGAGAATGTATCGAATCGAATTTGGTATCTTAAGATTGTTGCTCAATTATTGTTGTTCAAATCTGTAAAACTAAATGAACCTTAAACTATGAAATAAAATTAAAAATACTTCAGTTATTCTAACACGTTCTATCATGTAAAAAAACGAATCATTACAACATCAAAAATCTGAACAATTTAATATAAACCCAATACCCTTTGTTACAGTACATTTCTGAAAAAAGTTGACATGTTTCGGAGCATTGCTTAAGACGCTCCGGCGCATTGCTTAAGCACGGAAAAAAAAATTTTAAGAGCATGCTCCTGCGCACGCTCTTGTGCATTATGTTAATTATGTGGTTTCAAAATAATAAATTAATATGCTATCCTCTAAAAAAACATAGCGTCTTCTTTGTGTGTATTATTTGAATCGGCTGTTCAAAAAATTTAAAAAATTTTTCTCTCTCTTTATTAAAGAAAATTACAGAGGAGCCGAAACTCTCCCCCCCTCCCTCCTCCTTCAAAGTTAAGATCAATTGTTTTCAATAAAATATAAACGTATTTGTCACAGATAACATAATCTTGTTGAATAAGATTTAAAAATTGATTTGCCGCTTCGTTAGAGAAAATTTGGCTTTAATTTTTATTAACAATCGGTTTTATTTTATTCAAAAAAAAAATTCTCATGGGGGTCTCGAAGGGTGGGCCTAAATTTCATCCAAGTTCAAAAAAAAAATTTTGATTTCAATTTTTCCTCGTCACATAACCCCCATTCGCATAATTTATTTTAATTAGAATTTTTCTGGAGCATTTGCTCTTGAGCACGTGCGCAAGAAATATTCTGTTTCGAAGCTTTGCTTAGGCAGAGTGTCAACTTATTTCAAAAATTTACTGTACAATAATACACATAGGGCTTGTTGTTCAAGAGCATAGAGGAGCAGGAACTTTGCAGAACTTAGATATTTTATACGGTCGCCTTGATTTAACCCCAACATTTTCGGAGGCATAAAATTGAGTTCAAAATAAACCCCTTTTATTTACATGAGACAAGACCTGAACATTTATAAGAGCATTGATGAATTAACTAAAATAGCCGGTTACAGTTAATTGTAGTATCTAGCCATAATTTGAGAGTTCATTACTTAAGAGTCAGTTTGTGCGCCCTGCTCTTGTGATCCTGTTCTTAAAACAGCTTCATTATAAAGATACGAATAGTTCCCCTGGGACTAAATTTCTCGACAATTTGGGTTAGGATAAGGGTTAGCTAAAATCGTAAAATCGAACATTTTAACTAAAATAATCGAAAAATTCAGGTTTTGGAATTCAGGTATGGGTCTGGGTCAGGTTCCCCATTAAATTCGGTTATGTACAACCCTGGTCACTCAAAGCTTCAAAAATGAACGTTCATGAAAGTCTTAGAAAAATAGTGAAAATATTTGAAAACTTTTGAACATTCAGGGTCCCTTGAATATTCAAAACCCAATCTTTGTCGAATAAAAAACTAAAAAACCGATCATAAACCCTAATTGTATGGGTTAACCAACTCAGACTCATACCTAAAATCCAAAATTTATGGATTCCCCTTGCTCTAACCGAACTTAAAACCTGAATTTTTCGGGTGATCCATACCCACCTTAAAATTAATGAGTACATATGTCTGGTCATTTCTTTATTATTTCCAATTTATATTTTTTTTTGTCACGGAAATTCTCTGGAAACCATTTTTTCTGGTACTTTCCGTTTTAATAATTTAATTGGAAAGTCCTATGTATGGTACGGTATTAGCTGTAAAATGAGTTAAATAAATGCACTTTTAATGAGAATAAAAGAATCACTTGAATTATATCAAGAATAATACACTAAAAAAGAAATTTATCATTGGAGTATTTCGAAATATTGAGTCCCATGTTGCGTCATGTAGACTTAAATTTAAGTCCCAATTTACAACTAAGTAATATTCAACATTATTTTTTTTTAAATAAATCCTTCAAGTTTTTTTTTTGAAAATTGAAAATTATTTTTTGCGCTCCTCTCTCCAAAGATAACAAAAATACATAATTTCGTTATTCTTTAATTAACTTTGACTTTCTCAGTTACAAAATAAAGAATAATTCATCTATTAGATAATTAAGAATTCCCCTAACAGAAAAAAAAATTAACTACAAATAAATTACACAAAAAAAATTGAAATGCCCAAGACTTTAATCCTAGAAACCCTGTGACTCGGAATGATTAATGAATAGAAGTTTGCATACAAAGCAAGCAAACTGCGTATTCTATTAAAGAAAAAAATCCAACTGTCGATTCTTATAATAAATAACTGATATTAATCGCGATTGATATCTTTTAATGTAAAGTTTTTAATAATCATCTTGATTGTGTTAAGATCCTCTTGAAATTATTTTCTTATTTGTATTATCAGATTTTAAGAAGCTAGGCTTTTCTTTTTGGCATAAAAGCGCCTACAAGAATAATGATCCTCGAGAGAATCATAAATATTACTGAATTTAACTTGTGTCCTTAATTTTTCAATGTAAAAACTAAAAATAAGATTGGTGTTCTAAGAATTAATTCAATGTACATTTCCAATTTTTAAATTTTGCCTGCTTTTCTTTTAAAATAAAAATTTTTGATAAACTTGAAAAATGACCTATTGGTTATAACCAGCTTAAAGAACCATGAAGTTATACAAAAAAATCGAATCGTTAACTCTTGAAAATTTAGAACAAATATGAACGAAGTTAATTTTCAAAACAAGATAAACAATTTAACTCAGATGTATTGTTGGCAGACGTAACAGACAAAAAGTTATTTGTAATTTTTTAGAAATTTTGAAAATAATCTCTCTTTTTTTATGTTTCGAACAAAAAAACCATACGTAATCATGTTTAAAACAATTTAACATGCTTTAAGTTATACTCTTTAGAGAATTAATGTTTTATCGGTTGAATATAATAAACAACTTACAATTTTTACATATGTTTTTGTTATCTTGATGTTCAAAAATTTGATCTATTATATTGTAATTAAAAGAAATACAGAAACTTTTTAGTACCAAGTCGAGCGAGGTACAAATGCCAGAACATTCAATTTAAATCTTGAAAGCTTTTTATTGGAAATTGGATGACTTATAGGGGTTCTCAAGACTTCTAGAGAAAAATAATGAACTTTACATTCTCAACTTTATCCGATCTAATCTACTTCGATGTTCAAGGTTCTCGTTATGCAAAACGACAGCACTATCTGAATCGGCCATTTTCGTTATCTACGCATATAAAGGAGGCTGCTTTCAAAAAAAAATTTTGACACAAGGGTCTTGAGTTTAGCCAGCCTTCTAACTCGGTGGTTGCGGTTTTTAAACTTTTATACTGTAATTGTCTTACATAGATCTTTAAATTAAGGGTTTTTCTACATGAGGATTACGAAATAAAAAACTGAAAAATCACCCAAAAAGTGTAGATTAGCTTTACTTGAGATTTTGACTGTAACCGAGTTAAAAGGCACCCTAATTCAAGACCCTCGTGTCAAAATTTTTTTTGTTGCCCGTCTATTAAAAAGGTTATCATATGCGTAGATTACGAAAATGACTGATCCTTTTTTCTAATCTCTTAGAATTCGATTAATTCTTTTCCAGGATTCGAATAAATTCTCAACTACAACAAAAAAATCAATTTAAGCTTACCATAAATTAAACATAAAAACATCGGGTTACTTTTAAATTTATGAAATAAGAATAAAAAAAGCGGTGTATTTGGTGCGAGTAAGGCTTTTGAATATTTCAGGGAAGTTATGTATACTCAAAAATTGTAAATAGTTAATACTAAGCTTATATTATAATAAATTATTCCTATAAAAAGAATATTGAAATTTTATTGACAAAAAATAAAATTTAATTTTTTTATTTCTTCGAAAGAAGAAAATTCAAAGCTCTTGATAATAATCAAAAATAATAAGTTTCTCTTTCTTTCTCTTTTTCCAATATTACATAAAACTGATCAAATTAAACTTAAATCAAATTTTCGAAAAAATAAAAATTGTTATTTTTTCTTATCAATGTAATTACTTTTTTTCTTTTTTTTTTTCCAGAGATTATAGTTTTTTATTTATTAGCTCTATTTTAATTTGAATCTAATTTTAAATCTCTTTTTTTGTTGTGTTTCTCTCACTGTTTTATGTTTATGGTTAATTAGATGAATCGACGGCATCCAAGCATTCTGTTGTTTTGGTAATAATTTCGTTTTGTCTGCTTTAGAAAATAAGAAGAAACAACAACTACTTTTTTTTTGTTTTAAAACAAAAAAAAAAGATTACCTACTCTAATTATATGCTAAACTATGTTACATAATCAATTTGAATTGAAAAAAAAATATGGCGAATCACAAAAAGAAGTTGTCTCAATAGAGTATTAATAATTATTAAAAAACATAAATGTTCCAATTCAGGAATACGTCACGCGGTAAAAAAAAATTGAGTTTTTTTTTTAACTTAAAAACTTACCAGGCTTTCTTGTTTTGAATTAACTTCCTTCCCATTTTAACTTTTGTTATAACCCATATGTCGATTTATTGCATTACTTGATGATAACCAGACTTATGTACTTGAAAGATTAAAGTTTTGGGTTAGGTTAGGGTATATTTACCCAAAACCCTATTACTAAGTTTATGGGTTACCCCACCCGAACCCAAAAACCTGAATTTTTCCTAACACCTTAAAATAAATGGATACATTTGTCTGTTAATAACATCGATTTGCTTATTATTTTAATTGCATGATACTCGAAACGAAAAATAGAAAAAAAACGAGTGATAAATTTTTTAAATTATTATATCATTGATATATCAATTTTAGTGACATTATTCAGAATAAGATTTTCTTGTATCATTTACAGTCTTGAAATATTAACATTTTTGCTCAAGAGATTTGAATAAAAAAAATTCCAGTTGATTGAAAAGTGGATAAGACCTAAGAAAGCAAATGATCTTCTTAGATGACGTTAAGCTCTAGGTAAGGTGTCACAGCTATTATCAAAAATTAACTATTTTCCGTTTCGTTGGAAACAATAAGGGAATAAAAAACCTAGCTTTGAAGTCTTTCAAAATTTAACTCTTTTTTTAATTTTATTTTCTACCTCTCTTGAGTAAGTACCTCAAAATAAACGTGGTATTCGGGATCGACGATTATATCAATTTCAAAATTTTTGATATACATTTGATAATTTTAATTCATATCGTAATCCCCCGCACAATCCCCCCTCCCTTATTAGCGATTAAATGGGAATATTTGATACAAAAACAAATGTTTTAGTACTCAAAGTTAAAACTAGTTGCTAATATTTTTGTTTTTTAAAATTGGACATTTTTGAAAGCCGAAACTGAGGGTCTAAACCCGAATTTTCCCATGGGAAGCCTTGCGGGAGACTTACGGTAAGCTTTAATATTTGTCTTTATGTGATATCCTCTGGTCATAACTTCTCCCCAAGAGCTCAGAGTGGTATCAAGAGTCAATTTTAACCTTTAGAGAGTAGCGAATGTTGGAGAAGGAATTAGCTTCAATGTTACAGTTATATTTTGTTAACAAAAAATCTCGAATTAATGTTAATCAAGGTAAAAAAAAACTAAACAAAAGCAATTATGGTGCTAGGCATTACTGAACTTAGTTTAAACTTGTTTTTTATCGTTTTTTCATCTAAATTTCTAAAGTCTGGAATTAAAGCTAATCTCTTTATTTGTAGTAAAATATCTATCTTCAGAATTTACGCCATATTGTATGTTAAGAAAAAAAAAGGTATACAATTTCATCAATAATGCATTTAAAATTTTAACAGATTTTTTTGTTGCTGCTAGAAGAAAAAAAAAGCGCCTGGATCGTAAGTTGAAACGCTAAGCCAAACTTATCAAAATGTCAAACTTAATATTTTTTCGTAAATGTAGGATTTTAATTGAACTCTTAACGAATTGTATTTAGTCATTTATCACGCTGAGAACCGATGTTCTTTTAAATGACTATTAAACAAAATAATAAA
The DNA here is from genome assembly GCA_022207745.1 of Brachionus rubens. Lineage (NCBI taxonomy): Eukaryota > Metazoa > Rotifera > Eurotatoria > Ploima > Brachionidae > Brachionus > Brachionus rubens. Next base: position 1,695,340 of record JAJVHD010000018.1, on the reverse strand, counting down.
CATCAAACCAATATGATTAAATGAAAAATAATTTGATTTGAATTTGTTAAAAGTTTAATCTCCTTCTTTATTCCTAGATCTTTGACGTTTAACTTTGCTTTATAAGTCAAGTTTTGATTTGCGTTTCAATAAGTAGACTCGATTTTATAAGCTCTCTTTAAATGAACCCTTGAAATCAAGAGTTTGGCTTAAAAAAATCTGATAAATATAGATAAAGTCAGCTTTACTATAAAGACATTGCATCATAACTTAATAATTACAACACGTACATTATTCTTTACTGAAAGTAAAAGGGATTCTAGAGGTATCATGACAAAAGTTAGAATTTTATAATTAAATTTTTTCTGAATTAAAATGAGCCTCTTGAAAAACTCTCGACCATTGCATTTCAAATAGAATCCAAAAAAATAAAGCAAATAATTGTAATTGAACTAGCTTAATCCTTGGCCGTGATTGAGTTTTGTTTTGGCGTTGGTCCAATATTAAAGAGTTGTTTAGCAAATCAATTTCTAAATTTCTTGGTGTAAGGTTAAATTACGAACAATTAAAAAATGTTAAATCAAAAGCTTATACAAATCTCTTCAAAATGGACAGGTTTTATTTAGGCCATAGCACCTCTAGAACAATTTTTATAACGATTCTGCACAATTGCTATTGCTTCATTTCTATGATCTTCACAGCGCCTTGAAAATTCGAAAAAAAACATATGTGAATGTAAATTTTATTGTAGAGTATAATCTGGCGGATAAATGAAAAAAGCACATAGGGGTGTAAATCCTTAATTTTGAGGTAAATATTTAAACTGATAGCAAAGAAATGTTCCTCTAATCAAGAGCTTTCGTTTGGTACCCTTACGAAAAAAATCGAAAAAAAAGGTTTTTAATTTTTTAAAATTATTAATTCTTAAATTGAAAGCTTTTATTCGATTTTTCTCGAAAAACTGATAGAAATTAAGCAAAATAAACCAGAAATTCGAGTTCATCGTATCAAATTACACCTTACTATAACCTTTGTAAATATGTTCGCCCATACTTTGTTTTTTTTTTAGGGGTGTGCAAATTTGAAAGTTGCTTGTTGTTTTCACAAAATATCTCAAAAAGTAAAAATGATATTGAAATTCTGAGACAATAATTTTGTAGCTCTTTGAGTTCTCTATCTAGTGTGTTTGGGATGTGCAGGGGGTTTCGTATGGGCGTGGACGCTTTTTAAGTATTTTTTTAATTTTTCTTTAGGAAACTCACATTCAATGCTCATGTTATGGGTGCCACACAAAAGATCTTGACGTGAGGAACATCTCTATGCTATACCAGTTTAAATATTGACCTAAAAATTAAGGATTTACACCCCTATGTGGTTTTTGCAAAAAATCCAATGTGTGTGCTTTTTTCAAGTATCCTAATCTGGCTACTTTCTTTTGATAAAAGCTCTATTAAAGTTTAAAATACCTTAATTTAAAACACCATAATTGATAGATTTATTGGAACAAATTCAAATGAAGATCGGCTAAGATATGTAAGGCCTATGATTTCAACTACCAAAGATAATATCAATTCGTCTGCTCGGTCAAATAACCGAACAGTACAATCACACGCTCTTGTACAAGAATTGAAACCATCAAATTGCAAGAGAGCATCCCCATTGATTTGGGAAAGAAAACTTTCGAAAAAACTTGAATGGAAATTTGCGATCCGAAAGCTAAGATTATCAAAAGAAAAAGCTAGTAAATTATTTTGTTTAAGTCTAAAATGGTTTCTTTGATGGGAGACTAAACTCTCAAAAATACATTGATTAGACATATAGTGTGGTTCCTTTACTAGATCTACTTCGACAAGACGAACCGTTTGTTTTCCAGCAAGAAAATGCTCCTTGCCATCAAGCCAGACTAGTAAATAAATATTCTGAAAATAGATATTTTACCTTGGCCTGCAAACAGTCCTGATCTTAATCGTATCGAAAACTTAGTTGGTTGGAACAAGAGATCGCTAAACAGGAACCAAAGTCATTGAACCAATGAAAATACCGATTATTGAACCAAGTTTTTGGTTGAAATTGGCTTTAATAAAAAATAAGCAAGTGTAGGAAAAACTTGGAAATAGGAAGTTTACTTCTTTTGGTAGTAGTAGTAGTGAGTTTCACTGTGATCCATTAGGGCTAAACTCTTAAGAGCTATTGCAGTACTTGAACGTTTTTTGCTTCAAAATGCAGGTGCAACTGCACAAGTTTATACTCGACCCGAGTCCTGCATGACATGTTAAAAGATGATTGCACTCTCTCCTATGTAGCTACACACGGGATCGAACCTAAGACGTTTTGAATTAGAGTCGAACACGCTATCCACTACACCACCACACGCCTTTTAGTCTCAAATTGCTTCATTAAAATTTTTTATCCTTCGATCAAGATCCCAGTATCTACAAGAGTTTTTTAGCTAGCAGACCATGATTTCAAGCCGTTTTTAACCTTTTCTGGTCATGAAGGTTCAGCAGATTTTAAAAATTGGATTACAGATAACAAAAAGTACCCAACCATCTAATAACTTGTTACAGAGGGCATGATGTATATACTCAAAGCTTAATCTAATTAATAAAGTATAAACTTTGTTGCAAATACATAATAAAAAAACAACAACACTCAAAGGTTTCAATTGAAAAGTTGACACTTGATCCAAATAACACATAAATTGCCTGCAAAAATACTTTATCAAAAATAAACAATACAACTAAACTAGATTTTTTTTAAGAATTCTTCTTTATCCATGGGCTTAAACGGTTAAATATAAATAGATTTTTTATTTTGTTATCATAATTATTTCATAAAACTTAACGTTTCTTCAAGAAATGTTTACATAAAGTATTTTAAAATTTTTACTTGTAAAACACTAATCCTTAAGTGTACCATAAGAATTAATTCTCATCTTTATTTTTTCAGCAACTTCTTTTTTTTCTAAAACCTGTTTAAAAAAAAAAAAAAAAAAAAAATTAATTAAAATTTAATTAAAAAAAAGTATGTGCTGAAAATGCAAAAAAAAAAAAAATTTTTTTATTTTTTAAGACTTTGTGTAAACATTATTTTAAACAGAAACCTATGATTTAATTAGCTATTTTTTTTTTATAAAATAAATAGTTTCTCTCATCAAATCATTTATATAATTGTTTACATATTTGAATGTGTCGTTTTTAAAGACTCAACATGATAGGATAGCCTATCGAAGATTTTTATAAAAATCATATGATCCTCTAATTGATTTTGTTTCGTCTTCTTCTTTTGAGATAAAATAAATCTTTAGTAAAGATAAAATTTGAGTTAATAAATCTTAAATTTATCTTTGTATTAAAATCGATTTTTATTTTAGTTAAATGTTAACCTTTCTTCTTATTTCGTTTTATTTAAGAAATAATTTCAATTATTGCGTATTTAAAATTATTGTTGTTGCTTTATTTTGTTGGTGAACTTTTTAGGACATAATTAACACAAATCCACACTTGATGTACCTTGTATGAAATGGAAACATGTTATTAACCAAAATTTAGTTTAACACGCAAAATTAACAAAAAACTTCTTTTTTTTTTAATAAAAACTTCTTACGTGATTCGTGTTGTTTTGTTTTCATTACTTCAGCAATAATTAAAAAAAAAAATCTCTATTTTTTATTACATCTGCTTAAGTTTTGATTTCGTTTTTGTTTTGTTTTGAATGAAATTTGGATGAGTTGTGTGATCGTGTGTGAGGGATTGTGTCTGTTTTTAGCAGTCTTAAAAGAGTAAAGAATATTTGTTGATAAATCTCATTTGAGACTTGAAAAATAGTAATATATCAATCATCAACTGATTTAATCATTTGACGGCTTTCTGATTGCGTTATTAAACCTGAATGTCATATAATGTCATTTCAACTTTTGGTTAAATCAGGAAGGGTTAAAAATAATTCAAATTATTGGCTGATCTCTTGACCTAAGATGTTATAAATAAAGCAAACTTGTCAACGCTTGGACAAGATACAGCTGTGGTCATTCACGAACTTCCATGAAATATTGATATAGAAAAGCTATCATTTATTTAGGGGTATCAAATGAAAGCTAAAAAGCTCTAGTTTAAGCTTGTAAAACTAGCTTTCATTTAATACCCATAAATCAATGAAGGCTTTTCCGAATCATAAGTTCGTGAAAGTTCACAAGAGGAACACGTGAATGACCACAACAGTACTAAACGAACAAGGGTACAAGATGGTTAAAGAAATTCCACCCATTCAATTCAAAAATGTGGAAAAATTAAAGATTCGTTATAGAATCATTATAAAATCCTCTAAAATTTTATGATTTCATTGTGAAATTTTGTGAAAGAAAAAGAACTTTACGTAGGTTAAAATTTCTTAACAAGTTTTTTTCTTTTTAGCTTGAAGAATTTTTGGTCATTATTTTTAAATTCCAAACGCAGAACGAGGCTCTTTATGAAAAATTTTAATTTTTACATTAAATTTTCTTGTTCGGTTAAACCCTACTCGAAAAGTATTCTGGTACTAGCTGGACCTGCCCTATTTTCGAGCCTCTTCAAATCCCATAAATAATCGTTATTTGGTGACCAAAAGTTAATGAAGGATTTTATTCAAGGCTGTATGGTCAAAGGGAAAGTTAGGACAAATATTAGATAATTTCTGATTACAGTTCACACCTTTTTAATTATCAAAATTTAAAATAATTAATTGAACTTTGTTTGACTTCTTTCAGAAAATATCGAACTGTTTTTGATTTTTTGAAAACTGAAATCAAAATGGAATTTTTTTTTCAAGTTAAATTGTGTTATATTCTCAAAATATTAGTACAGAACACCGCGATAAGAAGTATCCTTAAAATCAGAATGGAGACCCCATTGGAACAACTAAATCACCAAGCACTTAATTTACTCAGGATTCACAGATTAGATAATCGTCTTTTTGATCAATGAGAAGTACATTAAAAATGCACTTCAAAACTCAGTCCCGTTAGTGGTCAGATTAGTGAAAGAGTATAGGTCTTTTTCAGGTCCCAGAGAGATTTCTAACCTCGCAACTCCACTGTGTAGTTTGTATCTTACAATCGATGAGTTTACTTTACAATAATTTCTAGTTCCTCCTTTCTCTTTCCTTGATAATGTATTTAATTAAAAAATGGATAAAATTGGCAACAACTTGTTTTATACACTAAATTTTTTAATTTTCTCGCTCAAATATATATTTTTCTCTTTCTTGTACTTTTATGTGTTATCTAGTCTATTTACTTTTTAGAATTTCTATTTATTTTTTATTTTTTTAACATGTCCAAATATTGATTTTAAAATATTAACTTTCTTTTTATGCTCATTTTAAATTATCCTGAAGGAGCTTAGGCTCGAACAGGTTTTTTTTACAAAATAAAAAAAATATATTAATCAATAGAGGTATTTAAAATTACTATAACTAGCAAAAAAATTTTATTGACATAACTTGACTAGAGTTTACAGTACTGTTCTTTAAGAATTAACTCTGCGACTTACTTGGGTAGTAGTAAGGCTTCATGAATGATGAATTTATTACAAACGCAAACGAACGTCCACGAATGTACGGATAGCTAATTTGTGAACGCAACGCATGTAATACTAGCTATATTATTTATGGAATAAATGATTTAATGAAAAAATAATGAATCTCCACAGTTGTTCCTCAAGTCCAAGTCTTTACCCCAAAATCAAGAATCAAAAAATCAAGTCAAGTCGCCACTTGATTTTTTCGCGAAAAATAAATTTAAGTCAACTCTTGATGTGGGCTTGACTTGAGACTTGAGGAACAACTCTGTGAATCTTTAAGAATTTTAAAAGAAACTTAGTCCAATATTTTTAAGAATCATCACCAAATTTCCCCTTAAAAAAAATCTTTAAAGAATCATTAAAATTGAGTTGACTGGGTTGTACTACGAATGATTTTGCATGTAGATTACGAATTTAAAGCCAAAAAGTCTAAAATCAGCCATTTTAAAGGTTTTGAGTGTACACGATATTTTTCAGGACCATGTGTTCTTACCACAGGGTTCAAGTTTAAAAAAGTATATTTGAAATTTGATAATCCTGGTCTGGAAGTGATCCTATGAGTCTTTAGAAATAAACTAAAATTCCGCATTTTTTTCCTAATTCGGATTTACCGCATTATCAATATGTTTTCAGTTTGCATACGAGATTTTTTCTCTTCAAGGTTCAGTAATCACTTCTTTTAAAATGCTTTAAAAAATACGACTGAAAAACATCGATTTCCGGAATCTAAGAAGCAATTTATTTTATCTTTCCGGTATAACCGAGTGGTTTGAGATTAGTACGGTTCATTCATTAATGCGCAATATCTTAGCCCACGAGAATGGGATTAAAAATTTCATAGGTATAAAATCAAGTTAAACACGAAAGCCCTAACTCTTAGAAATTTTTATTATATATATTAATAACCATGCTAATATTATTTTCATATAAAGGACCGGGAATATTTATATTTTTTATCATAATCTAACTCATTTGTTAAACTAACTCATTTACTCTCGGATAGATCTTGCCTTTTAGTAAATGAGTGGACCTAAGCATTCAATAAATAAATAAAATCATAAAAGTTGTAATTTTTGTATTACTGAGGTATTCGATTTTTAAATTTTTCCTATCATCCATTGTAGGGCATATATTTTTAACTTCAACTTGGTTCGATTGAGAGTCCTTTTCAGCTCTTTTACTTCTTTAAGATCTTCTGGTTAGATAAAAGAGTGTAATTATATAGGGACCTTCAACACAGATCATAAGAGTTAGTCAAATAGTCAAAAAAACCATCCTCCTGAAATTTCGTCTATTAGAAAGTTCACCCAATCTCTTAGATCCTTTTGATTAATTGTGTTGGAATCAGTTATTTTTTTTCCGATTGGTATTTTTTCATCCCTTGATTTACGCAGGCTACATGACACAAATGATCTTTTCTATTCGCCTTTAAATTAGAAATTATCCTCTTAAATTGGTATTATTTGGTTGTGTAATTCGAACACAACGGATCCTGACCGCATGGTCATCTCTTTAAAGAGATACTAAAAAGCTGAGCTTTATACTGCCACTTATAAAGTTTTAAGGCATGTCCCGATCATCATCAGTCGGTTGCAAATCAATATAAATGTTGAAATTTTGTAACATAACATGACCATAATTCTTGCTCATTTGACTTGACCCTCCCCACTTCTTTACTGAAGTCATGGTCCGACTTATTTAATGATACTTTATAACTGCGTAACTTTAGTTTTAGCTTTCATAACTTTATTAACCTCAAAATACTTTCACTTAAAATTATATACTAAGGCCCGATCGTGTCATTTTGGCACGTTGGGGTTATAAGAGATCATTTAGGTAACCAATGCCATTTCTTGTGGTATTATCTAATAGATCTTTGCGAGCTGATTCTAAAAACATAGAGATGTTGGTATTAGGACTTTTAGTTTAAGATATAACAACTGAAAGTTTTTTTGGTTCCTTGTCTTTTTTTATAAATTTTTTGTCTTTTTAGTATAAAAAATGCTTTTCTAGAACAAAAAGAAAGTTTTTTTTAAGAGAACTGCACTATGTCCTTTGATCTTGAAGTTACATAAAATCAATCTTCCGTGTCCTAAGGAAGTCATATTAAACTGATATCGGACTTATAAGACCCAATCCCGCTTCATGATGTGAATAAAATCATGGTCGTGTCTAAAAATGACACGACCAGGCTTTAATGGTATAAAAAATTTCGGGTCCTTCTAGTGTTAAATTAACTTATTTAAATGTAAACTTTGTTAAAATACAAAGATCGCATCACCATTTTAACCAAGACATAACTAATTCGTAACATTAATGTGAAAGATAAGAAATTGCAAATACATTTTTAAAATTACGACATTTAATATCATTTGCTAAACGGAATTAGAAAGAAAAAAAAACAAATTGATTTCATCTCTCTTGTTTCTGTATTAATTTGAAAATCGAGACAAAGTAAGTCTATATTGTAATTATTATTAAAATGTCAATTAAAAACAATTTGTCAAAGTAATTCTCTACTGACATAACAGTAAAACAAGTAAGAGCCTTTTTTGTTTTTTGTTTAATGGCGTTAATAAGTTCGAGTATTTGTTCTTTTTTTTAAAAAAAAGAAAAAAAAGGGGTTTTAAAAGTATTGTTTAAATCAAATTAAAAAAATAACTCCTTGATAAAACACGATTGTAATTTTTGTTTTCCTGTTAATAATTTAAAGAAATTTTTTTTTTTTTTTTCAACTTCCTAAATCAATAATTCATTATTCATATTAGAGATTATTATTATTATTATTGAAAAATTATGATGAAATTTTTTTATTAAAATAAAAATGCTTTTGACATATTTATGTACTTATCTCTCATTTTTTTCGATCTTGAATGCCTTAACTGTGTAAAAAATAACTAATTTGCTTACAACGAGTCGTGAAGACCTGAAAAAAGTGTTTTTTTTTCGGTATTGTTAATTCATGATCAATCATTGATTAAGTTCACCAAATATTAAGGCGCTTTATTTAAAAATTGTAGAACTTGATTTGAAGATATAATATGAAAGCTAAATAACTGAAGGGGAACCTCTGGGTGCAATTTTATTTTGGTCAAAAACACCAAGATATGCGCTTAAGGGTCTCCTATTAACGATTCTGTTTCTAATGCTGATTGAGAAAAATGCTTGAAAGTAATAATGAAAAGTTTTGCAGTTTCATAAAACTTTATTAAAAACGAAAAATGCGGAAAATTGAACGTTGTTGCGGAATTCCGCGTCCTTTTTTCAATAGCAGTATTTTTTACATTTTACTCATTTTGGAGAAAATTGCGGAATTTCGGAGCGGAAGTGCAAAAAACGTGAAAATTAATTGAAAAAAGCAAAGATTAATTAAAAAAAAGATTCTTCTTATTTTATAAAAGTTAATATAAAAGCCAATTGCTGAGGAAGTTGGATTAATAACGCACGAGGAAAAGATTGTCTACATCGAGCGCAACGAGGACTCGGAATTCAAGATTTCGTTGAACGGAAGAGTGTTGAATAGAATTTAAGACTTTATAAAAAACGAAAAATGCGTAATTAAAATGATGCTTATCACAACCATTTGCATTTTCAATAAATGTTAAATAAAAATGTTAATGACTTCTTCAAAATAAGAGCTTCAATCTTTAAAAATAAAACATTCTTTTACCATCGTCACAACCCGGATGTCGTTCAAATTTTAAAGATGTTGTTTTTTTTGTTTGAAAGCCAAGATGTTCTTCACTTGAATCAGGTGAAAGGAATTTTAAGAACGATAATTTTGATTAAAAGTTCTTTTTTAAGGTAACTTTGATCCTTCGGTTATTGCTAAAATACGGACCACCACTTTACTTTTGAATAACCGAAAATCTCAGAGCTTAGCCAAATAGTCCGCAAGAAAGAGCACCAAAAGATAAACAAGAATATCGGTCTCCGAAAGTTGGTTGACCTTTTATTCAAAAGTAAAGTGGTGGTCCGTGTTTTAGCAATAACCGATCTTTTTCCTTGTAGAGAATTTTGTCTTCTACAAACCAATATATTTTGTTTATGTAATTATTAATATTGACCATGGTACAGACTCTGGCACAGTGCTTTGGGGTAAATGGATAAAAATGGGGCAATTATGTGAGAAACTCTTTCACCCAAAAGAGATTTTAACATGTCGAAGTAAATATATCAGTAAGTAGCTAATTTTGCTCTCTTTCAAATGAACTATAAATAGTTAGCAAAATAAATAATCAGTGGGTTTAAATTATGATTAGGTTTTTCTTCGTAAAATAAGTATGGTCCAGAAAATATGTTCATTCACTTTATTCTTAAAATTCATGTCCGGTCAGGGCTATATGCTTGTTGAGGGAGAAGTTAAATCCCTCGCAGCTCTTCAATTTTTTCCATGGTTTTTCGAGTGGTATGCGGTTTTGCGTTATCTTGAAGAAACAAACCAAGCTTTCGGTTGATCAAAGATCGGTATTTTGCTTGAAGTGAACCATATATTCGTTCACAATATAGGTCAGCATTTATCGTACGATCATCAGGAACCAGTTCAAAGTGTATTACCCCTTGGTAATTCCACCAAACGCACAACATTACCTTCTTATCGAATCGTCTTCTTTTAACGACTGGTAGGGCTGATTGAAATATGTCCAACCACTGGATTCTGTCATCAGTATTTCGAAAATAGATTCATTTCGCATTGCAAGTGATTACCCTTCTGGAAAATCGTTCATTTTTCTACAGATTTCTATACGACGTTGAATATCAAAAGGTGTCAAATCGTGTGGAACAACTCTGTAGCGTCTATTAACTTTATGGATCAATTTAAGGTGACGAAATATGGACGACTGTGAAGTGCTAAGGTCACTTGATAATTCGCGAGTACTATCCCGGGGGTTGGTCTCTACCGCCGTATGCAGTGTGTCCTGATCGAAACTCACTGATTTTCCAGATCCCTTCTTCCATCGAAGGCTAGTAATACCACTGTTAAACTTATTGAAACAAGCTTGTGCCTTTCTTACTATAAGGACATTCTCGCCTTCTACTTGACATATTTCGTGGGGTGCTACTGTTGCACCAAAATTTCTTCAAAAGTTTTCATAGTTTTCAACAAGACTTTTTCAACCGACCGAAAAAATTTTTTATATTTTTTTAAAAAGAACTTTAATAATGATTAGAGAAAATAAAAACAAAAAATTATTTATTTCAAAATAATTTTAAAAAAAATCACAGCAAAATATCAAAAAAGTCCACAATTTTTAAGATTATTTTTAATAATAACATCAGTTACACTATTGAACACAAATTTAACATTTTCAGTATCTGTAGCACAAGTAAAATGAGAATAGATAAGTTTTGAATTTGGCATTTTGTTTAATTCTTGGAATTTTTTTTCAATATACAACCAACTTTCTTCGTAGTTATTCGAACCAGTATACTCTGGAAAACAAATTGTTATCGATGAAGTCTTTAGTTTATCAATAAAAATATCTTTTTTATTCAAAAAGAGTATTATAGACGTCTCGGCAAACCATTTGTTATTACAAACTGATTCGAACAGTTTCATACTTTCTCTCATTCGATTCTATTTTAAAAAAAAATTTTAAAACTGTGAAAAGGGTGTTTTCAATCGACCTACCATTTTATCGTCCTCTTGTAGAAACAAATCAAACTCACTTAAGGCAACACAAAAAATAATCGCTGTCACATCTTCAAAACAGTGTATCCATTTTTTACGCTCTGAACGTTGACCACCAACGTCCATCATTTTAATATTCAAATTTTTGTACAAAAAGTTTGTCTCGACAATTCCGGTCGTTTTTATTCGAGTTCTAAGGACATCTTGTTGGGTCGGTACGTAAAATGGAGACGAAATTCGATCCAACGAGTTCAAATAACTTTGGAAAAAAAAATTTATATTCATTTTCTACTGGGAATTTAAGACTTACTATTCTGCTGAATCGTTCAATTGATATTCTCTAGATCTGGCAAAGCACATTTGTACACCAGGATCTTTCCATAATTTTTTCATTGAATCAGTTAGTTCTTTACTCAATACATCTGGGTCGTCCATGCGACTTGCGAATAAAAAAAAATTTCTCGCGTCATCAACTCGATCTGGATGAGACAATCCAATTTTAAGTTGACTCATAGCTTTTATAATTGCAATAAGTGATTGTATTGTATTGTTAAATACAACCGGTCGATATTGAAGACAATCATCACGTGAATAACCTTTTTCGTGTATAATTCTAAGAGACGATTAATACAATGGAATTTTTTGTATAACAAAAATTGAATCTTACTTCATTTGTTTGACTATAGTCGATTTTCCGGACTCACCAGCGCCTAATAATAAAAGTTTAACTTGATTGGCAGACTTTAAAGCGTCTAGTTTAATCTCTCGGTCTATTTGTTCCGAGCGTGTTCGACTTGAAGACTCGTTTCGTGAAGTTGTCTGTATACATCCCATTTTAAAATCACTAATCTAAAATAAATTTTTAAAAAAATTCTTTACAAAAACTAGACTAAATTTATTTTCACACTGAGAACAATCCGAAAAATAAGTGAAAACTTTTAAAGTGGCTATTTGATGAAACCCATAAAAAAAAAATTTTGAGACTGAATAAAATTTTGTTGTTGTTGTCTAGAACCCTCTTGAATTTTTTTCAGATTTTTCTTAATTTATGTTTCAAGATATTGGTTATGGTGAAAAAAATCAAATCATGAACGCTCCTGTATTCAATTATACAGTTTTAAATCAAAAGGCAAAATTTATGATTGAAATTGTGATAAATAATTATGAAACAACTTGAGCTTGATTTTAATCAAGGATTTTATTTCACTAAACCAACCTTTCAAAATTATGATAATGATTTTTGCTACGGAAAAAAAGCATTTTCAAGAGAATTGATTCATGACTTCCCGAATCCCATCGAAGGTGATTATAAGCAGTTTGTTCTCCTTTTCTTTTATTTCCTGTCGATATTGCGTGAAGCTATTTAGGAAAGAATGTCTTTCTTTAGTGTGATGAGGCAAGTTAAATTTTTTTCTTGATTTTATTTTCCTCAATTTTAAAGCCGGTAAAAAATCTGTGCGAAAGGGGTTTTGACAAAAATTGATAAAACAAATTGAAACAAATTATAAAACTCTGCAAACTTTGTGCAATTCATAGAATCGTTTTGAGAGATGTGCAATCTGCATCGAGTTTGCAGAATTTTGCAGACTTTTAATATAGGTGCAGCAAAATTTGTGTCAACCATTTTTGATTTTTGTCAAAACCCCTTTCGCACATATTTTTTACCGCCTTTAAAATTGAGAGAAATAAAATCTGGAAAAAACTTTAACTTGCCGTGTGATGATTTTTTTCGAGTATACTCACACAACTTCGATAAGCCGTTAAATTTGAAGCGATAGCTTATGGCTTTAGGGGTGAAAAATATTCACAAATCAAATCAAGTCCGAGTCATGGCTTAAGAATCTAAGTCATAAAAGGCTTATGACAAATTTTCGAGGCACAAGCTCTGGGCTTTATAGCCGATTAATGATTATCAGTTTCCATCTCAATTTAATCCAAAGTAATGCCATCAGAAATCTACAATTATGAAAAAACCAATGGTCTTTTTCTTAATTTAAAAAATAGGAACATTTTCTTCACGAAAATAAATTCATTGAGGGAACAAACGGATAAAGACGAAAATAAAAAAATAAACTAAGTTAAAACATTTTTAAAATTTATCTCGCCATTTTTTGTTATGCTTTAAACTTAAAATCGGATCATATAATTCTAGTTAGAATGTTTATAATACTTGAGAAAATTTTAAAAAATATTGGATGATAATTTATATTGTTATAATCCGATTAGAATACTCATAAATAGCTAATGCAACAGTCGTAACTGTTTTCAAGAGAAAACCTACTACTAGAACATAATGTATCTATTTTTAAAAAAGAGTTGAGGATTTTTAATCGATAATAATCCGACGGCTCATCATTGAAGCATATCTTCTTAACAAGAGCTTACAGTAAGTTTGATTTACAATTTTTTCATTGGGGATAAAAACTCAAAAATTTTAGTCTTATTTTTAAGCTTTTTGTAGCTGAAAGTCATTATGCCTTATTTAAAAATTGACACTGGGACCATGGTTGAGGTGGTAACTTTTCTTCATTTAGAGGAAATAAGAAAAAGAGAACGCTTCCGGTGTTTGAATTTCAATAATATCAGAAGACCATCTTTAGCTACATAAATATGAGGAGTAGAGCTAAAATTTTGGATATTTTACCCTAACGAAAAAAATTGGTTTTCGCGCTAGATCAAGGTACAGTGGCGTAGCCAGGGTACAGTGGCGGACCATAACTAGGGGATATACCCCCTAGTTATGGTCCGGGGAGGGGGGTGTAAGACATCAATGGTAAAAAAAAATTTTTTGTCCAAACTTTTTTTTTTGCAGTCGAGGGAAATTGAACTAGGTTTCCTAGATTTGCAGAACAACGCTCTAACCACTAAGCCAGCAGGGAGGCCTATTGATATTACTATGGAGGACTATGTTGACGAAGAAGGATAGTTATCAACGGGAATTTATAAAGTCTGTGTTGAACTAGTTGAGGCGGCTTTATCATTTGATGATTGACATTTTTAGAATAAATAATAATTGTTGTCGTAAAAATTTCATGTGAAATTTTCATGTACGCCGTAGTTCGCGTACAAAGTCAAAATTGGCGTACAAAGTCAAAAGCAAAAAATTTAGAAATCATGAATGTTTTGAATTTAATGAACCTTAAAATAAAGTCTGTAGAAAAAACAGTCGGACCATGTGATTTTGTGTTTCCTTGTAACGTCGGTACTCATTCCAAAATCTGGAAAAAATCTATTTTTAATGTCAAATATTTTCAACATTGAGTCTTAATTGTGGTTACGAATATGATTAATAAAAAGAAGAAAGAACATTTGATTATTTTGAAACCAATTCCTTTAAGAAAAAAAATAAGACCCGGATTAAAAGCGTCACATTTTTTTTTTTTATTTTTAAATAAAGGAATGAAATTACGACAACAATTGAAAATTATGAATCATTTTTTTTTGTTGAAAACACCCAAGACATTCAACGGAACGAAATTAGATCTAAGCAAGAAAAAAAATCTATTAGATCATCATTGGCGTATATTATTTGAAAATTAAATTTGAAAAGCTTTCAAAAATACATGTGCGCAATTGAAAATTAAAAAAATTCATTTGAGATTTAATTTCTATCTATTGACAATTTTTTTCCTTAAAATTATTGTCTTTTTATTATTAAGAGGTGGTTTGAACAAAAAATGCTTCTTATAATTGACGCGTTTCTTTAAACATGATCTGATTATTTTGCGTGTCTATGGCTTCAGAATCTAAAGAGACTCACCTTTTATCAAGATGAAACAAACTTTTACCACTTGCAAACTACACCACTACAAATTAAATTTTATAACTGAAGATTTTACGAAATAAAATAAATCAACTTCTACCAAGTAGGGATTTCAATTTCTTCTGTTGCAGTCACCTCTATATCGTCAATATCGGAATAAAAACCTTTGATATATTGAGCATCATCATCTTCAATATCATCTACTAATTCTTGATTGAGAATAAAATGTAAAGACATCAAACTTATGTGACGTAATCCTGAGTTATTCATCAGCTAATTATTGCGATGTCTTTAATGATTTTACCCTACCCCCTCCGAAGTGTACTACAGGTTACAGGATCAATTTTAAATTAAGAAATTAAGATCTACAGGTTAAAGGTTTAATAATAAAAAAAATTTTTGTTGAGTACGGGAGGTTCGGTTCGGTACGGGTACGCTTCGATTTGCTGTCTACAAAAAGTTCGGTAGAAGTGCAGTAAGCGTCTAAATGGAGGATATTTTTCTGCACAGCTTAAATGTGTTTGTTTAGAAAATACTGCACGGCTCCTGAAAAAAAAGTGTACCGTACCATCGTTTTATAACGTACCGTACCGTACCATCTTACCGTACCACCGTACCGTTTATTGAAATTTTATAATTTTAACTAAAAATGAAGGATCTAAGTTTTTTTTAATTCTATTTTCCGGTACGGTACTGTACGGTTCGTCTTTTTTTCAGGAGCCGTGCAGTATTAATCTCATGTGAAAGTTTCAATAAATAACTTTGTTGAACTAAAAAAAACATCAAAATTAAAATCTCATTAAAGTATTTGATACACATTCCAACACCATAATCACTTAATCCTAGTGTACTTTAAATCTACCCCAACAGATTTAAAAAGAAAAGAAGTTAATTAATTGTATTCTGTTCAATTCCCCTACCCGATTCCAATAAAAAATAAAAAAAAATTTTCCCCTTAAGAAAAAAATAAACAAAAAGAATTTTACGTCACCAATTTTTTGTAAGACGATCTTAATTGCGTTATGCTAAGCGATTCACTTCTAGTGGTTTTTGATGTAATAATTTGATCTTACGGGTTGAGTTTTATAATCAACCCACTTTTTTTGTTGGGTTGTTAATCAATAATCATGTAAATTCTATTTTTGTTTGATGATTATCTAATATTTTTTGTTTCAAATTGAATTTAATCTAATTGAGGTAATGCAGTTGAGTGTTTTAACAAAAAATATTCGCCATTTTCTTAAATTTAATTAGAATTTATGACGTAAAACGAAATCAAATTTATGTCTTATCGAAACAACTCTCACGATGAATCAAAATCTCTGAAAAACCAAAATCGAATATTTGAATTGAAAATATGACACTAACAATATTATTTTTTTAAACTATTTATGGCACCCAAAGGATCAACAGGTTCCTAATTTATTGCATATTTGATAGATTTGAAATTTTTGAAAGACTGTTAGCCTTTGTAAAAGTTCTAAAAATAACAAAGAAGACCGCTCCGCTCTTTTCATGTTCCGTACCGTTCATTAATATGCAATTTTTACTTGTGCTTTTTGTATTTTAATTTTATTTTTTTTAAATTACAGACTTAAGTACTGTACTTATACCGAACTTTCACTTTTTGCGTACTGAACCGTAACTTTCGTACTCTCACCGAGCAACCGAGCACACTAAAAAAATTCAACTAAAACGAATGATTACTTTTTTCCAAAGATTTTGATTGATAAAAAAAAAGAATAAAACGATTTTAATAGCACTAACCTTAAAACCTTGCAAACTACCCTGAGGTTAAAGGCTGTTAATTGCCATAACTAACCTATCTGAAAATATGTTATAACCGCAGAGTTTTTTTATCAAATTTTCTATTAAAACTCTGGGGTTAAATAAAAAAATATAATAAATACTTTTGATTTTAATATTATTTTTGAACAAAACCCCCAGCTTGTGCTTTTTATAGTCTCATGGAATTGAAACTTTCATTAACCCTTAAACGCCCGCTTGTTCAATTTTCATGATGTCAAAAAACGGAAACAATCTATGAATTCTAAAGAAAAAGTTAGATGATAATATGGTCCGGATAAAGGTGTGCAAGAAAAACCTTTTAAGCCATTTAACTCTTGATCTGATTAGCTTTTTTAATTTTTACCTATACCAGCAGATTCCAACAGAAGAAGTTTATAAAAACACGAACGTAATTTTTAAGGGAATTTCCATACAAACAGAGGTACAATGATCTTAAACTTAATGTATAATTCATGATTATTAGGTAATGCAAACACACGACCGTTAACTGTTTAAAAAATGTATCACATCTGATCCAACGGGCGGTTAAGTGTTAAATTAAACACTCATGTCTTTCATGGACAGTAGGTCAAAGTCAAACGACGGTAAGTACGGTGGGCATGCTACATTTAAGGTACGCCTTATCTACGGTACGGTAGTATGGTGGCTCCGATTTTTTTGGTACGCTACAGTTCGCAAAGGGTACGCTTCGCTCTGCTGCTGCTACGCGAATGGTGAAATTTCGATCCAAAGGCAGTAATTCAATTTCGAAAGGAATTTTTCAAAAATCGCCTCAATTAATAACCATTGTTTATATTTTTAGAAGAAAAATATTAAAAATTTGACATAATTTTAAAAAATTTGCCAATTTTGAACTTCAAATGAAAATGATACTTGAAACGGAACGGAGAGTGGTATTTTGAAACTTTCTATTTTGACTGTACTAGTAATGGGAACCGTCATGGCGGCCGGCTATTTTTCATGTTGGCCATGACCGCTCCCGTGTATACGGCCATTTCAGAAAAAATTGTCCGTCCATTTATTTTTGACTGGCCAAATCCAAACGGCCGGCCAATTTGGTCTGAAATGGCCGTTTTTTGTCCCTTCACGGCCTGAAACATTATTAAAAAAATTTTTTTTTAATAATACAGAATTATCATTTATAAATATTTTTCGAAAAAAAAAAATTTTTTTTGATTTTTTTCAATTTCTTAATTTATATCTTATTACAGTCAAACCTCGTTAATCCGAAGTTCGATAATCCGAAAACCTCTTTTATCCGAATAAGTTTTCTGAATAGAATCTGCAAAATCATTGCATTTTTGACTCTTTAATCCGAATTTTTGATAATCCGAATGAAATTTTCAAAAGTTTTTATGTTCGGATTAACGAGGTTCGACTGTAAAAGAGTTAAGCTGAATGGTTTAATGCTTAGTGCAATATTTTAGAAAAAAAAATAAGCAGGGTTCGATACCTTTTCTAAAATTTAGAATTGATCTAATTCAATTGTTCAAACACGTCAAAAAAAAAACTTTTTCCAAGCTTAAGATCTAATTTTGCATTTTTTCTGAGCTTAAGAAAATAGTATTTGTTTGGAAAAAAAATTCGAGTTTCTTGGATTGTACTCTGGACTTTTGAGATTCATGAAATTAAAAAGTTAAGAAATTGAAAAAAAATTCAAAAAAATTATTCTAAAATTAGAAAATTATTTATAAATTTTTGATAATTCTGTATTATTAAAAAAAAATTTTAACAAAGTTTCCATTTTGAACGGCCATTTCAGACAAAATTGACCGGCCACTGAACGGCCACAAGTGGCCGCACCCAAAAAAAAAGTGGACTGTACTCAAAAATTTCTATTTATCATCATTGACGTTACTAGGCTTCCCAAAGACTTTGTGATTAGAAGAACTACCAACTTTTATTGGAAATTTTTTTATCAAAAATAAACTGCAGATGTAAACTCTCAAAATGAATTAAAAAACAAACTCTTCTTAAACACTCTTAAAGAGAAAAAGCCATTAAATGCCTTTGGAAATTATGTTTGCTGAAAAATTTAAAAAATCCTAAATTACAGTAATGGAAACGGCTTGACTTTCTTGGTGCCAATTAAACTACGCTTTTATATCTAAACTGAGTCTTTTTTATTTGTAGAGCTCACTTTGTTAGATTTTTTTTGTTAGTTTTATTGAAGAGAATTGTGAACAGAAAATTGGTGTAGATCCAAATTTTCGTTTGCGGTGACTAAAGTCCTCGTTTCTCGTATGGACGATACTCAAATTTTTGTCATCAAGTGACATTTAATGGGCATGATGAAGAACTTTTTACGTTTTAAGATTAGATGCTTATCTTGTCTGATGATGCAGTAATCAGATAAGTTGAAACACTTTTCATTTCGTTTAAGTCGAAAAATTTATTATGCTCAACTTTATATTAAAAATTCATCATTTTAAGGTTCACCAAGTCATAAACCTTAGTATTGAATCCGTTTTTTCAAAAGGATTCAATTGATCAAAATCTTGTCGAAAATTATCCTAAAATTTTTATGCAAACAACTTGTGATATTCACTATAGAACTTGCTATAAATCATTTTAAAATATATTAAAATATGCGAAATTAGAGGTACCGTAATCCCCCGCACAATCCCCCCTCCCCAATGCACCTCATCAGCGATAAGATGGGAATATTTGATATGAAAAAAAAATGTTTTACTGTTCACAGTTAAGTTAAAACTAGTTGCTAGAATATATTTTTTTTCAAAATTGAACTTTTTTGAAAACCGAAACTGAGGGTCTAAACATGAATTCCCCCATGGGGAGCCTTGCGGGGGATTACGGTATGTAAAGTTCGGTTTTAACGTGCATTATGTGAAAATTTTCGGTGAAAACCCGCTTCTAAAACTTTTCATACCCTCCATTCTTAGAAATTAAGACATTTTTTAGAAAAATTTATAGTAAAATTTGTAGTTAATATGGAAAAATATATGCCCATAAATTTTCAAGTCCGTTTGAACATAGTTGAAAGGTGCTGAAACTTTTCTTGGAAACTAAGGTTTATGACTTGGGGAACCTTACTTTTCACATCTTGAAGATGCAAAATATACAAATAATTAAGGACTCTCAAATACGCTCATAGAATACTACTCGGTTCGATTTTTTAATTGTCTCAGATAGATTCTTTACACCTGACTTTAATGAATAGTGCTGTCGCTCAAATAGTATTGGGAACCGACCAGTATTTTCATGTTGACCATGGCCGCGCCCGTGTAAACGGTCGGCCAAAATTGAAATTTTAAATGAAATTTTTTTCCTAAATTTACTGAATTATCAAAGAGTTACAGAACGGCAAAAAGGCGTACCGTACCGTACCATAAAAAGGGTTCCAATCCAAATGAAAATATTTTAAAAATAAATTAAACTTTTATTTGAATAAATGTAGCAAACTTTTTGGAAAACGGTACGTTATGTACGGTACGGTAAAGTACGCCTTCCAAAAACAGAACGGTACGGTACGCTGGACGGTTTGCCTTTTTTCAATAGCCGTGCTTTATTTACTCAATGATTTTACTGGAATAATTACCACATACGCTCGCAAATTGTCCCTCAGATTTAATGCAGACAGACTTTTTTTACCCTAGGTGTAATTAAAAATTTGACTTCAAATTTTTGATCATTTTTTTCCAATGGAGAAAATTAAATTTATAGTTAATTTTGATGTTTCTGAAGGTCCAAATCAATTTTTACCCCTGGGGTAATAAATGAGGAATAATGGGACTAATGTTGTGTTGATTCTAAATTTAAAGCTAGTAGAATTACAACAAAAATTGAAATCTGTTGCAACAACTCTCAATTAAAACCGTTTCTAATGAAAAGAATGTCCTTTAATTCAGATGACCAGCTAATGACCCTGGTCTCAAAATAATTCCAACCTGAGCTAAAAAATGTCAAAAAATTGGGGTAAAAACATTTTTTTTCGACTTTTTTCCCTTTTGACCGAAACCAAAAATTGTCCAGCAGTTTAATTTGACCGGTCAATTTTTTTTTAATTTGACCGGTCAATTTTTTTTTAAATTGACCGTCAAGTGGCCGCAACCCAACACTACTCTCAAAGAACCGTCAATAATTTTTTTTTTTTAATGCTATGACTTGGTGTGTGATTACAGCGATTGGTTTCAGATATTTAGCTTGCAAGTCTTCTAGACTCAGAAGTGTTGATGCGGGTTTTAGAGTCAAAATCAAGTAACCAAAGTAAATAAACCAAAGTCAATTATAATTCAATTTTCAACGTTTTCAAATTTTTTTCAATAAAAAAAAAAATAAATTATTTTTATCAAATTTTTTTTTGAAACAAAAAAAAGGTAAAACACACACACACACACTTAATATGGCCGTCAGCAACACAATAAAAAAAAAGAAAACGTCATTTTAAAGACTAAAAAATGATCGTTCAATGAATGCTCAAAGTATTTAGTGACATAATTAACGGACTTGGGTTTCCATGTGTCTCAATGTACCGTGTTGTTGTTTTTTTTATAAGAAAATGTTCCTTCAAAGTCTTCCTGTCTAATTTTATTACTATAAAGTCAAAAATGTATTCTGTTTATGATAAGTAAGCTAGTAACCATGGATATAATGTTATTTTTTTTCTCTTAAACATAAAAAATACATACGAATGTAAAAATCGCTTTGTTAATAAAAATTTTTATGCTCAGTACATATTTTTCTCTTTGATGGGGATTTTGACGAGAAAAAAAAAAAATTTTTTTTTTGTTGTTGTTTTCTCGTTGCTATTATTTTATTAATAATTCAGCTGCTTAATGAGAAAGTATAACATAATTTTTATTCTCGCTACTTTAAGGAAAAGAAATACGTAGAAAAAAACTGTCGAAGCTTTTTTTTACTGGGACTGTTAAACAAGGATACTAACAAAAAAATCGCACCTTGTTTTTTTAGATTTTTTATTTTTCAAAATTTACTTTAGTTATTAACACAAAAAATGGTAATTAGAATAAACTTCTGAAAAAAAAAAAAACAAAAATTTTGTTTTTTTTTGAAATCATTAATGAAATACTTGTAAAACAACAACAAAAAAAATTTAATAAAAATGGAACAATATAATATAACTAAACAACTTGGCGATGGTACATTTGGTAGTGTACTTTTGGCTACAGTTAAAAAAACTGGCGAAAAAGTCGCCATTAAACGTATGAAACAAAAATATTATTCATGGGAAGAATGCATGTCTCTACGTGAAATTAAAGTATTTTCAATTCATCTTCCGTCTATTTGACATTTAATATTTATTTTTGTAGTCTTTGCAAAAAATTCGACATCCGAACATTATCCGTTTGTATGAGGTCATACGTGAAGATAACAATTTGTTCATGATTTTTGAGTTTATGAACGAAAATTTGTACGAATTGATGAAAAAAAGGTAACATCAATCGAATTTTTAAAAAATTTGACCTTAACTTAAATGTTCGCAAAAAAAAATAGAGATCGTCTATTTCCAGAAAATACAGTACGAAGTATACTATTTCAAGTCATGCAAGGTTTAGGTTATATGCATAAATATGGTCTGTTGAGAATTTTGAATTTTTTAAAAAATTTTTTTAATAATTTTTTGTTTCAAGGGTTTTTCCATCGGGACTTGAAGCCAGAAAATTTGTTATGCAATGGACCAGAATTGATAAAGATAGCCGATTTTGGTTTAGCTAGAGAGATACGCTCTCGACCGCCATACACAGACTACGTGTCGACACGTTGGTATCGTGCACCCGAAATTCTACTCCGTTCGACAACTTACAATTCACCAATCGATATTTGGGCAGTTGGTTGCATAGCTGCTGAATGTTACACACTTAGGCCACTTTTTCCCGGTAATAGTGAAATTGATCAATTGTTTCGTATTTGTAGTGTACTTGGTACACCGACTAAAGTAAGTCTTACAATATTTGTCTAAAGGTAGAAATTTACCTGATTTAAAAAATAAAAAAGCTTAGGATAATTTTGTTATCTATTGTTTTTTATGGTGTCTAAAAGTAAGTCAAATAGCGATGGTAATTAACTCAAAATAACTTTAAAACAAAAATTTTAAGCTTAGGTAAACTGCCATAGGCTATACTTCACACCTTTTATTGTTCTAAAAATAAAAATGTTTAAAATCGCAGATAATTTTAGCTTACATTATTCAAGACCATTCGAATTCTTAGTCTGAACAATTAAGAAGTCTTAATTTAAAATGACTATTAACCCCTTTAAGGCATCTTGAGAGATTTCTTTTGATTTTATTTTTTTGTGTGTTAAATGTCTCAAGTTTCTTAAAAGGTTTTCAAGACTTTTTTTATCAAATGCTTCCAAACAAACTAATCAACTAAGTCCGTCAAGTTTTGCTTGAATTTGAGAACTCTTCGCTTTTTTTCTAGGGTCATCCACGAACTGAATGAAATCTTTGGAAAACAAAAACTGACAAAATTATCCTTAATCCTGATTATGTTTTGTCAATTTGCATCCTGTTAAAGAGGATTAAATTCGTACAGCCTGGTATTCCTCTAATTCTTCGTTACATTATTTTGTCATATGAAAAAACGAACAGAATTTTTTAATTTTACGCAAAAAATTTACCTAATTGACGAATGTCAAAATATATTATTTTGTAATCCTAGGTGCCAAATTTTTGGGCCAAGAAAATTTTTTTTTGAGCACCCTACCCTAAAAGATAAACTAAAAATTTTAGAGCTTCATGCTTTTGTACCAAAATACTTAACACTTAACTTTCATAATTGCACAAATTTTCACAAATTCTTAGAGCCCACATTCTCAGCTTCAAAAAGGTGTATTTGGTTTCTCGGAAAAAATTGCTTTTGTCCTAGATAATGCCGCGGAAACGAAAAATTTCCTTCCTTTTTTCATCTTGTCCCTGGTTTACCCCCTAATCCCTATTTTTCTATACAGATTCGTAAACTAGACAAAATTCTGAACAAAACTTTGATCTCACTTTTTCCAATTTATTTTTACTTTTTGTATAATCGAGGCCAAAAAAGAAACAAAAATCACTAAGATGATGGATTTTCATATTTTTGACCATAAATTCGTAATCCTCATGTTCTTTAGGACCAACACTTTAAAGCGAGATCCGGTACTTTTGATTTTATTCATTATTCTAAAGACACCAAGGTCGAAAAATGCCATTTTTTAAGTGTAAACTATAAAGGATTGTAAAAACCGATTCATAAGTGGGCGTCAAGTCTAAGCTTTTTTTTAATTGAATCAATACTACTTTATTTGAATGAAGATTATTCTAAAATTATTTTTATTTAATCAGGAAGACTGGCCAGAGGGTATGACCCTAGCCGCTAAACTGAACATAAAATGGAATCGTTGTGTTAAAAATGATCTCAAAAAACTTATACCAAACGCTAATTCGGATGCAATCAATTTAATTGAATCGACATTTTTTTGGGATCCAAAACGTCGTCCAACAGTGGCACAAGTAATTTTTTTTTGCCAAGAATCAAAAAAAACAAGATCTTTAACTTGTTTCATTCAAGTCCCTCAAACACCCGTACTTTCAAGGTATGCAAGAAATTCAGAATTCATCAGGCACACAACCAAATCAACTAGTGCAAGAAGTCGAAGAAGACTATGTAAAACCGTCTGTAGTAGCCAAAAAAGAACAAGTAGTTCCAACACCCGATAGAACAAAAAAAAAAATAGTCAAAGACTCAATAGACGACATTGACGATATGTTAAAAGATTTCGAAAAAAAATACTCTAAACCTCAAGAACAGCCAAAACAAATTGTAAATACTAATTTAAATTCGGCTAAAAATATACCAAAACCAAATTTGTCTAATGCGAATCCAACGACACCTTCTCGTGTACTCAAAACCCCTAACAATCAAAAAATAAATCAACAAAATTCGTTTATTAAAGATTCAATACTAGCGCAGTTCAAAGACGATCCTATTTTTGCGGATCTTTTACACACAACAAACAAAACTCAACCTAGACAACAAAATTATCAATCACCTACTAGGCTTCCATTAAACAGTGGCACTGCTAAACGATCAAGCATGGCACAAACTAACAATAATCTACAACACAGAAATTCAATTTTCGAGCCAGCTAAAGGAAATAAAATTGAAACAAGTTTACAAAAGAAAAAATTCGATGATCTTTTTAATACATTATCGAATGGAGACTCGAAACCACCACCGCCACCACAGCAAGTTCCATCGGCAAAGCAAAGTAATAATAAATTATTTGATGACTTTTTATTTGATGATGAAAATTTGAAACCTGCTAAAAACTCATTGGTGCAAAAAAATTCTCTTTTTTCGGACCAAGCTGATAATTTTAGTGCTAAAAAACGAGTTAATCCGATCAAGTCGGCTCGTAAGGATATACTTGAGGAGATTTTTGGTGATGATTTGTTAGCTAGTATGAATCGATCGAATACACCCGTTAATTCAAAAAAAAATCCTCAACTATCGAAAAAAAATAATCTAAATGGCAACAAATACGAGGATTTATTTTCGACTAATGCTAATAATAAAAAAGAACCATTCGATTTTGAATTGGATTATGAGGCAACGTTTCTCAAAGACGATCCAACTCGTAATGATAATTTGTTTAATACAAGACGTTCAAGATACTTACCAAGTGGTAAACGTGATCCCATACAACAAACTAGTGCTAAAGGTTGGACACAATCACCGTTTAAAATAAATGTTGGCAATGCAGACACGAATAAACAGTCAAGTTATGTTCCTTCATTTATTGGCAGTGGAAAACCGAATGATAAAAAAAGTATTAATTTTTTAGAAACCATTTTATATTGAAATGTTATTATTTTTAAACAACAAAAAAAAATATTTTTTAAGTTTTAACAAAATTGGTTAATTAAAAAAAAAAATTGTGAGAAATAAAAAAAATATGTAAACATTTTATGTTTTTGATAATAACTAATAACTATACTTCTTAATTTAAGTGGACTTGATGCTTTTGAATGGAAATGTCTTTGGTTTTGTTTGTTTTCTATTAGTTTAACTGTTTGTCTTTGAGTTTTAAAAGGGGCTAGGGTCACTGTTCAAAAAAATCAATAATCACTTAGATGAGGGAATTTGGAATTTTCGACCAAAAATTCGTGATCCTTATGGATGAAAACCCTAAAAAGGATACATGATAAAAGGATTTTTAAAATTTTTCAAAACTGACACCTTTTTCAGCGCCTAAAATCGACTTTTAAGAGGAACATGCTCTTAGTTTAGAGAAATATATTGAAAAATTTTTAAATTGAAAAAATTCATTTTTTTTATTGAAAAAAAATGATCAAAAACTCCAAATTCCCTCATCTTTTTCCTCTCCTTTTCCCTCGATTTTTGTGTATTTTTTCGGCCTTTAGTGGTCCACAAAAAATTTATGGATCAACTTAAGGTGACGAAATATGGTCGACTGTGAAGTCCTAAGGTCACTTGATAATTCGCGAGTATTATCCCGGGGGGTTGAGTTTACCACAAGCGAAATGCACTTATTATTTAAGGATTACGAATTTTTGGCCAGAAATTCCAAATTCCCTCATCTTAGTGGTTTTTGTGTATTTTTCGGTCTTTAGTGTACAAAAAGTAAAAACTAATCCCCAAATTTTTTTCAAAATTTTTTCTAGTTTCAGAATCTATAGCAAAAATAGGGGGTATTTGGTATTTTGAAGGACAAGATTCGATTTAACTGAAATTATGCATATTTTTCCGCTTTTTTCCTAGGATAAAATCACACATTAATTTTTTCCCGAATAATTAAACACATTATCTGGTAGATTAGAATATATGCCCATTTTATATGATTCATGATCAAATAGCTGAGATATCGATCAGAAAAGGTGACCAACTTACTCTTGTTCTTTAAAATTAGGCGAGAGGAGGGGTATTAGTTTTTTTACGGGACGCAGATTCCGAATCTGATATCGAAATTTACCGGAACCTTACCTCTAAGTTTTTAAAATTTTCGAAAATTTACCGACTATGTTAAATCAAGTACTTAATTAGCCTCTTTCCAGGTTACTAAGAGACGGTCGACCATTCACAATTATCAGACAGAGGTACTTACAGTTAAAGAACCCATAAGACATTTCCATTAAAAAAAAAATTTTTATAAAAAATTAACAATGAAACCAACGATCGAAGTTGTGTTCATAAAACTAATAGTCAAGATTTTTATGAAATTAACCAATTTCATGGAAATTTCAAATCCAAAGCACACTTAACAAAATTTTTTTGTATGATTTTTTTTTGTTTATTAATTTTTTGTTGATATTTTAAAAGTGTATCCGTCTACGTTAGCTTTTAAACAACCAGCACCGTTGATATTTAACCGCAAATAATCGATTTTTAACGTTTTATATATATAAGTATACAATTGGTTATGAAGAACGTGCTGAATCCGAGAGACAATTGTTGTTTATTAGAAAATTTTCACAAATCAAAAAAGAAATTAAACTTTTAATGTAAAATTTTATTTCTTACAAACAAATTAAAAAGAAAAAAAAATGTACTTGATATCAAGTATCAAGTTTTGTTTTTAATTTTAAACTCTTTCCTTTTTTTTTTTTTTGAATTATAAATTTACAGGGGTTGATTTTTTTGTTTTTATTTAGGAAAAAATAAAATTTTTAAAATTTTTGTCCCGTTTGTTTTCATCAATGGGTTATTGGTAATAAAGGATCGGCTCGTACGTATGATAAATCGATTTGTCTGTCCATTTCTTCGTCTACTTCTCCAACAACCGCACTTAACAATTGAGATTAAATACATAAAATTTTCAAATTTATGAGTGTACTTACACATTGTCGCCTCTGATTACAAAAACACCTAGTTTTACTTGTTCAACACCATTCATAGAAAATACTCTTTCATAACTATCGTCTAGTATTAAGTTTATAGTTTGATCAAAACCTCTCAAAACGCCTAAAATAACACGGCCATCTGATGTTAAAACACTAATGGTGTCTGAGAAAACAAAAGTTTAGTCCTTAAAATATGTTCAAATAAGTAGAAGAACTTTGTTACGATTTACTAGGGGTTCCAGAACTGTAGACATATTTTTGTTCAAATTTTTAATTTTTTTTTTGAATAAAAAAAATGGAAATGTAGAAATATTTTAAATTTCATTTAAAATTGGGGAAAAAGTCGACTTTTGTTGATCATTCAGTCCGTTGGATTTTGACATATTTAACTTTACTTTTTGAAAAATTTCTATTGAAGAACTTTGAAGCGAAGGTTATCCGAGGGAGTGTCCTCGGATCGACTATTTTCATTCTGGTTATCTCAGATATTAACGAATACCTTTCGAAAGAGGCAATTTTGAAAATATGCTGATGATATCCTTAGTCAGATAATTGGAAGATCCTGCAGCGAACTCCCTCAAGAGATTATCAATGGAGTTTTTACCTAGGTAGGAATTTTGGTAACTATTTATAAAAGCGTAGTCGTCAGCCACCTTCACTGTTAACTGGATAATGAACATTTATTGACCGTTTTCACCTGAGAATAACTTCTATGTTTCCACTTCAATTTGGTATCCAGCGTCAACTAGAACCTTTCAGCATTCAAACCGTTATGCGTTATGCTTTCAGCATTAATATGCACCATTAAGCTCTATGGTCTTTAGCCATTTAGCAGCAAAAAATACGAGATCTCTCTTGTACCATTACTGTCTTTTTGAGCTAAAAAACTCAAGGCACCCAGCTTCAACTGGGTCTTGGTTAGTGAAATTCCGTCCTCTAAGGAAATGAACCATAGAGCGGAAAAGATAATAATTAGAAGGGGAAAGATCTGGACTATATGCTGGATGAAGGAGAAGTTCGATCCCTTCCAGCTCTTCAATTTCCATGGTTTTTAGAGCGGCATGCGGTTTTGCGTTATCTTGAAGAAACAAACCAAGCTTTTGGTTGATCAAAGATCGGTATTTCGCTTGAAGTGAAGCATACATCAAACTCTGTAGCGTCTATTAACTTTATGGATCAACTTAAGGTGACGAAATATGGACGACTGTGAAGTGTTAAGGTCACTTGATAATTCGCGAGTACTAACCCAAGGGTTGCTGTCAACCGCCGTATGCAGGGCGTCCTGATCGAAACTCACTGGTCTTTCAGACCCCTTTTTCCTTCAAAGGCTAGTATCACCATTGTAAAATTTATTGAACCAAGCTTGTGCCTTTCTTACTTCACATATTTTGTGGGTTGCTGCCGTTGCTGTGAGGCCTTTTTTCGAATAATGACGTAACAGCACCAAAATTTTCATCAAAAGTTTTCATAATTTTAAATTTTAAACCTTTAATCTTGTAGAGCGTTCAATTTTGTTTAATCTAATATATAATATGAATTCAAGTTATGAGATTACAATAGCTGAGGAGTAAAAGTAAAATTTTTGATATTTTTCTCAACTTCAAAAAAATGATTCGAGGGGGTTTTCGAATTCAGATAGCGTGGACGATTTCCTTAAGAATTCCAGGATTAAAATGAAAATTAAAAATGAAATCATTTTTTTTAAATATGTTATTATTAACCAAATTTAAAAAAAACCTTAAAATGGAAATGAAAAAAAATTAAGCTAAAAAAATAAAAAATAGTATGCTTGTTTGAACACAATAAAATAATAAATTTTATCGAAAATTTTTGTTTTTCTTCAATCTAAACTCATCATTAGTTTTTCATATCATTAGAATTTCGATGTTCAACTCTTTTAAAATAAAAAAAAATTTCCAAAACTGTCAAAAAAAATTTTTGTTCTCTAATGTCCAACAACTTTGAGTCCTTGTTCAAGTACACTTATAACTTGATCTATTTCACTGTCTGTTAAATCATAATTAACTGAAATGCGTATGCTTGGTTTTGGCGAGAATTTCTCTTCTTTTAAATAACGTGCTACAGTCAATGAAACTGATTTTGTTTGAGCGTATTCAACTATTTTCTCTAATTTTTCTAATGTATTATCAAAAGTTAATCGAACGTGTTTAACTGGTGATATGTCAATACCAGACACGGTGTAGTTGTTTAATGCTTTAAGTCGTTGATGTACAAGTTTACATTTTTTTTCCAATTCAGGAAACATTTCGTCTTGTTTAGCTTCGATAATGTTCAATGCTTCGATTGCTGAAACTGCTAAAAGAGGTGGCAACGAAGCCGAAAAACAATAGCCTTGACCACTTAGAACTTGATGTTGAACAACAAATGAACTTCCTACACAAAAACCTCCAACTGATCCCAAAGATAATTCCATTGACCCTGAAATCAAATCGATTTTTTCCCTCTAGAAATAAATATCTTAGAAACTTTGGTCAAAAAATTAAAGTTAAGGGTCGTTACTTGAACGTTGTAGTATTCAGTGACACCACGACCGGTTTTTCCAATTGTAGCAAATGAAATAGTTTCGTCTAAAAATATTCTATACTTGTATTTATATTTTAAGTCGACCATTTTTGGTAGTGGACACAAATCACCGTAATTCATGTACAAACCTTCAATGACTAAAAATCTGCGCGTAGCTTTGGCTTTCTTAGGGTTTTTACGGTCAGCTTCTTCTTGTTCTTTGAGTAAACGTTCTAAATCCTCAACGTCATTGTGCTTGAAATATCTTACGTCTGAACGTGATGCGATAATTCCTTTTTGAATTGCAAAATGAACACCCTCGTCGGCAAAGATTATGTCACCGCGTTTTGAGTAAGCTGGAATGGCACTGGCAATTGTAGAGAAACCGTATGAATAAATAATACCCTCTTCTACATTATAATATTTTGCTAATCTTTGTTCCAATTCCAAGTGAACGTCTAAAAAATTGAAAATTAGATTCATAAAAAGGGTTTTGTTGATGTTTTTAGAACATACCGATTGTTCCGTAGAAACCTCTTGGACCACATGATCCGACACCATATTTTTGGATTGATTTGATTGCCATTTCCTATTGAAAAAATTTTTGGACTCATTTTTTTTGTTTTTTAATGAAATAAAAATTACATTAATTTTTTCATTTCCGACCATGTTAAGGAAATTGAATGAAGCAACGTTTAACGATTTGACTCCATTAACAATTGCATATTTAGCTACTGGTCTAAGAAAAAAATAAAAATGAACACATGAAGTCGTACTGTCTTTATGACGATTGATTTCTTAAACTTGCAGTAGATTTCTTCAAAATGAACCCTTTCTCAGAGTATTTTCCTATTGAAATAAAAACTGAGCAGAAACGGTACGAATTGCGTAATTAACACCCGTAAAGATTCCCGTAAATTGCGGTAAATCGCCGCAATTTTTTTGAGCTCAAATTTCAAGAAAAAGTACCAAAAGGTTCTAAAAGACCCAAAAAAGTTGCAATCACAATTAAGTGTCATCATGAGCAACGAATTACACTATTACATTATTAAATAAGTTGCTCCCAAGAGGCATCTTTCAATTCTATTATTGCTTACACAAATTTTTGGCGTATCATGTCTACAATACGTCTGCAACGCCATCTTGATTATGGTAAAAGTTAAGGCTGCGATTTCGAACCCTAACTGAGATCCATAATGGCGCTTAATTTTCGCAAGATCTCCTGTAAATGCCATAATTTTTGTTGGCACAAAAGACTGTGACGTAGATTTTATTTCCAGATAAAAAATGCCCTAAGAATAAGACATGTGTATCCATTTATTTTCAGGTTTAAGTAATTCGAAAAAAGGTTCGGGTAGGGTATAGGTTACCCAATTCAACATATACCCTAAAACCCAATTTTTAATCATAAGTTTTTCTCACGTCAAATAGATTTTTTTTAATTTTTTGTGTTTGATGCATCTAGAAGGCTTCTATGTTTTAGCAACCAAATGAGTAGGTACACCAGACGTTTAGAATTATGAGCCGTCTGAATTTACCTTATTTGAAGGTACATGGAGTTTATCAATCAATGATTTTGTTTTATTAAAATTAATCTGGACTAGAAGCGGCCAATGGGTGCAAGCACAAGTACTCATTTTAGAAAATCATTTTATGATTTGATTTTAGTTAACATCTGTAAAATCTTTATATTTAAGATTATACAATGAATCTGATCAGGGTTGTAGTGGATTTTATCGATTGTGACTCCCTCCCACATTCGTAAAATTTATTTAGGCTTGTTGAAAATTCTTAAAACTTAATTATGTTTACCTTTGTGACTATATTTTAATTAGTCATCCTACTGCATAAATTAAATTCTTAAGTAATAATTATGTTATGCAATCAATCAAGCTTAGACGTTCTGAAATACAAAAAAAATTACCCTTCAACAACTCTTGGATTAATAATTGATTCTTTGAATTCGTAGTTTGGGACTAATGGTTCAGGGGTCCATTCATCCAAGAGCTCTTTTTTATCCTTAAAAATAAGAGAGTTAGATGCTCGAATTAAGTTCTAAGTTGAATTTTAAATTACTTTTTCGGTGAGTTTATTTTTTTCAGTTGGACTATAACTTTTTCTAAATATTAACCATAAAATCCATACAAGTAAAAATGCCTCAACTGCCAAGTGATAAAACGGCGCATTTTTAACATAATCTGGTATTAAATCCAACATACTCATCTAGAAAATAATTTTTATTTTTAAAATAAATTATTTAAAAATTGTTGTTTCGTTATTGAAAGCCACGCTAATAAATTTTGAACAAAAAAAAATATAGGTGAATGAAAATTATGACAATTTTTTAATCATGTAATGAACACAAAGAGAAAAAAAAATCGTTCGACCTAAAAATTTTTTTCAAAAATTTTCCATGGTAACGTAAATTTTAAAAGTCACTTGCAAAATTTTGAACAGAATTTTAACATTCCTTTTTTTTTTCAAGAGAGACCCAAGATCTTCGAAAAAAAAAATTTAAAATTATAATTTTGTGCCTTAATGAAAACGAATAAAAAAAAAATTTGCAATCGTGAAAAAATATAAAATTTCAATTAAAAAATGCAAATTAAAAAGAAAAAGACAAAGCAAAAATATCTTCATCGTTCTAGTAAACACTCGCACAACAACAAAATAACTATACACCTTAAGACTTTTGATAAATAACAAAAAAAAACAAAAATAAAATTTTTGAATTTTAGATTTTTGTTACAAAAAATGTCCATGAGAGGCAAATTTACCCTTAAACCATCACCTTTAAGTCAACACACAGCTAATTTTAATAAAATACTTGAACAAGCGCCTACACCTAAAATAGAAAAAATTGAATTAATTAAACCAGCTGAATTAAAGCCAAATGAATCTTTACCTCAAAAAGAAGCCAAGCAAGATGAACAAGAGTAAAATTCATTTTAACAAGGACCCTATGTTAAACTAATTTTTTATTATTTAAAAGTGGACGGTTTGTTTTTGGTGAACAATTAACAGACAGAGTTGTTAATGCGGACAAATCCGAGACAGAAACGACTAATGGAACTTCGAAAGAAGAAGCCTCCACTGAGACTAAATCAACCGCTTTATGGACCAGTCAACAAGAAACAGAAGACAAGTTCGACAATGATTTATACACAATATTAAGATTAAACTGCAAATTGTTTGTATTGGAATCGGATAGGGTCAATTGGGCAGAACGAGGCTACGGTGTATTGAAGTTAATCGATACACCAGATGGTTCAAATTGTAAAATAAGTAAGGATTTTAATTGATTCAAAATGATCTCTCAGCTAAGGTTTTGTTCCAAGTGATGTGGACCGATAAATGTTTTAGATTAATATTGAACACAAAACTGTTTGATAAGATGCAAATTGATCGTGCTAATAAAAAATCAATTCGATTTAATGCGTTCGATAATGGAACTATTCGAATATGTTTGATAAAAGTAAAGTATTTTTTGAAAGAAATTTAAGTTTAAGCGATTGGTAAAAAAATTGTATTTATTTAGACTGCTAATCCAAATGATTGTGATGAATTGTATGATGTGTTACAATCACGTTTAAGTGAATATACATCTAAATTATCGACATCACAAACAAATGAAACTTCCAAAGCAAATAAAAATATTGTATTTAAGGTAACGAAAATTTTTGTTCAGAGAGAATCATTTTTTTTTCTACAAGAACTAACTCAGCTCATATAATCAAAGAGCAAGTTGGTGCAAAAACACAATATTTTAGGATATTTAAGAACCCCTCTTTAGGCTTCGGTATTGGTTCATTTATGCATTTCTCCATCTTGAATCCATTTTGTATTTTCTGAAAATTAAGTATTTGATTTTTTAACTAAGATATAAATTGAGTTTTCAAGGGTCTTTTTTAGTGTTTTTTTTAAGCAAATCCATGAGAATTTAGAAATGAATACCGAAATTGTAGAGAACTAGTTGTCCTTTCGCCAAAAAATGTACTACAGCCTACTCGCTTTAAAACGAACATTTTCGAAGGAATAAAATTGAGTTGGGATTAAATTTAGACCCAACGATAATGGAGAAATTCTACAAATACAGTGGACTCGCATTAATCCGAACTCAATTTTATGTCCTCGAAAATGTTCGGATTATAGCAAGTTAACTGTATGCGGAAAATTGAAAATGAGTTTTGAACAATGAACCAACTAGACTAAAACATGATATTGTAAATTTTGTTGCAGCTGAAAATCGTTTTTAAATTCAACTGACTTCATTTTTCTCATTAAGGAATGACTCTGTAAACACAACCAGGGTACCATTTTGAAGCAGACTAAACGATCTACGTTTTGAATAAATGCACTTTGAGTGAAAAGTTTTAGTCAATCCAATAACTAATTCTTATGTTAAGATCGAGACACGATTTTTTCAAGTTCGGTAACCGATCTGTTAAGATTCCAATAAGATTTTGGAATTTTTCAAAAAATCTTATCCAAGAAAATACCAAGTATTGATATGAATAAGATTTACTGCACTTCCACTGAATTAAATGCTTTCCGTACCCATACCGTACCAGTACCTGAAAGTTTTTTTATAAAAAGGATAAATTAAAAAAAAATTCTATTATTCGAGTATACGGGTTCAGGTACAGTTTAGGTACGGTACGGGTTCACCATTAATTCGGTGGAAGTGCAGTAAGTAAATCTTATTCATATCAATACTTTGTATTTTCTTGAGTAAGATTTTTAGAAAAATTCGAAAATCTAACAGATCTGGCTACTGAATTTTAAAAAATTTTGTCAAGAACTTAACATAAGAATTATGGGGCAGTTGTCGATTATGTAAAGAAAAGTTGTTTTTTTACTAAACAACTAAAGCAACTTTAAGCATCTCTTAGTCATTTTTGAGCAATTTACGAACGTCTCTGCTTATAAATTAATATACACATAAATATGTTTAGGTTAAGGTCTCATCAGGGTTAAATTCAAACAAGAGACGGGGTTTTTATTCTGAGGGCCTATTAGAAAAGTATTTAACAGTGAGTTTTAAGCGGTTAATTTTGTTTCATTTTTCTATTCGTTTCGATTGGTTCAATCAGAGTGCTTCATAATTATTAAAAATCGTTTTTTTATTGAAATTTTGTTCTACAGAAACAAATCTTAGAGTAATCCAGGTCCGGTCATGAAACACTTAAATTAAAAAATCAATTTTTTTTTGTATAAATTAAAAAAAAAAGGAATTCTCTCTTTTCCAGATAAGCAGTTAATAAAAAAAAATTAATGTCTTTTATTTGGTGTAGAGTGATTGTAATTTGTACAAAGAAAACGACGAACAATCTTGTCGTACTGCTAGTTTAGAATTATACTCATATACAGACCCGACAAAACCATCTCGATCTCATCAATTATTTTTAGACATTGTTAATAGAGAAGTAGAACAAGAAACATATTTAAGCACTTATTTAAAACTAATTAAAGTCTCTAAACAAATATCAAAAACAAACGAGGCGTTCGAATTCGAAATTGACGAATATTCGCACACAATTGATTCGCCATCGGAAAAACATAAATATCGAGTTAGTTTAAACGATAAAGATAGTGAGACTCAAATAATGGAGTTGTTTAAAAAAGAGCCTCGTGTACGAATGGATGACTCGTCAAATGGTGGTTTTGATCGTGATGAAGACGAAACACAAGAAGACCAAGACACTAGTTATAACGATGAATCGAACGAAGCAAATCGTAAGAGTGATTCGTTAAATGAAACCGATGGATCTGATAGTTCGACAAGTTCGAGTGAACAAGAATCTGAAAAAGCATCGAATGTTTTTGACCAAGAAACAGGTGAGACTAAACGCAAACGTAAATCAGAATCGGACGATTCGGAAGACGAAAAACAAAAAAGTGTTAAAAAACAAGAAATCGAATCTGAGATTGTGAGTCATAAGAGAACAGCTGAAGAAGAAGTTGATGAAAATGATGCGTTTAAAAAGACTAGAGTTGATGAAGAGGAGCAAAATTAAGCGTGTATTTAACAAATTCTAGTGTCTAGTCAAAAAAATTTTGAAAATTTTTTGTCTTTCGTGTTTATTTTTACGGTTTTGTGTTCAAAAAAAAATTAACTTAAATTAAAATATTTTGTTCTTTAAAAAAAAAAAAAAAATTTTTTCGAACTTTGATGATTCGATTTAAAATAAATTTGGATTTTTGTTAAAATTTACAAAAATAAAATGTTTAAAAAATTAGCCGATTTGTTTTTTAATTTCATTAAAACGGCTTTTGGGTTAAACTTTTGGATATTTTCTCTTTGGTAATTGGTTGCCTAAAAGTTAAATCAAGGTTTTAAGAACCATTTTTAGGGTCAACATTAGTTCTACAATGAATAAGTCTTCTCAAGTTCCTATTTTTATTTGAAATATAATGTCTACAAATTTATTAGGTGATTGATACAAATTTCGCGTTTTTTTGAAGTTTTTTATTCTATCAAAATAAAAAAAAGGTAAACATCTACCGTATACCGTTGCAATGAGGTTCGTGCTCTTAACCCTGAGTTTCCGGTTGTATACAATTTTTTGACAACCCAAAACCCGGGTTGAAGGGCACGCGCCTGATTGCAAGGGTATACGGTAATTTTTAAAATATACAACATTATGCTCTATGGAATTTAGTCATCTATCAGCGAGTAATTCGATATCTTTCTTCTACCATTCCTGGCTTTTTGAGCTAAAAAACTCAAGGCTACCAGCTTCAATTTCGTCCTTGTTAGTAGAATTCCGTCCTCTAAGGAAATGAACCATAGAGCGGAAAAGATAATAATTAGAAGGGGAAAGATCTGGACTATATGCTGGATGAAGGAGAAGTTCGATCCCTTCCAGCTCTTCAATTTTTTCCATGGATTTTAGAGCGGCATGCGGTTTTGCGTTATCTTGAAGAAACAAACCAAGCTTTTGGTTGATCAAAGATCGGTATTTCGCTTGAAGTGAAGCATACATTCGTTCACAATAAAGGTCAGCATCTATCGTACAGCCATCAGGAACCAGTTCAAAGTGTATTACCCCTTGGTAATTTCATCAAACGCACAACATTACCTTCTTTGCGAATCTTCCTCGTTTAACGACTGGTAAGGCTGGTTGAGATATGTCCAACCACTGGATTCTGTCATCAGTATATCGAAAATAGATTCATTTCTCATTGCAAGTAATTACCCTTCTGAAAAATCATTCAACAAGAGGATTTTTGATTAGTTCTCTAAATATTTCGATCAAAAGGTGTCAAATCGTGTGAAACAACTCGGTAGCGTCTATTAACTTTATGGATCAACTTAAGGTGACGAAATATGGTCGACTGTGAAGTCTTAAGGTCACTTGATAATTCGCGAGTATTATTCAGGGCTTGAGTTTACCACAAGCGAAATGCACCTATTATTTTGTTTAATAAATATTTTATGTAAGAAAAATCACATAATGAAATAAATTAATTTTTTTGTTTTAAGAATAACCATGACTTTCAAAAAAATTATTGTTCTCATTAGATTTTTTTAATGAAAATTCTTAAAATTACATATTAGTTAGATTTTTTAATTTATTGCTCAGCAAAATGCATGTCGAGCTTTTACTTTACGATGATTGATCAATTTTCAATCAAAGGTTCTATGTAGACAACCTACGAGAAAGATTTTGGTATTTTCATAAAAAATGAACGAAATGGTTAGTTAGACCTCATCATAAATTTTCTAAATGTTTTTTTTTTAGATAACCGTTTCCGGATTTTGCTGATGATTTTTTTCAACCAAAAACTTTTAGACTAAAAATCATAAACCCCAACGTATACTCCGATGTTTTGCAGTACGTATTCTCGTATGTATTCTTAGATGTATGTGATTTTAAAAAATAAAAAATACATACATGTATTCGAGAATACATGCCAAAAAGTAGGTTCGCAGGAGTCATCTATACCATGCATAGTTTAGATCGTTTAGGATCCCAAGTAATTTTAAAAATTCAAGTCTAAATTTTATTAATTTCATATTAACAGTTCATATCAAAATTAACTTAACCATGTTTCAAACAATTTCATTACAAAAGCGGAACATTAAAAGACTTGATCACAAATAACTTAAATAAAATCAAACCATGTTTTAAAACTAAAACTAACTCATTTGCTCTCGGATAGGTTCTTCCTTTTAGCAGATGAGTTGAAATAAGCATTTAAAACAAATAAATTAATAAAATACAACCCTGGTCATTCAGAACTTCCAAAAATAAACGTTCATGAAGGTTAATGAATGTTTTTGAAGGTTCAGGAAGGTTCATGAACGTTTATTTTTGGAAGTTCTGAATGACCAGGGTTGTTAATTTAACTCGATTTTATCGGAGAAGAATTTTCGTCATTTTTAAAAAAAGAAGCTTAGATCAAAAATGTGTTCTGATTCATTCAAATGATTAATTTTAAATTATTCTCTAACTTTCTCCAAGTCAATCAGGTTGTGATAATGCAAATTTGAAAGAAAAAAATTGCATAAACAAATTAGTAATATCAACAAAAAACTTTAGAATTACCTCAGCGATTCAAAATCCGATTAAATGACGTTGTTAAATTTAAAAAAAATATTTTAATTAAAAAAAAGCAACTTTTTTTTTATTAAAACCAGATGAGCCCCTAAGGCTTGTAAATCAAATACGTCATCTTACAAAATGTCCAATCCGACTTGAGACACAAAAAAAAAATTATTTTTTTTTTCCCCGATCAAATTAATTTACATAAACCTAGTTACGTAAAAAAAAAAAAAGGAAAAGAAATTTTTTTTTTAAAATACCTTAAAATAAAAACGAAAACTTTTTTTTTGAAGTTTCATCGCCATAAAGAGAGAGAGTAAAAAAAAAAATTTTTTTTTTTTATAATCAAGTTTTACGTATCGTACCTGCTCCTTTTTTTTATTTAAATTTTTTCATTTTTATGCTAATGATCGAAAATCAATTCGAAATTTTTGGTTGAGAAACAACGACAACGTTTACACGTACAATAAATAAAGACTATAACATTTTTGACGACAGTGACGAACAACAACAACGAAATGAATGATTCTGAATCATCAATTCAAGAATTATATAAAATAATTCAACTTTTGGAAACTCATTGTAATTTATTTATTTTTTTCTATGTTGCTTAGAGCCAGTAGTAATTAATTTTAACCTTTAAAAAAAAAGTAACTCAAATTGAATATTTGAGTAATCAAATTGGAACAACAAATGACTCAGATCAACTTCGTGATGATTTGTAAGTTTATTATAAATCAAGTCAAGGAAGGTCTAATTATGTTTTAAATAATTTAAATTTATAAAAATGATATATGTTTATACAATTTGAATAAGAAATTTTGAGTTTTTTTGCATGATTTAGCTCAACTTTGGGCATATTTTGGTATACGTGGTCGAGGGTTGGACGGGTGGGAACAATAAACACGAGACGTCGTTTGTAAAATTCGTTTTTTGAAAAAATGTTAACTCTATACCACAATATGTTGTAACAGTTTCAAAAAGATTTCAGGATGTGTCAGCCTAAAATCCGGAACTTTCGAGGACGGAACAAATGATTAAAATACGGAATGAGTTCCGGGCATTTGACTAAAATCCGGAACGTGTTCCGGAAAATAGATAAAGTTAAATTTATGCATAACATATATTGAATCGTGCCTTTTTGATCTGGCCATAATTTTTTTTGTTTCCCAGCTAAAAGATTGTTTGTTATTTATAATATTTTTTTGTTTCAGCTTTGAATGGAATAAAAATGCCTTATGAACATAGTTTATTCATTATAGATGATTAGTCAAACCGTAAGATGTAACCAATAAGAAAGGAAAAAAATATCTCTCGATTTTCCCTTCAGTATAATATATATAACACGAATTGGAATATTGAGATTTATAATATTAGAATGAAAGGGGGTGGCTTAAAAAATCATGAAGGAGGTAATCTTATGTTTAACTCTTAATCATTTAATCTTGATTTATGAGCGTTTTCCGCGTAGCTAAATGAAGTACAGTGTCATTGAAAAAAAGTCGTATATTCTTAGTCGTAATACCCAGGGGCGTAGCTACATGGGGGCGAAAGGGGGCGACCGCCCCCTCTTAATTTTTTTTGGGGGGGGGGGGGCGCCGCCCCTCCAAAAAATATCTGATTTTATAAAAATTTGAATTAACGGAAAAGCAAAATTGTACTTTTATCCAGTTCATTGTCTTCAAACGAAATTTTGCCCCCCCATTCATAAGTCTCTAGCTACGCCCCTGGTAATACCTTAGGTAATTTGACAGATAGGCACTTGTCTTATTTAGTTTTTGTTTACTTTAATAAATAAATAAACAAATTACTGGAATATTTCTGGAGAATGTACTTCTTTATGAGAAGCACCACGTTCCTGACAAAGTATCGGTACGGTATGGTTGCTGGAAAAAACACGATCCTCTTCCATTAACAAAAAATCAGAAATGAGTAAAATCTTATAGATTGAATAGTTATCTTTCATTTTCAGCCTCAAAAGTAATGGTTCCAAAAAATACGA
Organism: Brachionus rubens; assembly: GCA_022207745.1. Taxonomy (NCBI): domain Eukaryota; kingdom Metazoa; phylum Rotifera; class Eurotatoria; order Ploima; family Brachionidae; genus Brachionus; species Brachionus rubens. The sequence goes on along the minus strand of JAJVHD010000018.1, from coordinate 1,654,703 downwards.
AGAAATAACCATATTAGGAATCTGTTTGACACACTAGATCGTGCATTTAAGAAGGGTTTTCATTTACTTAGTAGAAAGTTACCAAAACATTATGGCCAGATCATAAAACTCATGATTCTATATAGGTTATGCATAAATTTAACTTTATCTATTTTCCGGAACACGTTCCGGATTTTAGTCATTGAGTTCCGGGTAAATTCCGTTCCGTTCCGGCGATTCCGGGTTTTAGGCTGACCCTATTAAGGTCATGTAGTTAAGTCACTCTTGTATTTTATTATGGACAAAGATTCCAAAGACGCCAACAAGTAGGGAATCTTTTCTTTTCATCTGACGAAAATTTTTTTTGAAAATTATTACAACTTATTTTTGTTCGGTAAAAAAATAAATTGCCGAAATATATTTTTCAGCATTTTTTACATTTCACGCCTAATAAGAAGAGGGCTGATCTGAATAATCGGAACGGCACGTTTGATACAGGAACCCCGATAACCTCTAAATTTTGCTTTGATTGTGAACGGTCAAATTGAATCTCTTTTAAATTTTTTTGAATTTCGAGGTAACCTGTTGAATTTAAGTCATTCATTTGAATTGAACTCAGTATCTAGAAATTAGGGTAAACTATAACTGACATAATGTCGTGCAAAGGAATGCGGAATTTAAAATTGAATTTTCAAATCTTTTAAAAATTTTAAAAAAAAGTTAAAAAAACATAAAAAATGAAATATTAAGATAAATACTCGTTAAGAACACTAATTAGAATTTTTTTATACAATTTACATTTAAATGGATCCTTGCAGATCATGTCATAACGATTGAAAATCTTAAAAGTTCAACCTGTATGAACTATTCTAGCTAAGAAGACATGGTTGAGTGCATCTAAACTCACCTTATTTTCAGAGTTAAAGGGACTTGATGAGACAGGCTTGTGACTTATCAGTAGATGAATTTTTGCTAGTGTCATTGGCTTAAGTCCAAATACCTAACACCATTCAGTGAGAATAAGGCTCTTTGAGCGCTTTTGTGCTTCTTTTCATTCGCATTCATTTTCACTCTTGATTTTGAACATCATGACTAGAACACATTATCACTGACTTTTTTGAATTAAAGTTGACCTTCCATAGTCTGCCAAACGGACCCTTGAAAAACATACACCAGGGTGTTCTTTTACACGAAGTGAGGTATGCAAAAAATTAATTTCATATAAGGTAGAGTAGATGAAGGGCTACTAAATTATACCATATTTAGACCCCCTGTGAAGTTATTTGGGGAAGAAAACTGAGTTTTCACTTTTCAGTCCTAAACTATAGAAAATATATACATTTTTATATTAAATTAATCCCTTTAATTTAAAAAAAAAACAGGCTTTTGCACCCTTTTAAGCGCCAAAAACCGATTATCAACAATTAAATGTTCACTATCTAAATATGGTATAATTTAGTAGCCCTTCATCTACTCTACCTTATATGAAAATAATTTTGTGCATACCTCACTTCGTGTAAAAGAACACCTGGGTGTATGTTTTTCAAGGGTCCTGCCAAACTCAGAACATTTTAAGATTCATCTTGATTGAGCTAAGTTAGATGATATCATCACAATAGCCAACAATTGAGGCACAAAAATCTGCATCGGATGTTGAGTCCGTAAGTCGAATCCTGAATGTAAAAATTCTGCCGAAATTAAATTTCTGCCAAAATTCATTATTACTATATCAGCGTGTTTTGTTTTATTTTTGGCTGATGAAAGTAAAAAAATAAAACAAAGTCTAATTTTAAGAGACCCATGTTTAAAATGACTCTAATTGATGGAGAATTTTATGGTAAGCTTGACTGATGAGTCCTAATAAGGACGAAACCGGTCTCAAGCTCCATAAAATTTAACATCAAGTGTACTATGCTCAACTCCGTTTTGGGCTCACATACATTATCATAACTTCGTTTATGTGTCTATAGATGTTCATTTTATATTAAAGTATGAAAAGCGGCATCTTTTCATATGAAGGGTCTTAAATTTCTGCCAAAATTCATTATTACTATATCAGCGTGTTTTGTTTTAATTTTGGCTGATGAAAGTAAAAAAATAAAACAAAGTCGAATCCTGAATGTGTCTAAAGATAGAGAGGAAAAAATTATCTCGACATGAGACTTAGGAGCTTCGTTTTGGGCTTTCATTTGAATATTCTTATCATTATGTTCATTCAATATTTTTTTTACCAATCAACTTCACGTGTTCTTTATGACCCATTTTTTTAAAAATCTTAATTGAAAAATAATTTTGAAACTGAGTAAATCATTTTTTTTGTGTTTGTGAGTTAATTAAAAGCAAAGCTTAAAACAAAATGTAACCTTCAAATTAGAAAAAAAATTGGGGTATTTCCAATACCCAAATTTTTTAATCACATGGTATTTACAAATGCTTCTAATCTTTGTTAATTAAAGGCTCGATTGGCAACAAAGAGCAAAAAAATTAGTCTCAAATGCACAAACAACGTATCAAAATTTAAACACCATTCCAAATAGTAATACAGTAATTATTAATTATTTTTATAAAACTAAAAATAAATTTTTAATTTTTTTTGTTTTGTTAAGACTAGGGCTCAACGAGAACGTGTAGCTGATGATTTAGTTAAATTAGTAAGTCGTTTTCAAAATTTAGCCCAGGACACGTTACGCAAACAAAAAGTAAAATCACTCTTTAAACTTTTAAAATTAAATTATTTTAAATTTTATTTTCAAAAAAGGATAATATATATGACCGACCTACAACATCTTTAGTATCCAATTTTTTATTTCAAAATAATAATAATAATAATAATAACGGTAATGAAGATACGAATAGTTTGAGTGTGTTGCAAGTAAATTTAGACCAAATACAATCAGTTCGAGATAGAGATAGTCAATTATTTCAAATGGAAAGTGACATAAATTATTTGAATACTGTCATGAGGGACATGGCAGTGCTTATTTCAGACCAACATGAAACAATAGGTAGTGTAATTTGGTAATTTTTGTTATTTTTAAAATTTTAAATTTTTTTTTAAAGAAAAAATCGAAGTCAAAATTGAAAAAACAGTTCCAACGACAGTTCCAAAACCTTTTGTATATAACCCAGTTGTTGATCCAGTGGTAAGTTTATATCTTCATTTTGCATCTCTTCAAGTTATTAAATTTTATGTTTTTTTAAAGATACAAGAATTGAAAGAAAAAATCGCACTTGTTATTGCTCTTGTTATGTTTTTTTCAATATTTTTTCTAATTCTTTTGGCCATTTTTATTTAATAAAAAAATAAAAAATTTATCCGAATCCTAATTGTTTGTTTTAAAACTCAAGTCATATGACATTTAAGAAGTATGGAAAACTTGCCATATTGGGTGACCAATTTTTTTTTATTGGATTTTTGGAAAGAACCCTCCTTGAGGATCACGAATCTGATCCCCCTATTTACCCTAAAGTCACCGAATTACCCGGATGGGTTATATGTGTTAGTGCAAATCTAATTAAAATGGTTAAAGCAAATAAGTGAAACAACACCAGTTTGAGCATCGTTCACAAGGTTGCCATTTTTTGGAATCTTGTTTAGTCGGATCGAATGGCTCCGCTCAATCATAACAGAAAATATTCTCTTTGACAGTTTCAACTTGTAAACTTTTCTTGTTTGCTGTTGACGATTTTGATTCTTTAACGATTTTTTTTTCTCTTCGTTGTCGACCATTTGGTGAAGAACATCTTGTTCGGTAAGACATTAACGAAAGCTGTTGTTGTTCTGTAACTCTCGGCTTCAAAAATCTCAGAACGCTATCAGCGGCTTGTGACAACTGTGGAATATTTTGTATATACATTGGGGATGTCTTTTTCAGCTTGACTTGTGATGCTGTAATGAGTTCAGTAGCAGTCGAGGTAGCGGCTGCTAATTGTGATGCTGTGATTTTTACATTTTTAAAGTTAAATGGGTTAAATTTGTTAATGAATTCGTGTTAAATGTGTGAGGTTTGAGGCAAAAGGGATACATAGTCAAAAATCGGATATATTTAGTGAAATCTCGGGGTAATTTAGGCAACATGTTTAATCCTTTTACCCCGAAAAAAACACTTTTAAACATCCGGCCGAAGAAATTTTTTTTGTAAATCCTAGCAAATTTAGACATAACTTTATTTTATTTATAATTACTAAAAATGAGTTTTTAAAAATTTCATCTCTATCTCGACTTAGGGAAAAAAATCGAAATTACTAATTTGACTGTTTTTCACCCATTATTCGATTTGAGTAGAATTTCTACTTGAAGATGAAGTGCAACAGTTTCGAAAACCAAATTTTTGTGTTCCTTGGCCTCTTATCTACATAACTAAGTATCAATGTTTATTATACGTTTCATGGTTCCCACACAATAATACAAAAACAAATTTCGCACTCAAATAGCCACATACATAAGACCAAGTGGTGTGAGTCGAGTCCAATGGATTGAGAGGTCGAAGGTACAATTCCCACTAGGGTAAGATAATTTTCAGTCATCGTATAATTACACAATTTAGAAGGCTGATCGTAATCGACTTGCATATCAAATACAAAAGCCAAAAGCTTTTTCGAAGAAAATTGAAAAAAAAGGGTAAACCTTAAAACCCGGATGCGGATTAACGGATTCGGACTGTCTGATCCGGATTTCCGGCACCTAAAAGACGGATTTTATTTACGGATTTTTGTGACCTAAATTACGGATCCGGATTTTTCAAATTTTTTCTAAAAAGCGGATTCGGATCGAAAAAATTAATTTATTTTAATGCAATGTAACATGTGCCTTTTTTTGTGTGGTATGGTAAAACGTAAATATTGTGGTAAATGACTTCAATTTATATTTTAAAACTCGTTCAAGACTTCATAATTCCTGTAAATTTTCAGACCATAGCATTATTTACATATTTTAAAGATAACTTGCATTAATGCATACAAAAACCTTTTAAAATATTTGTTATCATGACGTTACTTTGGTACACTTAAATTCGCCTAAACGGCTTCAAGCAAAGCTTTTAATGAAAGACAAACATAAGAAGTTTATGAATAAGTATATTTATCATTTGTATCCATATGGTACCTTAGATTAGCTTTAATTTTTAAAATTTGTATTGAAAGTTTGATATTCGGTTAGAATTTATTTTAAATCCAGGTTCGTGTATTAGATTTAAGAAATCCGATTGCGTATTTTAGTAAGCATGTACAACCCGTAATACGAGTCCGTGTTTTAGTGTAAAAAAAAATTACATGAAACTTAAATTGTTTGAACTTTGATGAAATCTTCTATGTAGACCGACCCCTCAAGATCCCAATGAGAATTTTCAAAATGGACTTTGTCTTGAAAATTTTTCTTCATCATACCCCCTGGAAATAATGTTAATATCTTTTATTTTGAAACGGCACTCGTGAGTTATTTTAAAATTCAACAAATATTCAGGAATCAGGATCCTTTTGAGTGTGATTTTAACTTCGTTCTTCTGTTCTTAATAAGTTATTATAACTTAAAATTTCAATTGTCAAATCGCTTGGTTTTTAAAAACTAAATGATATCGTCATTGGTATACATCTGATTCGAAGTATTTATAAAAATCTACGTAACGCAGTTCTTGTCGAAAGAATTTACAAGTTTAACTCGGTGAGATCGGTAAATTTGTAAAAATCAAAAACAATCGAGAGAGTTGATTAAAGAGACGCCAAGTATGGCTGTTTGAGAAGATTGATCGGGGCGATTTTTATTTTGCCTAATCAAAAAGCCGAGACTGTGCTAAATATTATTTACGACTACGTTGGAAGAGGAAGGGACTACTATAATTTCAGATAGTTGGTCTTCTTATTCAAGACTTAACGACTTAAACAATTACACTCACTTTCGTAAATCATTCATTAATTATAGAAGATCGGAGGTAAATACGCTATTAAACAGATGAATGGAGTCAAACAGTGGTGATACTAACCTTCGGAGGAAATAGGGGTCTTGAAGAACAGTGATTTTCGATCAGAACGCCCTTCGCTTGTGGTAAAACTCATCTCCCGGGATAATATTCGCGAATTATCAAGTGACCTTAAGACTTCACAGTCGACCATATTTCGTCACCTTAAGTTGATCCATAAAGTTAATAGACTCTACCGAGTTGTTTTACACGATTTGACACCTTTTGATATTCAACGTCGTATCGAAATTTGTTGAAAACTAATCAAAAATCCTCTTGATGAACGATTTTTCTGAAGGGTAATTACTTGCAATGAGAGTGAATCTATTTTCGAAATACTGATGACAGAAATCAGTGGTTGGACATATCTCAACCAGCCCTCCCAGTCGTTAAACGAGGAAGATTCGAAAAGAAAGTAATTTTGTCCGTTTGGTGGAATTACCAAGGGTTAATACACTCTGAACTGGTTACTAATGGTCGTACGATAAATGTTGACCTTTATTTTTAACAATTACTGCACTTCTACTGAACTTTTGGTGGCAAGCTGAAGCGTACCATACCCTTCCCGTAGCATAACAAGGAACATCCGAACCGAAGCGTATCCCCTCCGAAGCATAGTGTCCCGTGCTAAACATACCAAAGTGTACTGTATTCACCGTACCGTTCTCAACAAAAAAATTTATTACGTTACGACACGCTTCGCTTTCTTGTTGCTAAACTTCGCTTTGGTACGGCTACACTACGGTTTGCTGTTCACCAAAAGTTCGGTAGAAGTGCAGTAGAACGAAAGTATGCTTCAAGCAAAATACCCTTCTTTGATCAACCGAAAGCTTCAAGATAACGCAAAACCACATGCCGCGTGAAAAACCATTGAAGAGCTGGAAGGTATTGATCTCCCTCTCATCCAGCATATAGCCCAGACCTTTCCCCTTCTGATTATCATCTTTTCCGCACTAAGAGTCATTTGCTTAGAGGGGGTTTTACTAACAAAGACGAAGTTGTAGCTTGGTGCCTTGAGTTATTTAGCTCAATAAGCCAGGAATGGTACAAGAGAGATATCGTATTTTTCGCTGATAAATGGCTAAAGACCATAGAGCATAATGGTGTATATCTTGAAGATTAGATGTTAACCGTTTTTTTAAATTTTAATAAAAAAAATCGAAACAGTCTACATAAACGACCGTTCTGGAGAGTCATTTTTCAGCTTTTAAAATTATAAAATAAAAGGACTGATTCAGTGTTAGTCAACTAGACGATGCTGATGTTAAAACACACTCTTTAACAGTTACTTATTAGGCCAGGTTGTATTTCATCATCCCAAACAGAGTTCAAATAATTCTAATCGCATGTGTTCCTAATTGTGTATTAAATAATGGAAAGTGATTAAACAGAATTTTAATTTAAAAATTTTATTGAATTTTTTTACAAAAATATAATTTATAAAATTAGAAAAATTAACAAAAAAAATATAAATTAATTACATTAAACGAGTACTTTTATCAATAAATGGAATTTTACTCTTAAAAATTTACAAAAATTTTCCTAAACATAAAAATTTACATTAAATATATGGCCTTTATTTGCTTTAATTTAACCCAATCACTTGATTACGTTTAACTTTTAATCGATCCAATCTATCCTTATTTGTGTCTATAAACTCTTTTAATTCAATACTTGATTGATTTATTATTTTACTTGTATTTGACGATTGACATGACTTGTATCCGGATGATTGTGATGATGTAGAGGATGCACACGATGATGGTATCGAACTGGACGATGCTGATTCAATTTTACTAATCAAATCGGACACAAAGTAATCTTGATTAGAAAAAATTTTGCTAAATATTTTCTCTTGGATCAAATCTAACTCTTTAACGTGTCCAGCTGATACAATTTCACTTGAACTAGTTGACGATAGAGACGAACATGATGACGAAGTTGATGAATAAGATTTTTGATTGATCATAAAACTAACTTTTTTAGTGCATACGGGCTTGTCGATTTTGAGACATGATTGTTTCGGGGATTTAAATGGACTCGGTGGTTGAAGGACTATAGAACAAAGAGACGACTCAGTTTCAGAATTATCAGAGACTAAATTATCCGAACTTGAATTCAAACTATTCGGAACGTAGTAATAATTTACATTATTAAAACTTTTAGCGATTGGTGGCGGTGGTGGTGGAGACGAAATAATAGTCGGTTCGAGTCCATTTATCTCTTCTTCAATGTCACAAAAGACACTTAAAAGATCTTGTTTACGACTTGCCGTATTCAAATCAGCACGTGATGAGGTCATAATAGGAGATAACGATCCGATACGTTTGTTAAAAACAGGTGTCTCGTTAAGTGAAAATCGGTTTATTATTCTTGGTGTATTTTGTTTAAGGATAGGTCTTGGTGGCGAGATGGGATCATCTTTAACAATCATTGAAGACAATGAATCATCACTTTCAAAAACTGAACTGGACGGTGGTGACCGACGAATTATCATTGTAGCGTTAGAAGAATTCGAAGATATATCCGAGACTACTAAATTGTCTGATTCGTTAACGTTTTGATAAAGCGGGATTCTAGGCGCTGGTCGACATGGGATTTTATGTCTAATCACAGGCGGTGTGGCTGGTGGTGGCGGTGGTCGGTGACACGGCGGAGGGCCTAGTTTATTTTGATTTAAAATCGATTGAAATTCATTGAAACTCATATACTCGGGATTAGTAAATGCTTTGTACATTTTATTTTTTTAGAAAAAATTTCTAAATAATGAGAAAAATAGATTTTTATTATTCATGAAAAAAAAAAAAGAGGATAAGCAGGAAATATAAATTCGTTCAGTCGTAACAAATCAAATAATATTGTCACATAATCGTCGGTGTTTTAAAAAGTCGGTAAAACATGTAAAAGTATTAAAATCTATTAAATAAACGAAACAGGTAATAAAGTGGATTGTTTTTAAATGAGATTTATATAAGAAAAGAGCTAATAAATTTGTTTTTATAAAATGACAAAAACCTCAGTAGTCCAATTACATTAGAAAAATTGATTTATTTTCAAAGTGGTTGATAGAATAAACACTTTACTTTTTTATTTGTCTAATTTTCTATTGTTTTTTTCGGTACATTTTATGAATTTGTTAGATATTTCACTTTTGTTGTTACATTCGAGCTAGTTTGATAGATTTTAAGATTGTTACATAGACACACGTATCATTTAACAAATTTTAAATTAATAACTAATTTTTTAGTTTTTGGAGACATGACTTTTAATAAATGTGATAAACTTTCAGTTTGTTGATATCTAACCTGTACCAGCTTGTATATCAACTTATCAATGTGAATCTAATCAAACCTACTCTACTTTCCCCTTAAACAAAATTGTCACTTCATTTAACTTTGATTTTAGACACTTATGTTATGTAGGATTTTAGAGATTTCTACCAATTTTTTTGAAACTCAATCCGTGTAGATGCTTCGCAAATGGTCATGCATTATCTCTACTATATCCTTAAATGCATACGGTACTATTCGTACCAATAATATTCTCGAAGTGATTTGAGTTCAGTACAAAATTTAAAAATTGAATAATTTTTATAGGAAAAAAAAAAGTTCACTTCGCTATATTAAGACTTGCAACTTTTTATTATGCCTAATGACTAATCTTCATTTTACTCGTAGTTATTGATTTTTTAAATGTTTTTTTTTAAGCTTTTACTCGATTGTCATTTACTCTCTTCTTTTATTCTCATTTTTTTTTAAACGCTAGGCTAAAAAGAAGGACTTAGTTCCATTCTGAGTAGCCTGAGGTCTACCTCAAATTTTTTAATAAATAAATAGATAAAAAATAGGGAAAAAAATGGTGTAACAAAAAAGGATTAAAAACAAAATTTGACCAATCGATTATGGATTTTCGTAAAAAAGGGATGTTTAGTTTATTATGACACGACATGAGATAAAAATCATTACTCATATTCAAAGCCTTAACCGAGTTTTATTGCGGCTTTTTTGAAATATTCCTAATCAATCAAAATATTAACACCTAATATTTGTGGTCAAGGTCTAACAAAACGAAATCTAAATGTGATCCAAACTTTAGAGGAGAGAGTTTAAGCATATGTAGGTTTCAGTATTTCCGCGCTTAAAAAAACAACTTAATTTTATTTTAATTATGGAATGGGATTTCTTTTGAGTTGATAAGATTCTTAAAATTTGGATTCCAAACTATTAAAAATACAGTGTAACCTCGATTTTGTTACCTTCTATTTTTTGAAACCGCGATTTTGTGAATTTACTCAGACACTTCACAAAATCGAGGTATCATTCTAATCAGTTTCTGGGGGTGTATACATACTCTAAGACCTTGTATACAACTATAGTCTAATCTCGAGGTTTTGAGTTGTACAATTACGCCTGAAAAGATTTAAACCCTCATCAATAATTACCGTATTTCCTTGCTGATTAGTGCCCCCAAAATCGACACTTTGATCGAAAAAATAATAACGATGCGAATATATTTATGGGTTCATTTGGATTATTTCTGATAGAACTCAATGTGATTTATCTGAAGATAACAAGAGTGAAAGTGACTTTATGTTCGTTCGTCTAGACAAAGGAGGGTTTATGGGGGCGCTTATTAGAAAGGAAATACGGTAATAGCAGATCAACAGAATAATAGAAACACGAATTTAGACAAGGACTAAATACATACATGATATTGGGACTGAATCTCTTTAAACTTGTACTGAATAAAAGACTTGTTTTACATACACCTGAGGGGGGCACATGTGGTACATATTCGAGTTAAACAAAAAATTAGACCCAGAAGCAAGCGAAATTGAAAAAAAAATTAGCTTAACTTATCATTTTTTTGTGATAATTTATAAAACTGAAGAAAATGTTTTAAATTACATCTCTTTAAAAATCAAAGAATTTTAATAACCTATATGATACTCAATCGAAAATTATATCGTGCATAACTATCAATTTATCTATCAAAAAAATGTTAAAGCCAAACCGATTTGATTGAAAAGTGAATTCAAATTAAAAACTACCTTTTCTAAAGAAATAGAAAAAAAAAAAGATAAGAGACGGGAAACAAAAAAAATAGCTTTAATCTGGATTAATTGCTTTTAATATAAAATTTATTTATTAAATTAAATCTCTCATTGCTAACCTTTTTGTGTGACGACTTTAATTCATAAGGACAGAGGATTAAATCACTCAAAAAAAAAAAGACTACAACATGTTTATCCTAACTTTGAGCTTAACAAAAAGAAAAATGAATCGAAAATATAAATAGTCGTTTCGAAACTAAGAGAAACCATTTGTTCTTTATAGTTACACAATTATTTGTAGCTTGACAACTTTTTTTTTGTCGTATAACAATAAAATCTGGTATTTAATTTTTATACTGATTCTGAAAACTTAAAAGTGTTAATTTCAAAAATTTCAAGGCTTTAATTTGTAAATAACACTACTAGTTGCCAAGCCTTCGAAATATAACGAATTCAAATGTCTTCGATCTCGATAATCATTCGATTACTTAAATATTGATTTCTATGAAAAAAAAAATGATTAAATATTTGATTTTTACACTCTTTGTTAATGGAATTTTATTTACAGAAGACCAACACCTGAAAATTGAAAAAAAGAAAAAATTGACTTTTATGATTTTTTATTTTTTAGAGACTTGAATATTTAAATATTTGATTAAGAGTATGAGATTAATAACGATGAGAATTATCTAAATGAAAAAATAATAATAATAAATGTATTTTTTTTATTATCTCTAATTGTATTCCCGTGAGGACCTTGTTTTTGAATAATAAAAAATACAAACTGGAAATAATTGTTTTTACTTATTGAGTTTAAATAAACTTATTTTTTTGTTTCAGTTGTTTTTGATAACTCATGGGATCTTTCAATTGTTATGATTGATAGGACATGTAATTGAATTAGAACGGACTTTGATTTGACTCTTGATTTTGAAATTTTGACAATAGACTAAATAAATCAAACCTTCTCTTTGTTAAGATGAAAAAGTTATGACAGAACTACGTGCATCCTTCATTGTTGAAACCCTCACAACGCTTTTAAAGATTTTTGAGTAACCGAGACGTAAAATTTTGCTGGTAAGTCTAAAAAAATGGTCAACCTCAAACAAAAAAAAATTTCAACTACAGTGATGATTTAAACTAAAAGACTATCAATCCAGCCTTTGTTCAAAATCTCGTTCCAAAGATGATTCAGAGTACAAACGAAGCCTTATTGAAAGTATTCAACACTGAAATGGAAACATTTTTAAAGACTTCCTGGAAGCGTTGTTTAGTATTGTAGGGATTTGACAAAAAAAATATCACACACAAGGTAGCGGGGTCTAAGAAAATTGAAAAAAAAAATTATATGAATTGGTCAAAAATTGAGAGAGGAAGAAGTATCTGACAAGAATTAAATTGAAATCAAATTTGAAGAAGGGGGTCTCAAATTTTGGCTCCTTAAAAGGGAGGGGAGTATAACCATGAATTTTTTTTTAAATGGACCTTGTGTTACAAAAATTTTCTTACTGATACGCCCTGATTATCAGTCAAAAAGTTTGCATCTATCTTTTTATTAAACGAATGCCAAAGCACGTCGGACGGACCCGAGACGTCCAAAATTATATTTCAAATAAATGATCGGTCCAGAATCCATTAGAGGCTATGATGATTACACAGTATTCTATAAAAAAGTGCTTAATAACCTTACTTGTTAATCAAGTATTACATGAAAAAAATTCATTTTCTGAAGAAGTCTTGTCAATTTTAAGGTTCGAACTTTTTTTGACAATAAGAAATTGAAAATTTTTTATCAAAATCTTGAACAAGTAGCTTAATATACTTGTTATTAGCTCTCGAATTTGTGCTGAAACTTGAATAATAATAAATCAAAACTAAAGTGAAAGAGTGTGGTAAAACAGTAGAGTTGAGTTTATACCCAAACAAATTTTTAACATTGACTCGTATTCTTTAAATATTGATAAAAATATGTTTAGATCGAAACCACTATAAACAGATAAAAATATTGTTAAAACTGTTAAAGTCAAACTATGTGACCAAAATAGTCAAATTACTTAATCAATTATCAGATATTAAAAAATATTTTGTTTTCATATTTTTATTTTGTTGCTTTAAGACCCGAATAGTCAGCGAGTGGTATGTTGATCACGTGATGTAATTAAGTAAAAATAAAAATATTTATTGCCTAAAGAGATTAAAAGAAAATCGATGAGAAAACCCAAGTTATATTTTTCGTTTGTTATCTATTTAACGACGAACGTATAGCTTAGAGTTAGATAGATCAAGAGTTATTTTTTTACGGAGTTTAAAATTACATCATTATTAGATGGTAATTACCAACAACAAAAAAAAACAAATTAGTAAAATTTAGCTCAAAGGCAAAATCTATCTGTGTGACTTAAACAAGAAACCTGGCAAGATAAATAGATAATTAATGATATGTAATTATCTTATCTGATACGTATTAATTAAAATCATACAATTTTGTTAACTTCTGGTTCTATCAAGAATTTTTAAAAAAAAAAAAATAATATTTTTTTTTCTAACTTAATGCTTGAATGGTTTATTTAAACTAGTTCTTAATTAAAACTCACTCGAAGCTATTTGAGTTTTTTTTTTACTTGATTTTGTACTAACTGTGTTTTTGTTGTTGATGTTTTTGTTGCTATTTTTATTTCCTTTAACTTAATTTATTTTTAAGTACGTTCAAACTAATTGCTCTGTTGATCATGAATGAATGATTTCTTATAAATTACGTGATGTATTGTTAAAATTTCATATTTATTCCCATGTCACATGCAATTAGAAAATTTAGTAGAGTTGTAAAAAAATTTATTAGACTTGAGAATAAAAGTAAAGTTCAACTTGAATTTTATAACTTACAGTGGTGCTATGATATTTGTATTTTACTAAATTTTACGTAAATTATTGTAATTTTACTATTTTTTCCGTAAAATCAGGTAAATTTACGTAATTTTACCAAAGTAAAAAGTGGTAAATTGACTAATTTTGACGTAAAAAATGATAATTTTACGTAAATTTTGGTAAATATCAAAAAGAAATTCTTACTAATTTTACAACATTTGTTGATAAAAACTTAATAGTTAACTCACTTAGAAAAAAATCGATATTTACTGATACATCAACCTTTATACTACCAACAAAAAAACACATTCAGTGTTTTTTTTGCGATTTATGTCACTAAAAGGCTAATAAAGGGTCGAAAATTTTTTTGGACATTTTGATATTTACCAAAATTTACGTAAATTTACGTAAAATTATCATTTTTTACGTCAATATTAGTCAATTTACCACTTTTTACTTTGGTAAAATTACGTAAATTTACCTGATTTTACGGAAAAAATAGTAAATTTACAATAATTTACGTAAAATTTAGTAAAATACAAATATCGTAGCACCACTGTATTGGAAACTCTTTTGTTTTACATTTTTGAAATTTAGAACTAGACACATGGGGTACCCAACACTAGGCGTATTTAGAAATTTTTACATGCTAAAAACACCTCTACCCCCTTGTCAAAAAAATCGTTTTTCCATTTAAGCATACAACCCCTTCTAAAATTTCACATGTTAATAAAAGACTGAACCTTTGAACTAAAAAAATCTTTAATTTTCCAACTCAAGAGTTCACCTCGTCTTTGTTAAAACACAGAATAAAGCTCTTTTAATTTGGTCGGAAAAAAATCCATCAACTGTTTCCCTGATCTCCCTCCGTCATTCCAACGAAAGTGGAGACAAAACTTCTCAATTTTCCGTCGAACCTTTACCAAACACTGGAATTTAACTTTTAAATTTAGACAACTAAGCTGTTATGATTTTTTTGTAAAAAACAGTTGAATTCGAAGAGACGAAATTACATTTATTTGAATATTTGACATTACCTTTCGACCTCCATAATTTGCAGTTTCCGTTTCTAAATTTGTATATTCAATGTCTTAATAAGCCAGTCTGAAATTTTATAAGATAAACAAATCATCTAAGTTTCATTTTAGTCAACACGAGGCTGGTGGAAGTTAAGGGCCACTCACCCGCCCTGGATGACTCCCTCTGGAATTGATTATTGATGAATAGATTCTGAGTTAAGAGGGTCCCCCATGAGTAGAGCATGTGGCCCTCGACTTCCCCCAGCCTCGTGTAGAAATCACTTTTCTCACCTGATTCATGCTAGAGATGAAAAAAGTCACAGAAAGTTGATGAAACTTTTAGATTTTGTGAACGACTTTTAACTGATATAAACTCTTCTCGAATTTTCTAAAAACGTTAATAGTTTCGGATACTAAAAACCATCACCCTTGAAACTTGACGAAAAAGCTTCGAAAACCAGTTTCTATAAAAAAACGAGAAAAAACCTGATATTTTTGTGACAAGACTAAAAGTTGCAACAAAAAAAAAGATTTTTGAATTGGAATAGTAAATATACAAAATAAAATCTAGCTACAAAACTACAATAACCGTAATTAAGATATTCGGATTAAGTGATTAAACTTTTTTTTTGCTTTGTTAAAGTTACAATTTATGTTATTTGATAGTTATTGTTGAAGAGTATTATTATTAAATTTAAAATTAAATATTTTTGTCGTTTAGGGGCGATTTTTCAAAAATTTGACTCGGGCACAAAAATTTCATCAGTCTTTAACTAAATTATTTAACTTATTTACAATAACGTTAACAAAATCACACAGCCTTAAATATTTTTTTTTCTCTATGAAAACACTTCAAGGTACAAATTGACCGTGTTATGCGATATTTATGTCAAATTTTAAAATGATTTTTTTTGTTTCGAATAATTTTGATGACAAACTTTTGATTGCTTACGTCTCAAAATTATGATTAATTGAGCTTGAAAAAAGTCGACTTGTTTTAAAAATTTTTAAAAAGTTTTTTGTAATTTAGTCCCTTCAAAGGGTTAATGGCTTATGTCCCAAAAATTGACGACTCATAGTCTAATGTTTTACCAAGCGGATCATATTGCAATCCGGTTCTTTTTATCCTTATTACAACACAAAAGGGTGAAGCTTACAGTATTACAACGATTGTGTGTGTTTTTAATAAAAAACTCGTGAATTCACGTAAAATCCGGTAATTATACGGAAAATTATGAAATTGTAAATTTACCGGATTTTACCAGAATTTACGTAAGTTTTAGTAAAAAATAAAAATGTCAAAAAAATTCCGATTTTTTGGAAATTTCCTGATTTTTCCAAATTTTCAAGTTTTGAT
Source organism: Brachionus rubens (assembly GCA_022207745.1). Classification (NCBI taxonomy): domain Eukaryota; kingdom Metazoa; phylum Rotifera; class Eurotatoria; order Ploima; family Brachionidae; genus Brachionus; species Brachionus rubens. The sequence continues at coordinate 1,638,476 of JAJVHD010000018.1, read as the reverse complement.
ATTCCTCTTAACTCATATATTAACCCTTATACTTATGAGTGTAAAGTAGTTTTCTGAAACTGTAAAAATATATTTTGTTCGCGTTTACTACGAATAATGAGTGATAAACTCAACAAACACCTTCATTGACAGATAAAATTCAAAAAACTCATCTCATTTCAGTTCTTTTAAGCACCTTATACTGAGAAAAACTGAGCTTTAATGAAACTAAATTAGTCCGAAACTGACAATTCGAAGGTTTGCCATAAACAAGGGGTTACTTGTGTAAAATTCAAACAAAAATGATACACAAGTCTCAATCACCTTTAAATCAATCTTATAGTAAATAGATTCTTCGACTCACCTAAAAGCTACATCGCTGCTTATATGTTTTAGAAAAAAAATTCACACAACGCAGAAATTTTGAACTAAACTTGACTCAAACGCCCATGCTTAGAATTCATCCAATAGCTTTAAACAAAGGGCTTAAGGGTATAATTTAAGACTCATAAAATGTAAACATGTTTTCAAGTTAACTTAAAAAGTGTGTTTAAACAAACAGAGACCAACCAACAACAACAACAACAACAAAAAATGGAATAATTTTTACGTAAAACCTAAAGAAATTAAATTTTTTTATGAATATGAAAGTTATTTACTTGATTGAATAAACAAACAACTCTGAAAAATATTTTTTCGATTACCTTTAATAAAAAAATATCATGATTCATTAAAATAAAATTCTTGAAAAAATTATCTTTTTTTTTTTAAATTAAACGGTGTCAAATCTATAACATTTTTTCGAAAATTTGATTAAACATTTTTTGTTGTTAACTAATTTACAATATTTACGACGACCATATGCTTTGTTGCATTTAAATTGCATTTAATTACGTGTTTAGAATCTTAAGTTTTTTCAAAAAAAAAGCAACAACAACAACGGATGGAATCGTCACATACAATAAACATTATATAATTCACAGAATTGAGAGAAAAAAAACTTGATAACCTACTGAACTTATTGATTAGAAACAACAGAAAAAACAAACGTTCGTTTACTTAATCTTAAAGCTTATTTGTATAATTGATATCTTGCTGTGCTTACTTACTCTCTCTCTCGTCTACTTGAAAAAAAAAGAATATAATTTTCTTAAGTAAAGTACAGATGTTGTAAAACAAAATGTGTTTGACTAATAATTAAAAATACTTTTTTGTTTATAAAAAAGCTCTAAGGCATTTGTTTCTTTGATTTGAGTCATCACAAGAAGCGTTTAAGTACACGGCACTTTTTTTTTTAGTTATTCTATTTTGTTGGTGAAAGATTTATCTTAAACTGAAATATGAGAAAATTGTTTAAGTTTTTTAAAGATATAGATCTCTATTGTCCACGTTTAACAGGTATAAGATTGATTAGATTTTGTTGTCGTTCTCATTTGTTTTTGTTTGAAAATCGATCCTAAACACTGTGATAACAATTCCATATTATTGTAGTGTCTCTCTTTTATTTTTTATAAAGTGTAATTTTGACCGTTGAGGTAATTTAAGTCCTATTTGTACATTATGTTCAAGTGATTTTTCTCGTCGCACAAAAAAAAAAAATCAAATTTTACACGAGCTCAGTTTGTTTTTTGTTTTCGAGAATCTCTTGATATTTGATAAAATTAAAAGCATTTTTTTCATTTCAATATCCAGCAGATTTCTTATTAATTTTTGTTGTTCTAGTAGTCCTTTGAGCGTTTTACGTCGGTTAATTTAGCATTTATCATTAAAATTCGTGATAAGGATATCTTTGATTTAAAAAATTTAATCCTTTTCTTTAATTAGACTTTGATTAAAAATTTGAATACCGTTTATTAGGATGACACTTTTTATGTTTTAATGTAGATTTTTTGATCGTCAACTGTATGAATACGACTATTCCACTGTTATCTATTCTGGATGACCCTGACTTTTTTACTTATTAAAGCTTTGCTTGAACTATTTCTAAAAGCTGTAATAATCTTTATTACAAATTATTGAGAGACTTTAAACAGTACACTTGAATGCGATATTTAATTTTTTCAATAAAAAAGTTACCACACCTCAAAGGTGATTTTGAAAATTTAATTTACGAAAGATGATATTTCAAATCACCAACACGCATACTTTCTCCAAGAGTATGCTCGGTATTTTGAAGCTTGCTGATGAAGGATCCATTGGGACATTTACCATGTTGATAATATTCCCTAAGATATTCGAAGACTTCATTCATTCGGCTTATCTTTTTACAACTGATTTAGGAAGAGGATTTTGAATAAAGCTTACCGATGGAGCTGATCCTAAACGCCCCCAAAAGAGCGGTCGATCTGGCATAGTTGGACAGACTCAGGGTTCTTTTTTATTAAGTTGTCTTGGGCTTTACCAAATTCAGCTAGCTTAGAATTTTTAAATGTACGGTACCTCAAGTCCATAATTGAATATAGGTTGACAGTAAATACCATATATCTTTGCTAATACGACGGGATCTAGCCCAAACGATCTGCATCCGATTCCATTTAAAGAGTATAGAGATCTCTGAACACTCATAAACTTTTCATCCAAGCTTCAAGTACAATCGAACGGCTGTGTGCCATACCCAGTGGGACGATTGACTTCATTTATTAACAAAATAATCAAAATTTAAAATTTAAAAAGAAATGTCTCAGTAGTTTTTGTTAAATAAACCAAATTTTGGAAAAAATATTTATAAATTTTACAAATTTGTTATTGATAAATTTCGGAAAAAAATAGTCGAACGTGTCCTCCAATCTGTCATTATATTTTCCTTTATCCGGGATGATAAGATCTGATTAGTTACGGAGATCATAAGGCTTGTTCAGATCTCTTACGAATTTGAATGTTTTTTTTTAAATCAGCTGGGGACACTCATCAATCAAGGAATAACAGTGGGCCCAATTTGTGATTTCTTATTGGAAAAACGAATTAAATTTCATTACGTTCAATTGAAAGTTGACAAATACTAGATGAGATGACAACCTAAATTTATAAGGCTGAAATCTAAAAGGACACTGTTCAACAAGCAGTCTGAACTTGATAAATTAACTTCCAAAATCTTGATTTTTGAAATGAATAAATGATGAAAAAAGTCGCTAGTTTGGTTCTTTTTAACGAAAAATCCAATCAAAAATGGTGCCAAATTGAAAAAAATCTTGCTATTAATTGAGATTTTTAACCTAAAATTAAAACAAGCATATTTTCTTCAGCCTGTTAGCTTGATTTTTTAGAATATGGTATCTATGCAGAATACTGCTGTGTTTTTTAGGGAGTTCGGTAGAAGTACAGTAATTTAAATTTATTGAAGATTTACTCAATTTTTTTAATTTATATTTGATTTTATAGCCGTAAATTTGTCAAATATTTTAAAATATAAGAATTAAATGATTTTAAAACACTTTAAAAAATTTTAAACTCTTTTGCGAGCAATCGGAAAATTTTCTGACTGTTTCTGTATTACGGGGCGATATGTTTGTGAACACTGTTCATGAAATTGATTAGCCCCAATTTTATATCTTTCATTGATCAAATGAAGTATAGAATTATATTTTGATTTTTTACCTATGTGAAGTTTTTTCTCAATTTCTCAAATTCTCAATTTCTTAAAATAATTTGAGAAAAAAAATTTAGTTATTTCTCAAATTCTTAGAATCTAAGAAAAGTTGAGAAAAGTTGAGAAATCGAAGAAAATAATTTTGAGAAAAAAATTATCAGAGTCCCTGAATTTTATGCTTTGTCGAATCCTTACGCTGCCCTATCCTCACCCTAAACCCAACCCCTAATCCCTATCTCAATACCAACTTAGTCTTGAAAAAGATACCAAATCTGAATTATTAGATAAAAATCTAAAATTATCATTCTTTGGCGTATTTTTTGATTAAAAAAACCTTGTACAGTCAAACCTCGTTAATCCGTATGAAAATAGCCCCATTAAAATCGTCATACGGATTAAAATATACGATTTAAAGAGGTATTTTCTATTGAAAGGAATTACAGTTAGCCTGTGATTTCTATACGGCCGAAAGAGATATTCGGATAAAAGTGGAACTTTGAACTTTGCTTATTCTTTTTTCTGAACATATCTGCAGCAAAACAAACATCTTTATCTTTTCAGAATTATGAGACCTTCTACTATTAATGAGAATTTAACAATTTTGTGAAAGGGAATGTTCCCTATTGCTTTCCAATCTTAAGAAAAGAAACTTTTCTTTATCTATTTTTCTCAAATGTACCGTTCATTTTTTTATTTCTCAACTTTTCTCAACTTTTCTTAGATTCTAAGCATTTGAGAAATAACTTTATTTTTTTTCTCAAATTATTTTAAGAAATTGAGAAAAAACTTCACACTGGTTGATTTTTTCTATTAAACGAAATTATATTTTTGCTTCAAAAACCATTTAATCATATTCAGAATTCTACTAGCTTTCAGATTTTATGCCGAAAATATCATGTGGAGAATAATAAATAATAGAAAGAAACGGTTTATCAAAGAAAACCCTAATAAGGATGCTAAAATTTGACCCTTCTCTGCGCATAAATTTTTATTTTATTGGAATGAAAAAAATTGGCAAGGTTTTACAATATTCTTATCAAGAATATCAAGTCAGTTTTTAAAATTTTATACCCTGATATTTTTCGTCAAACTATCATTAATACTTTCTCTTAAATAGAGAACAGAACTAAAAGATATTAAAATAAATGCCTTCAGATTCGTAATCAGCGTCTTTGATTACAATTATCAAAGTTTCATTTAACAAAATGTTGGCCCTACTCATCCGACTAGGGACATTATATACACAAAGAAAAGTTTTGTAGTTTAAAAAAAGTAAAGGTTGGTTCGCATAATCTCAGACAATCTAATCAACATATTGAATTCTTAAAAAGGTTGCCCATTGTCTAGAGAGAGGTAGAAAAAAACATAAATAAAGCGAATAAAACATATAAAAAGAAAGAGACCACATAATTTTTTTTATGATATTTCCACGTAAAAATATCTCGTACCACAGCGTATTCAATTTTGTCAACCATACATTAGCTGATTAAGTGCTGACAAATTCTACTACTATTAAATTTTTGAGTAAGCAAAATTTATTTATAAAATTCTTTATTAAATTCAACAAAATCTTCCGATAATCAGAAAACCTCAAACAAACAAAAAATGAAAAAACAAAATTTATAATCGTAAAAAGCACACCTCAAAACCTTAAAATTTTATTCAAAAATTAAACATTTCATTTTCATTTGTTTTCAAATACAATCTAAAATATTTAAATATACCATAAAAAAAATCAAACGTCTCAAAATCGTTTTAACGTTAACTTAAAAAAAAAAGAGTCCTATAAATTTTTATTTCACGTATTTTCTTTTCTCAAAAATTTCCGTTCATAAATTGTTCGTCGATGTATGACTTGGTGAATTGGCAAACATAACTTGTAACTTATAGGCCTCGGCTGTCAACAAAGTTATGTCACTTGCTTTTAGATTTCGAGTCGGAAGACTTTGTAACAACAACATAAGACCCTTTTAAGAAAGTTAAGATTAAAACAAGAAGTTTATCATTTTGGCTTAAGTAAAATACCTGAAAGTCTTTTTCTTCAATTAAATTTTTGGAATATCGGCACAAAAAGGCAGCACAAACATACAAATGAAAATCGGAAAATCCAAAAGGCTCCGCCTGTTATTATAAATACAATTTTTTTAAAAAATGTATTGAAAGTTTAATTTGAAGTTTAGCTTACATGGTAAGTGTCCCACAGTCGAATGGTACAATTTAATGGAATTTCTCTCATTAACAAATTGTTCATCCATCTAAAAGCAAATTGTATAAATTCGATATTATTTTTTTTTAAATGTTGATACAAAGCTCCTTTAAAGAAGAAAAAATTAAAAAAAAATTTTATATGGAAAAAAATAAAATCTTACTGTCTATTCGTTTCATCAGCTCTTCAAGGGCAATTATTTTCTTTTGTATTCCCGGTTGAGAAAAAATGTAATTTTCTTGAATACGATCTAATAACTTTGCCATGCAGTAAAAACAATCTGCTTCGAGTTGTTGTAAACTTTCTTGCGGCAATTTTTCTAGATCTTTTATTTGAATTTCTGTGTCTAAAATTTAAACTTTTTTAAAAATTTGGACTCAAGGGCCTGGAAGGACTTGGAATTAAGGTTGAACAAATTTTGCTTCAAAAAAACAACTTTGATTTCTATAATAGAGTTTCTTAAATGGTATTAAAGTTCAGGCCTCAGTCAATAGCGAAATAACTGATAATAACCGTAAAGCAACAAACCGAAACAAATTCAAACAATCGCTTAACAACCGTACTTTCGAACAAACGAACATAACTTTCAAAAGTAAAAATACTGTTACTACGATAGATGAGAATAATAACAAACGCAAAATATTTGAACCATTGGTAAATGTATACAAAAATCATTCAAAAACAAGTGCCAAAGCGATGATGGAAGAGTATGATTACGACTCAGATATTTCGTTTGAGAGTATAAAATCAGTTAAAAAAGAACCAACCAAACTCGATTGAGTCTATTGAATCTTTATCAATGAAAACGAAGAGTTAAAGCGAAAGATCGAGTTGTTAAATGAATGAGTAACACAACTCGAGAGGAAAAACGTTGAAACTGAGATGGTAAACAATACTTTACGTGAAACAATTGAAGAGTAAGACAAACAATTAGCTGAATCGAAGAAGAGAATTTGACATCGTCATCGAATTAATAAATAGAGAAATCTACTACTCCTCAGGGAGAGTTAGGAAGTTCGAGTAGTGTTGGAAGATCGGACTCGAGCGCATAGGCGATCAGACGGTAAAACCATTCGATCGGTATGTCGATCATCAGTTTTCCGAATAGCTTATGGTAAAAGGCATTTAATTAATTCACGATCGACATACCGATCGAATGGTTTTACCGTCTGATCGCCTATGCGCTCGAGTCCGATCTTCCAACACTAAGTTCGAGAGATATCAAAGACTTTCTCAAATCTCTTGGATAATCAAAATCAAACTAAATACAACAACCCGGCCTCAACAGATGCATGAGAAATTTTTCAAATTAATTTTTTTAAAAATTTGTAAAGCCCCTTTATCAGAGAGGGATGTTCAAGATATTTGAACGATTTTCACTAATTCTTTATTTGAAAGCCTTTAAATATTGTAAGTTCCATTCTGTAAACCTGGTAACAATTTAAACTCATTTGGTAGATATGATGAAAGGTAATACAGTTCGAAATAACATGAGAAGGCTTAAAATTAACAAACAAAATATAATGTTTTTATGGAGTTAAGTCATCATTTTAAAGCGAATTAGCACCTTGAATATAAAACATTTTACTTTTGCTTAAAACGATGCCGATATCAAAGCCTATACAAGCCGAGGCAAAGGAGCAGTGCTTCTTAAAATATGAATCGGGTGATTTAAACCCAACAATGACGAATTTCATGATCAAATTAAGACTTTAGCCATGAATTAATTTCCTTGGAAAGGCTGCGAACTGAACGTTACATTTTCCCAAGAATCACTGTATCAAAGATAATTGATTTCAGACATGTGTCAAAAATGGGAGTGAATATTGTAAAATTACGGTCCGAATTAAAGTTTTCTTTTGTTTTGACAGAGGTAAGGAAGAAAAATGTAAAGTAACACAATTCATAATAGGAAATAGCTACGAGCCCGGTTATTTTGTTCAGTTATCGAATTATTCGGATTAAAGTGTATTCGGATTATCGAGAGTCTACTGTATTGAAATTATGATATTCATCAATAAAAATAAATCTCAAAAGTAATCAACAATCGATTCTAGAGGAGGTCCTCAAGTTGGATGGTTCTTGACTCCCTCCAGCCTCGTGTAGAAAGACAATTTTGAGATTGGTTGATTGATTTTGAAATTATAAATAAACTTAAATTGACTTACAATTTTGTAGATCGATGTACTCGGAAAGAAAAACAACAAAAAACGGAGTTAACAAATCATTAATTCCTTGCACATAACCACTACCAGGATGTCGAACAGCCCAAACATATAAAACCCTTTGAAATATATTTTGTACAATGTCATTTTGAAATATAGGTATTAATGGATTCATTCGAGGAATATCGTTTAAAATTTGCCTCAATGTTTCATGATTCAAGTCCAAAAATGTTTGACTATAACATTCAGTTACAGACTCCCAATAAGTGTTACGTTTTAATTCGATTGTTTTTTCTCTTAGTTCTTTTTTTAATGGTAAATAATCGGACAAAAGTTTCCAGCATATGGCACGATACTTTTTTGGTATACCCTTCCAACTTATTTTTTCCAATTCAATTAAATTCACTGGATTCTGATCTAAAATTTGTTGAAATTTTTCTATACGTGACATGTCTTCATCAATGTCCTTGGAAACGTTAGGTTGATTCGACCGCATAGTCGAACTGCTACTAGTCTCCTTCTTTTCTACATTATTATTCGTTTGAGTTTGTAAATTGGTAAGAGAATTTTGACGACTCGTATTAGACAGATCTATATTTTTTGATTGCATATCTGAACTTGAAATTGATGTCGATTTAAAATTATTTGTTAGTGTTTGAACTGGTGTTTCGGTTATTTCTTGCCTCAATGCTTTACCAGGTCCACTGTATGTTTTAACAACTTGTTTAACCAAATTTGGTGATTGAAGTTTCTCTTGACTTTCTTTGTGATTTTTAATTATTTTTTTAGCAACTTCTTCGGAATCAGCTATCGAAATGGGCAGTGTTTCGGCAAGATTAAAACTAAAACAATCATCTTCGTCAATGTCCCAGGCATCGATGGTTTTTTTTTCAAAATCACGAAACGCTTTTACAACAGTACCTGGTTGATTTATTGAATTCGATGGCGAAATTGTGTTCGATGTCGGATTTGCTTTAAGCTCTCTAGAAGATTTTCAACTTTAAGACTTAAAATTTGATCAAAATTTTTTTCAGAGAGTCCTACTTTATGATTTTAAGATTTGGAGGATGTTGAGCACCGTATATTTGTTGATGGCTAGAAATAATAAATATTAAAGGTTTGACAAATAATTCAACGTAATGGTTTGTTACCCATCTACTGGCATTTTTTGATAGTCTTGTAATCTTATGTGTTCTCAAGGAGATAATTTACATAGAAATTTTAATACTTGGAATTTAATAAAAACAATATAAAATTTTTTTTTTTAAATTTATAATTTTAGCCATAAAAACATAACTCAAAGACTTGAAATATATTCGTGTACATTTTTCTTTGCAATCATTTAGTTTCTATCTATAATCAAATTTGTTTTTTTTTTTGAATGAAAGCAACTTGGCTGCAAAATTACTTGCAATATTATAATAATATGAAAATTTTGTTTGTCAGGTTAAATTAGAATTGTTGCATTGAGGTAATTTTTTTTGTTCAAAAAAAAATACCTCAAAGGACAATTTTAATATTGTCCTTAACAATTTCTTTGAATTAATCTCATTTTTAAACTCATTCACTTTGGGCTAAGAGGATTGTATAATTGATAAGATGCTTTTAATAGACCTTGGCAATTGTGCTCATAATTAAATTCAAAAGGTGAACGTTAAAATATAAAAGCCATGCAATGATCTCTGCGTTGTGATTGCTTAAACCGTTCAAGATTCGATCAAGATTCTATTTGCCCTCCCATTCTATTTGCCGTTCTGTTATTTTAGAAAGTCTATGAAGTCGGTCATTCTTGAACATAAAATATTCATTAACGGGGTTGTTTCTGCCGATATGGATAACCTCACACCATTGATGTTGAGGTCCATTGACCATTCCTTACACACTGTGTAAGATTATTTATGACCGATTGAAGTTGCTCTTTCTTAGAGTCTTTGTTTTGTTCATTGAAAATACAATAAATCTTGCAGTCATCGACATACAGTGAACGTTTTTAAATCTATCGGGGAGATTGTTTATAAATAACTCGAACAGAAGTGACCCAAGGAGAAAGCCCTGAGGAACGCCACTATTCAAATCCAGCCATTCCGATTTAGAATCCTCAAGCACGACCCGTTGCTTTCTACCTGTTAAAAAATATTCGATCCACTTGAGTAGACTCCCTTTGATACCATAGCTTTCAAGTAGGATAATAAAATATGTTTTCCAACAGTAAAAAGACGTCTTGATTTTTTAAGAAATGAGCCTGGACCAAAAAAAAGACTAACCTTTAAAAAATATTTATTTTTAGTCTAATAACTCCTAGAATAATTCCTTGAGAGTATCGAGATATCGTAAAAACCATTCAAAATTCATTTTAAATCAACTTGGAATTTTTTTAAATAAAAATAAAACTTTTGCATTATTTTCAAAAATTATATATCCGCTATAGCAGGGGCTAATATAATGAAAAATTTCTAACACGAGGCGGGGGTCAAAAATATTCCGACCAAAATACCGACCCTAGGGAAGAAAAGCCCTTTAGAGGCTAAAATCTTTACTACTCACCCCTAAAAATTTAAAGGAGTGCTTACCATGACCCCTTCAACGCCTAAAAATATATTTACTGTTTTCCTACGATTTTTAAAATGGTCGTCACATACAAGTCCCCCTCCCATTTTCACATCAGGGCTTGGGATCGGCGATGGTATGGTTACGACTAGTGTTGTTAGTCGACTTGAAAATTTGTAAGTCGACTGAAGTCGACAATTTTTTTTTTCCAATCGACAAAAGTCAACTTTTTAAAAATCCTAATCGACAATGTCGATTATTGTCGACGACGATTATTTTTTTTTCGAAACCAGAGATAGGGACTCAGACTCGAGTATGAGTCTTATGAAAAATTTTCAGAGATTCATGAGTCCGAACTGTGGCTCAGAGTCTTTAAGTTTGAATTTTGTCATTAAATTAAACATTAAACTATTAAGTTTTTTGACTTATTTTTTGATAAATTTTTCTAAAAGAACAGCCGACATCAATAAGAGAATTGCTCTGAAAAAAAACATATCGTTTTCTCCTTTTTTTATTTTAATTGAATAATTGACTTAGTAAAACCGCTTGTGTGAAAGAGAAATTTAACAAGTTATCCATCCTAAAAATAATGTTTTTGATATTTAAAAAGGGGGGGGAGGTGAGGTGAGGTTCTTTTGTCATGAACCAGTATAGAAATTTTTAATTAAAGATTATCTCAAGTCAAATCGAGTCAGAGTCGTTAAATTTTAAAAGACTCAGACTTATAATCTGAGTCGATTTTAGAACATTATAAAGACTTGGACTTGAGTCTAACTCGTAGGACTCGAGTCTATAAAGACTATACTTACAAAAGAAATAGGCTTAAACCAACCAGAACTTGCTGAATAGCTTTTATTACTAAGTTTTTAGAATAATTAAATTGTATTTATGCTAACTGTAAACTTTTCTATTTTTAGACTCAATAAAAAAATGTGTTTCTGATGAAATTTTCAAAAAAAATTTATTTTTACAATTTTTTTTTGAATTTCAACTTTGTCGATTTAATCGACAAAATTCGACGCAACAACAACTTAAGTCGACACAAAAAAATATTAAGTCGACTATCGAAATTTCCTGAAAAGTCGATTATCGATCGACTAATTTAGAGTCGACTAACAACACTAGTTACGACTATAATACTGTCATCCACTCCAGTGACTGTGGGACGTTCATAAACAGTGTCACTCATCCGAACCGAAGCTGCGAACTCAACAACTATTTAGACTTATCTTGGAACCACAAACCAAGCGTATTCTACACAACGTAGAACGCCTAACTTAATCACTAGGACTACGACTATTGCTAAATAGATCTGCTGAAAAACAAGTTCTTGTACCTGTTCCTAGGCTACTATACGTTGTGATGGTCAAAGCCAGCGACATCCCAATACGACAAGATTCGAACGCGATCCGTAGACCCACGTAGCCGTAATACAGCACATTTAGAATTGTGTTACAATGACACCAACATTGCCGCCCCTGCCATTTCCACATTCAGGCTTGGGACTGGCCAAGGCATGGTTAACGGCGATGTATTCAAAAATTGAATAAAACTTTACATAAAAATCGAGTAATTACGATATTTATTCTTTTATTGACTTTGATCGTAAAAAAGTATTGAAGCTCTAAAGGTTAATGTTTCAGTAAATATAGATTTTTTTAAGAGGCTTTGATGTTGAGTTTTTATTCGCAATCATTGTAAAATTTGTCAGATTTTTTTTTTGAGCATTTAGAATTTACATTTTTTACGTCAAAATTAGAAAATTTACAATTTTACTTCAGTCAAATTACTTTAGACAATTTCTCATAGCATCACTGTAAAAATTACGGGAGTCGAATTTTTTTGTGAAATTTTTCAGTAAGAAATCAGTCGCCATTTTTGACTATTTTTGATTAATTTCTGAAAAGTTTAACTAAAACAAATATCAAATTAGTTCAAAAAATGTGGAATTTTTAAAATTTTAATAATTTAAATGTTAAATAAAAAAAATTGTTGGTTGGTTGACGAAAATAAAATTGAATATAAAACCTTTAAATTGGTTTGTTTCAATTACTTGATTTTTTTTCATTTTCTTTGTGAGTTAAAAAAAGTGTGAGGTTTTTTAAAAAAATGATGAAAGTTGAAGCATTAGTCATGCTAATTATTTTAAAAATAATTCTAACCAAAGAGGTTTACAAGCATTATCCAAAAAAAGCAATTATTAACGATGTGGGGTTAATTGAGAATCACGAGAATTTAAATAAATTTCAGTGTCTTGGTTTATGTTCAACCAGAATGAATTGTTTAGCAGTAACAATTCGAAATAATGTATGCAAATTGTTCACTGTTTTAGCTTGTACAAATATGATAAATAACTCAAGTGTCGCTGTCTATCTAAATATGTAAGTAACATATGCCAAGGTTTTGGATTAATTTGTAGAGTGAAGCAGAATTATGATGCAAAAGACTAATGTAGCTTTGATGCAAAAGTCTCTATCGCGCTAGCGCTGCATCAATTTATTGCATTAAAATTCATTAATGTGCATCATTCTTAGAGTATGAAAGAAATTTGATCTTTTCTTAGATGTAAATTATTGATGAATTTTGGGGTTTTCATTGGTACAGAGCACAAAAATAAAGCCAGATTTTGGAAATTCACATGATTTCGTTCAGTTGATATCCCAAATGTACCAAAGAACCAGTCCTTGATAAAAAATAAGTTGCTTTTCGTGTTTCTCGACCCTCAAACCCCCCAAAAATCATGTTACAGACCACTTTGGTACATGTATCGACCAAAAAATCAAGAGTCTCTTGATTCTTGCCTCTAAAATTAATTTTTCCAAAGTTTTATCAGTGAGGATGCATCCCAGACCTCATAGGAATACCCAGTTTTAAAATCTCTATCAGAAAATCCAAGGTATTTTAGATTTGGGTTAAAAAATACCCCCTTTGAAAATTATTGAACTCCTAGTGCTATGGCTCATTTTGTAGTTCACATCGATTCCGTATTTATTGACTTGTCAAAAGTGCATGAGGTCTGAGCATTGACTACCTGAAGCTTCCTCGTAAGAGTTTAACATGTATATTATTTATCTCATTAGGCCGCTCGCTAAATTAAGATGGTGTTCGTACTTTGATGAAAATCCAAGAATGAGCTTTAAATATCAAAATTCTTTCTACGAACGTTCGCCCATTGAACTGGTGAACGATCAGTACTGTGCTTAAAAACCTTAAGAGACACTTATGGAAAATTTAGGATTTCTAGTTTAAAAAAAAACTCGAAATATCCAATTTTTTAAAAATCTAAGATACTTTTTGAACTTAGACATTTTTCTTACAACTTTCTTCGAAAGTAATTTGCTAGTTAGCTATCCAAAGTTCATTAATTAACATTAACACTGGAATAACCGTCATGTTTTCGAAAGATAAATCTTTTTGCTTATTTCATTTGAATAAAAAAATGAATATCTTGATTATGGTCACATTGGGATCACATAACATTATTCTTGACTTTTTATTAATTCTATCTATTCTGAAGCTTATTATTTTTTTAAAAAAGGAAAAAATGTTTGGATGGTTATCCTGGATTAACAAGAAATTATTCAAAAAAAATGCTTTTAAGTCAATTTTTCACATTAGTTTATGACAGGTTTTACTCCAACTCCACTACAAGTTCAGAGATATTTTCACTTAAAGATAATTGTAACAGTCAATCAGTTATTTGTGTTGGAACTGGATTGAATAATTCGGATATGTTAGTTTTGGTATCATGTGCAAATTGTTATGCTGCTTTAAGCGAAACACCTTTAAATAAAACAAAACATGTTGGATCAGCTTATTGGTATTTTGCACCTAATTATAGCTTTGGATTTGCTCCGAATTCGATAATTGATCAAAGCAGTGCAGATTTTTATAATTTATCAGATGAATTTCGTTTGTCATGGCATCTTGATTATGGAAATGGCGGATGCCGAGTTGGCAGTCAAAATCTTTTACATACAGACATGAGCTTCAAAAAGCTAGTCTTTGTTAGAGTATGATTCAGATTTTAGCTCATACTATTTAAACTATTTTTTATTTTTTTTAGTTAACTTTTATCAATAAACTTCTTTTGCATACAATAAATGTTCATAGCTAGATAAAGCAAAAACAAACTTACTGTTAAACGGTCGCCTTTTTCGTTAAATTTCGTTTTCTTAGGGCATACCGAAAGTTTTGATAATTCTGTCATCATTTTTTATTCAAAGTACACTGACTCCTAACAACATGCATAATTTTAATCTGTATGCGATTCTCTATTAATTGAACTACTATTCAAGATTATATCTTAATTCTAACTGATTTTTATTTAGCACTAAGTAGACCATACTTTTTAAAAATTTTAAAAAAAATGAAAAATTTGAATTTAAAATTGGGATCGAATGGTGCCACGATCCAAAATGACTTAAAATAAGCTTATGGCGTTTGTTTTACAGTGCAAAAAGATCAGTTACGACTCTTAGACTTTTGGTTAACAATTGGTGAAAAAAAATTCTCATAAAAGAGACTCATAATGTTCCAGCAATGTCAAAAATTTCAACCGCTGTTCGATAATTACTAACTTTTATTAGAATAAACCATTTTTTTGCCACGGTTTCTTACTGTTAGTTAGAATTTTGACGAGAAATTGGTTGATTCATTGTTTATCAGGCTTTTAAAGTTTAGCTTGAGTTTTTATAGTAACTTGATTTTTGTGGACTCTCACGCACAATGTCAACTACACTTGAATTCTAACAAAATTTCTCTTCACCGTGAACAAAAAATGTCTATAAGACTCCCAACCGGTCCGTATGTAATATGTAAACTATTATTCGAATCACTGTTTGTTTTGAACATTCAGCGAGCTTGCTGAAAGCCTTACAGTCTAAAATTTGAAACCTTATTCTTAGGGCATACCAAAAGTTTTGATAATCTGGTATAAAAACGTCAAAAAGATCAATACAAACTAATCTTTATTTATAAAATGTTCAATATAGTCCCCTTTATATTTTATGCATAGTTCCATCCTTTCGACTCCCTTATGAAAGATCTATAGATACTCTTCTTTAGGTATTGATTTGAAAATTTCCGTTATTTGGCTTACTAAGCTTTCGGAGCTACGGTGACTGTCTAAACGCTGTTTGATACAATCGAAAAGCCAAAAATCTGAAGGAACAAGGCCTGGCGAGTATGGTAGTTACCCCATTAAAGTGAAACCTTGTTCTTTTAGATAAGTTATTGCAGCTTGATGAACGTGCGGACGGGCGTTGTTATGATGAAATTTCAATTTTTTGGTACCCAATGTCTTTCTGCTCGTCTTTATTAATCTTACTAAAGGTTTTAAGCAATAATGTTTTGTGATCTTCACAGCCTCCTCTATCTCAATATGTAATCAGATATACCCCACTTGTTCTAAAAAAATACAAACCATTGTTTTATCTTCAAATCTCCATCTTTTTCCTACTGTTCTTGGACTCTCTCCCTCTGCTTGAATTAGATTGCTTCCGGCCAATTTGTCTCCAGTAAAACGATGACTCATCACCAATTGTTGACCAAAAGTCTAAGAGTCGTAACTGATCTTTTTGCACTGTAAAACAAACCATGGCTTAATTTTGCTTTCAAATATGAATTATTTTTGCAAAATCCTTTAAAATTTCCAACATAAACATGACAATAACTTAGAAGAGAAATTCTAGTTTATTCATTACTTCGAAAATCACATCTGAAAAACAGTAGAATCTAACTTCGATTCGAATTAAAAAAAAATTCTAATTTATTGATCAACTTAGAACGGATACAATATTCATTCTGTTATTTGTTTATTTAGTAAAAACTGGTCGAGCTAATGCTCCTTCAGCATAAAAAAAAACAAAAAATAAAAATAAACCAAATAGACGTTAGACAAAGGGGTTGGAGTGTTGCCATTGATAGAGTTGTAAGCCCTCTTGTACTCGTTAACAAGTCGAACAACAACTGAGACAGATTTTTCTAAGCCATTTTTTACATATTTGTCAGTGAGCTCATCTAATCGTTGGTCAATTCGATTGAGGTTGAGACCTTGCTGGCCTAATATATGAAATTCGTCCGACGGGGTACGGTATGGAAGTTTCAAAATTGCTCTAATAGCAGAGTTCTGAATTACTTGGAATTTCTTGACCAGTGAGTTTCTAATTAGGTTGATACAAGGACAACAATAATCGATAATTGAACCAATAACCGCTTTATAGATATTTCCTAACAAAATTCTTTCAAACCCCACCGCTTACCGCTGAGAATTTTATTTTGAGTCTTGAGAAACAATTCCTTCTTATTCCATCGACTAATGGTCCAAATGATAGATTGTCATCTATTGTTATTCCTAAAAAAGTTACGGAATTTTCTTGAGGGATTTTTTCATTGAAAATGGTAGAGGATATTTATTAGCTTAGAATTTAAAGAAGGCTTTAAATGAATTGATTCCGTTCAAATTACAAACTCACTAATTATCAATTTATTGAACAAGCAACTTATTTGGTAATCAAATAAAAAAATTTTTTTTCCATTAACAAGCCAATAGTTATACAAGTTTTGTTTTTATTTTAAATAAGATTACAATTCGTACAAAAATATATTTTTTTAAGTGTATTTAAGTAATTTAAGACTCTTTTTAATTGATTTAAATCTATTGTTGTTATTTAAGAACAAAAAAAATGAAGTGCAAATATTTTCTTTAGACTTGGAATACACGATCTTGAATTATTTCTCTTTTTTTTTTACCAAAAAACACAAAAAATGCTTACTTAAGTTAATAATATTTACTTGAAAACTTAACATTTAACCAATCATACACGCACATTTATTTTTTAAAAAACATTTACTTAGCTAAAATAAAAAAAAGGTCTTAAATTAGATGTGAATCATTTTAAAAAATCCAATTCCATTAATTGAAATTTCATGTGGCTTTGTAAATTTAAAGTTTTTTCTTGTTTCTATAAAGAATTAATTTAAGTTGGTTTAAAAATAAAATTGTTCTATCTAAAGCTCAGTGTTGTTTAATCGATTCTTCTAAATTTTTAAAAATTTTGTGAAAATTTTTTGTTAAAACCCGCTTCAATAGTTTTAAATTGAATAGATTACGAACTAACGAGACTGTCTTGTCTTTTTTTTGATAGCACTATATATTCAAGGTGCCAAAATATCTTTCAAGTGTAGTGTTGCTTTGTTATACAGCTAGAAAAAAAAAATGTCATTCAGATCTGAAAAGTATTTTAAAAATTGAATCAGCTGATACAAAGACTGTATCACCAAATTTACCAGCTCTGCAAAATCTTTGACCGGTAGGAAAAAAATATGTCGTTTTTCATTTTTTTTTGTATCAAACACGCTCTTTTTGACCCTAAACCATACACCCGGGTAAAATTTCTATTCTTTGAAAGCTATCTATAAACCAGCTACTCTTGGAAACACAGCATCAAAAATCTCTGAATCGTTCGCTATCTGAATAGTTCGCTGATTATTAGGGAGTTGGAAAAAAATTCAACTTATGCATTGAAGGGTCCGAACTTTTATGACATGACCTTATTACCAGCTCTAAACTTCTTTGAAATTGACAACCCCTCTACACGTAATTCTGAATACCAAAATTGTTCACTAACATGCGGGAACAAAAAATTCACCAAATCTGAAAACAAGATTTGTTCACATATTATGTTAACGTATGTTAACTAAACCGACTAGACCCATAATTTAGCAAAATCTCGGTAGGGTAAAAAAAGAGCATTCAAATCCGGTCCATGGGATAGTAAGCGGGGTTTTGCGGGAATAGACTTTCATCCAGCACGGCTGATGTAAAAAAGGCGTACCGCAAAGTAACAGCATACCGAGTAGTACCTAGATTAACAAGCCGGGCCAATATTTCGAGTTACTAAAATCGATATTTAAGGATTTCTCGTGCCTCATACATGGAGTACTTGAAAAAAAAATTCCGAACCCGAGGCCTATTTAGAAATTTTTACATGCTTAGACCTTGTCATAAAACCTTTTTCCATTTAAGAATACGAATTTTTTAATTTTCACATTAAAATTTTTTAAGCTCTTTTTCTCTTGTTAATAAAAATTTGAAACTTAAAAAGCCTTTAATTTTCCAACTCAGAAGTTCACCTCGTCTTTGTTAAAACATAGAAAAAAATACATCTCGCTCGCTGATCTCCCTCCAGTATCTCAACGAAAGTTGAGTCTTAATTGTCAAATTTCCCATCGAATTTTTACCAAAGACTCGAGTTTATCTTTTTAATCTTAGACAACAAAGCAAGAGAGGCGTAGTCAGAAACTTTTGGGTAGTGTCGCGAACCTCTGGATATAGGAACCCCTTCATTCATAAAATTTTCGAAGACCCCTCACCAATTACTCATTTACTGAAAAGTGTATAAGGTAATTTTTTTCCAGCTGTTCTTGATAATGGTCCATTCATGGTCCAAACTAGACTATAATTATAATCTCTTTCATGTATTCCTTCGTAACTTCAAAACTTGTCTTCTGGTATTTAATTTTAGAAGTAAACCGAATAAATAAAAAAGGTGAATGCAAAATAATGTAAAGAAAAGTTTCGAGTAAAAAATCCATTCTAGTTAACGATAGCTTAGCGGCATGATAAAAAAATTATAAAATTTCCTCTAAATTTTTCAGCTGAATGATTGTGAGAATTCTATTTTTAATTTGCTTTAATTGTTGCCGAAAAAAAATTCCAATAAAAATCAAAAGAAAGGCAAAGAAGAGCAGTAGAGGAGGAGTGAAAGAGTTTTAAAATATTAATGAACTTTTTTAAATGAAATTTTTTATTTTTGCTATTAAACACCCCCCCCCCCCCCCTTAATTTTTGAAATTTTTTTACATTTTAAAAATTTATAATAAATGTAAAAAAAGCTATCAGAAAAGCTTTTTGACAGGCAAAATATACCCTTATCCTTATCCTTAAAACCTTATCCTTACTTTTATTAAATCATTTAAAATTAAGAGTTTGTTGATTTTTTATGGATTGATTTACAACTTGAAGTCGCCTTTTTTAGCCGATTTTAATGAAAAAGCTTCAATAAGAAAAATTCTCTTGTCTAAAGAAGGTTGTTAGTATTTTTTATATATTTGAATTCGAACTTGCCGAGTTTATTTATACGATGCGATGCGATAGTACGGCATAGTGCGCCTTTTTTCACTAGTCGTGTTGAACTATTACATTAAATTTTGTTTTTGAATTTCTTCTAACATAATATTTGGGATCGCAGTTCGAGTTTTCAGTCAAAAACAAACCAAATTGCTCAATAAAGACAATAATTGAATTTTCTAAACATCGATAAGTTCTAGTGTTGGCAGTCGACTAATGAGCCAACTGGTCTAAAACGTGAACGGTAAGTTTTCATACCAAGTGCATATATATCAATTGTAGGTCTTTTAGTCTGCTTCAAAATGGTACCCTAGATGTCTTGATAGCGTCATTGCTAAAGGAGAAAAATGGATTTAGTTGCAACTGAAAATCGTTTTTAAATTCAACTAAATTTTATTAATTCGTTTGATAATCATCTTATCAAGACATCTAGGGTACCATTTTGAAGCAGACTAAAAGATCTACAATTGATATATATGCACTTGGTATGAAAACTTACCGTTCATGTTTTAGACCAGTTGGCTCATTAGTCGACTGCCAACACTAATAAGTTTTATTTAAAGTTAAAAAAGGTGTGCCTTTTTTTTATAATTGCTTAATTTTTAACGTCACTCTTATCTCCGAAGAATAAAAAATTTCAGTCTTAGTCACCAAAGAACTGAGATATAAAGCGAATTACGCAAAATAATTAAGGTGTTATCGTATTCTCATGCTTATAGGCAACTTAAAAATTCCTTTCAATTTTTGTGTAAAGCAAAGATCCGTGCAAAGCTTACGAAATTATTTCTTACATCAAGAAAGGTTCGGTTTACACCCTGGTTCATTTGCCATTCATTCGAATTTTTTTCTACTAAAACTTTAATTGTTTAATTGCTTCTGTTTTTTTTGATTGATTAAACTAGTTCAAATTTTATGATCTCAAGTAATTAAAATAGGTTTGAATAAAAAATAAAAAACTTGATTTTACGTCTCTTGGTAAAAAAAAAGCAACAATTTTCTACGATTCGAAACGAAACAAAATTCTCTATTCAAGATACTCTGATTTTACTTGGTGTCAAAAAATCTGAATAAAGATTTCTTTGGTATTTATTCGATCATATCTTTTTGAAAGCACTTTTAACCCTCATCTAAAATTAGCTTGAGAGAGAAAAAAAAAAAGTGATAAGAAAAATTTTTATTTTTATCACTTATGATTTAAAGTCAAAATTTTTGTTGAATAATTTTTTTTTTTCTAAAAACACACGACTTAATTGTTGTTTGGATTGTGTCGTCTTGTTTAGAAAATATTCAATTTGTATTTAGATAATGAAAGATCCAAAAAAAAGCAAAACACCAAAAAAAGTTCTTGTTATTTTCGGATGTTTTTTAGTTTTAGTTTTTTTAACCATAATAACATTGATATCAATTTATTATGATTCGTATAGTTACCCAAACGATGTAAGATGATCTAAATTTTAAAATTTAAAATCAAACTTAATTTTATTTTAAGTATGCTATCGTGATCGATGCCGGATCGTCAGGTACTTTTTATTATAAAATTTTTTATAAGTTATAAATTTTTGTGTGAAGGGTCTCGGACTTATGTTTATTCTTGGAAAAGTGGTCTTTCGGCCTACAAAGGAGACAATGTTCAAGTGGAACAAATTTTCGAGTGCAATAAAAGTAGGGCTCTTAAATTTTTAGTACAGTGTGCACGCTTTTATATCCCACTACTATTATGTCACCTCTTGTTTTTGTCCCCGAAAAATCGAATAACCGATTTCCTTCCATTCAAATTAATTTTAAATTTGTTTTGGTTTAGTCCCATAGAATTGTCTCCATTTTCGGTTTATAACACGTTAAAATTGCAACTTCTCTGAATATTTATTGAATATATTTAGTCCTAATTATATCCCGTATTTGTTGAAAAGTTTAGCTGACCCTATTCTCTCTCTTAAAAATGACGTCAAAAAAAGACAAAAGATTTCAAATGAAACGAAAGGCGCAATATATGAAATGAAACTATATTCTTCATAATCAGATGAATAAATAGCAATTGAATATGGCTTTGAACGGTCTGCTGTATCAAAAATAATTCCTAAATACTCAGTGAATTATTGGCAGCAGTCGACATTGGCTAATAAGGAAGAAGAGGGTGACGACGTTGAGCCAAAGTTTATCACGCTCGAAGAGAACTTTTTGGAAAATTTTTCATTTTTAGGAACAATTTGACGGTATCAGTCCGTCTCAAATAAAAATTATAAAGCTTTAAAGAATGTGATTGGAGACTTTCAAAAAGTTAAAACAAATTAGAAAAATTAATTAGTAAACCTATTTTTTATGTTTTTGTGTGTTTTAGACTCAATTAAGCTATTAGCGAACTATAATCTAAGGTTCGCCCAATGAAAAACTTCCACGCTATCTAAATTAACAGAATCTGACCACATATATTATTAGTTAAAGCATATATTATATCTGAAATTCGGTTTTAGGAGTTTTTTCAAAGAAAATTTAGGCACTTTTTTGAAAAATTGAAAAAATCGTTTACATAAATAATTATATATGTTTTCTATGGTAATACTATACGAGAATCACGAATTTTGGGTCAGAAAATGCAAATTCCTTCATCTTAAGGTTTTTGATTTTTAGCACCTTTTTAGGCAGTTTGTTTCTATTCTGCAGGTTTATAAATAAAAAATCTAGTCCCAACATTTTGTAGAGAATTTTCTGCTCTCCAAGCCAATAGTTAAAAAAGTATATGTCTTGGGACTTTTCGCGGACTAGATCCCAAAAAACTAAAAAAATTGTCATTTTTTTGTTATTTTATTAAAAAAAAGATTTTAAAAAAAATTTTTTTCTTCAAAAACCTTTTTAGGTTGTGTAAAATTTTTTTCTTTATCAGAATCTGTATGATAAACCATATAATTGTGTATATTTTACATTGATACAAACGATTAACAAAAAGACTCATTCAATAGTGGCTAAATTTAGGCACCCCTGGGTAAAAATTGAAATTTTTGATCCCCCCCTAAGATTTTGGGAACTTAGGGTTTTCATATATGGGGACACGGATGTGTGGTCAGATTCTGTAAATTTAGATAGCGTGGAAGTTTTGCATTGGGCGAACCTTAAATATAATTTTTTTTTTTTACTTATGTCTCATTTTGATTATGTCCCCATTTTTCCTGAGAATAAATTAGGTGATATAAATGCGAACACACTGTACTACATTTTGAATAGTTTAATTGTATATTTTAAAAGAGGATGGTATCGATAGGTTGAGATCTAAAGATGAAGTTATTTTGTATTTTAATGATTGTTTACAACAAGCAAGTAAAAATATACCAAATGAAAGAAAAAATCGAGCTTATATTATTCTAGCAGCAACTGCTGGAATGCGTTTGTTAAAGTAATTAGCTTTTATTAAAATTCAATCGTTGATTACCGTAAAACCCTGCGAACTCCCCCCTCCCCAACAGACCCTAATATAAATGAAACCGGAGCATCTAACCCAAAATAATATATCTGAACTCTAACAATGAAATAAAACGAGAAAACAGATTATGATAAATTATAGAAAAGCGTATCTTAACTATACATTCTCAGAGTTTTACCTCATGGGGTAATGTGCGGGGGTTTACGGAAGTTTTGGGAAGGGTCTTAGTTTCAACTTTAAAGTATGCAAGTCTATACGCTGACCATTAAGATACATAATTCACGTGATCCTTAAAGTTGTTTATTTTAATTTTGTAAAGCATTACAAATAAAGATCAAAGTGATAAAATATTAGGCTACATTCGAGATCACTTTTCGAGAAGTGAATTTTTATACAAATCGGATAATCAAGTTCAAATAATTGATGGCAAAGACGAAGGCCTCTATGGTTGGATATCAGCCAACTATTTTGCAAATAAATTTTCTACTGTAAGTTATTTTTTAAAATTATTTTGTTGTTACCAAACTTATTGAAATTTTTTATGAAAGAATGTTGACCCGAGCACAACTATCGGTACCTTGGATTTAGGAGGTGCATCAACTCAAATATCTTTTCTTCCTTCCTCCCAAGGTATTTTTGTCAAATTTTTAGAACAATTTTTATTTTTAATTTATGTCAAGGCGAGAACTCATCAGTGATGGACAATTATTTTAAAAAACTAAGAATTTATGGGACTGACTACAGGACGTACTCGACAAGTTTTCTTTGCTGGGGGACCAATCAAATCATTTTGATCTATCAAACTTATTTAATAATCGTAAAAACATTTCAATCAAATTTTTTAAAAATTCTTTTAATGAATTTTAATGAAAGAAAAACGGATACAAACAAGATGTTGACAGTGCATGTTTCAATTCAAAGATATCATTAAACATCACAACAGCGTCACTCCTTGACTCACCTTGTTCGAACGGAAACTTGTTCAAATTTTCGCCAGGCATCGAGTTGGAAAAATTAAAACAAGTTAAAAAATTTTTTTTTTGAAGAATATCAACTCTGAAGTTTAAAGTCAATTTTTAGAGAGATTTTTACAAAATTAATGGAATCTCAGACCCGAATAAATGTGAACAAGAACTAGCTATTCTATTTCCGGATGCAACATGTCAATTTGGTGATGGAATGTGCTCATTTAACAACATGTATCTGCCTCGTTTGAACAATAAAAATAAATTCTATGTAATTTATTTTTCGATTCAATTCGATTTTTTATGAAGTTAAATTTTTATTTTTACTTTAAGGCATTTTCGAGTTATTATTACCAAATGGTTAATTCAGAGCAATTGGCTGGAAAAAAGCTTCAAGATAATTTTAATGAATATGTTTCTGAAACAAAAAGACTGTGTTCTTTGAATTATGATCAGGTAATTTTCAATTAATTTCAAAATTTTTTTTTTTTATATTCAATATCAAGTGCTGTAGTGTCAATTCTCTATGGGAACTTTTAAACTAGAAAAATATTATTTTCTCTTTTTTGAGTCTATGAGGTTTTTTTATGAATAACATGAATGCACAGGTTATCTCTAAAATATACAGAATATACAAATCCTGATTTTGGTTCTGCCTAAAAGGCGGTTTAAGTATACGGATTTTTGAAAACTAAAACATTGATCCGAATTATTTTACTTTTTACTAAAAAGCGGATTCGAATCAAAAGAAAACTTAATTTAGCAAGTTAAAATAAATTAACAGCATGTTATAAAAATGTTTGAACCAGGCATATGTACCCATTAATTTTAAGGTATTGGATAGGTAAGGGTTACCCGAAAAAATCAGGTTTTGGGTCCGGGTAGGGTAAAGATCACCCAGAAATTTTGAATTACAGGGATGGGTCTGAGTTTGGTAACTTATTAAATTTTGGTATTTCACTCTAGGATAAAAATCTAGTGCTTTTCGTCGAAAAAAAAACACCACCTTTTGATCAAAATGCATACACCCAAATGAAAATCTCTTTTTTGAAAGTAAGATAGAAACTAAATATTCTAGGAAATTCAGCATCGAAATTTCTTCAATATGATACCCTCAACACCCTACGGAACAGTTTATTTTAATGTCTAAAAACAACTCTTAATTTTCTAAACCCTCATTTTATACAATACCACCCCTGTTGTCCAACTTGGCTAGATTTTCGACTCGAAATTCGTGATCTACGTAGTAAAAAAACAAACAATCTATAAATTATTTATGGAATAAAAGCATAAAATATTAATAACCACTGAGGGTGTTTCTTAGTCGATTTTTAAGGTGAAATTCTGGCGATTAAAAGTTTGATTGAAACAAAAAGGGACACCAGTTCCAGAAAGAGTTGAGTTGATGCTGAATTTCCTAGAATATTTAGTTTCTAGGTAACTTTCAAAATAGAGATATTACACCCAGGTGTATGCATTTGGATAAAAAAGGGATGTTGTTTTTTCAAGGACTCTTTTAAAGGGATGTTGTTGTTCTATTCGACTTTTTACAAAAGCAAAATAAATACTAATGAAATTTGGTGTGTACATTGTGTACAAATTTATTTTGATAATGTCAAACAAAAAAAAGTATTTAAATGTTTTTCTTTTGATCAAGTTGTTCCATTTCGAATAGTTCTGGGCCGTATCGTACAATAGTACTAAACTTCATGGAGCCATTCATTTATCTAATTTTACGCTAAAAATAGTAAATTCACAATAATTTACGTAAAATTTTATAAAATACCAATATCGTAGCTCCTGTACCACTGTAATTTGAGTATTTTGTATATTTTTTTTATTCAATGAGCTTTTAATGTTTATTTTTTCGTTAACTTATTTCAACTTTGTACTGTACCATTTAATAGTGGTAAAATCTAAATATGGTACCACCTAATTTCATTCAAGTTTTTTTTTAGTGTATGAAATATCAAGACCATACCATTTTTTTGTTATGTCGTTACTGTGGTCATTTTAAAAACGCTTCAAACTAGAAACATTTTTTTGGAAAATATTAAATATAAAGACAAGAAGCCTATTAGGGGTCTATCTTGAACCTACACAGGGAAAAAAAATGTGTCAAACTTTAGCTGAAAAATGACACAATTTTTGTGTTCTTAAAAAAGGACATTTATTGTGTTAATTTTACTACAAAATGACACATTTTGAGTCATTTTTTTTGTTTCATGTTCAAAATACAAAATTTTTCTGTCCATCAAATCAATGTTAAAAAAAGGCTTGACACAAAGATTGTTTCAAAATTCTACACAATTTGTGCATGTGAAAAAATGACACAGCTGTTGTGTTATATATGACACAATTTTTTTCCTTGTGTATGTTTTAGGCAGCCGAAATACGGATCAGTGTTTTAAAGTACATTTCAAGAATTCAGTTAGTATGGTCATTTTGTATTAAGCCATTCAGACAAAAGACACTTAAAATTCAAAAAACTAAAATAATATCCCTTTTTTTTTATAGCTATCAGATATAAACAATAAACTCAAACCAATCATATTAGACGAATATTTGCAAACAACATGTTTTTACAATTTGTACATAACAAAATTATTAGCAAAATTTAAAATAACAAGTTTTGAAAATGTTGAAATTTTGAATAAAATAAACAATTTTACAGTAAGATTTAAATTTTTTGTTGTTTCTAAGAATATATGATATAATTTTTGACCTTCAAGATTGGATGGACACTTGGTTATATGATTGATTTAATAAATAGACAAGAATTTTTACCATTCGAATCACCACCACGAAAATTACAATCAGAGATTTTTATACCAATCATTATTATTTGTGTTATATTTTCTATTTTAGCTCTAGGATTAGTTTTATTTTCTATTTTTTCCATGTAAATACAAAAAAAAGTTAATAAAATTTCCTAATTAAAATATTTATGAAAACAAAATTTTGGTCAAAGAAACCTTAATTGTTCTTGGAATAAGTATAAAAAATGGCTTATTAGATCCTGATCTCATTGAATCCTTATAAGAGATGCTTCATCGACTAACATAAAATGATGAAGTTAAAAGTCTGTGTGAAAATATTTTCATTAATTGAATCAGCTGAAGCTTGAAAATTTGTTGAGACTATGTACACTTTTTAACAAAGCAATTTGGATCATGCTTTAAATTCAATTTAACTAATTTTAAGGTAATTAGTAACCAGGTACTTGCGAAATTCCAACATAAGTTCTGAAAATAAATTCGAATAAACTTAATACGACTATCTTCAATCTATTAAATTATTCTATCGTGACTGAAAGTCTCCCAAATGATTGTAAAACTGCCGTCGTAACACCACTTTATAAAAATAAAGGACCAACAGAAGAACTGAATAATTATCGTGGAATTTCTATTCTCCCTCCGATCGCTAAGTTATTAGAAAAATTACTAAACAAACAAATTTCATCGCACCTTTATTCAAATAATATAATTTCTAATGATCAACATGGTTTTCGAACCAATCATAGCTGCGAATCTGCTCTTCACGGAATTATCTCAAAAATGAACTCGGTAAAAAGTGAACATTTAATCGGCTTATTTTTATTGATCGACATAAAAAAAGCATTTGGTACGATTGACCAAAAGCTTTTGAATGTAAAATTGCGTCACTATGGCTTCAGTGAGAGAGCAATTAATATTATCATGGACTATTTTAAAAACAGAATCCAATTCGTCAAGATAGATGAACATATTTCAGATCCAGAATCAATTGAATTGGTGTCCCTCAAGGCCTCTTCTGTTTCTGCTTTATATTGATGATATTTATTTTTGACTTTTAAATCAAATTATTTGCAAACGAAACAGCCCTCATTAAAATTAGTATTGAAATGGAAAGCCTAATCAAAGAATTTAAGTTCCAAGTTGATAGGCTTTCGACGTGGTGTAAATATAACCGAATAGATATCAACTCGTCAAAAACAAAAATTGCTGACCATTACCTTCAAAAGGAACATTCAAATACCTTCAGAGATTGATATTAATCGTAACATAAACGAAATTGAGAAAATTGTTTTTTCATACTCTCCAATGTGAAACCATCAATAGTCGAAATTAATGATTTTAACAAACTAAACAATGAACTTAGCAAGTACAACATCGAATGTTTTCAACACAGAATCATTCAAAGACTAAGTCGTTTTATTTAAAAAATTTCAAACGTAGACAACTCACCAAGTGGTTTAAAATCTATTTAGATTCGTTGTAGTTCCGTCAAAACTAGATACATTCTTAGAAAAAACAACGAATTCATTGTACTTTCAAAAGGAAATTTAATGAACAAAATGTTAAAACGTTTGTCTACTTCAACTCAAAACTTATTAACCAATTTTTAATAAACGAACTTTTGTAAAATTTTTTCATCTTTTGATTTAAACTTCAAACAATATTTCACCTATTAATTTCAGTGCAGTCGCGTTAATTCGAACTTAATGGAACTGTAAAAATTCAGATAAAATTGTCCGGATTAAACGGATTAATTTACATGCATCGAGGCCTGACTCGACTGTTTGTTATATTTTATTGCGATTTGAAGTTGCGAATCAATTAAATAAAACCAAAAAACTCAATTTTATTTTTAAAATCTTAAGAAAAAGTACCTATAGTTTTCTTCTTATGCAGAGATATACCTACAAGGTCGACATTACATGTAAAACCTCAGTGTAAAATCTGCAAAATATATTTGCAGAGTACAGAATGCAGACAATGTAAATAGATTTAATATAAATGCGCAATTTTGTTGCAGAAATTTGCAGATTTTACACTAAGGTTTTACATTTAATGTCGACCTTGTAGGTATATCTCTGCATAAGAAGAAAACTATAGGTACTTTTTCTTAAGATTTTAAAAATAAAATTGAGTTTTATGGTTTTATTTAATTCATTCGCAACTTCAAATCGCCTAATTTATTTTATTTTAATAAATGGATTCAACCCCAATAATGACTGGGACTGACAAAAAGTCTTTTCGACTGAGTTGAAATTAAATTTCCTTTTAGTACACTAGATGACCAAAAAGTCATTAAAATAAAAAATGGAAGAGATGAAAGATTTAAAACTTTTGACCAAAAATTCGTGATCCTCGTATAGTAAAAAATTTAATTGCCGCTCTTTATATTCTCTAAACAAGGACCTTATTTGTACCATTTTGTGCACCCAAAATCGACTTAACCGGTTTTTCATAAAATATTTTAGATCAAAAATTGCAAAATCCATCTTTTCGCTTCTGATTTTTATGCTTTTTCCTAGACTTTATGCGCCTCGCCCACCAAAAATCTTAATTTTAGTGCTAATAATGTAAACAAAATAAAACAATCAAAATATCATTTTTTTTAATAAAATCTTTCCTATTTTATTGATAAACCAATCTCTGTTTCTGATTTAATAATTTATTTATTAATTAAAAAAACAGTAAATCTTATGCAATAATCACCCAAAAGATAAAATGAAATTGTTTATTTGATTTAATATTATAATTTTATAAAGGTTTGTTTTGTCAAAATAAACACTTAAATAAAGTTATATTTCTGAAATTTTTCGTTATAAAGTTTAATAAATCAAATTTATTTATTTAATGCTTTTTGACCTCTGAATTCGATTCGATTATTTGACATTTTATTTAAAAAATACAGAGTAAATCCGGTGGGATTTTGGAATTAGAAACCCCTTGATATCTCTAATATGAGTTTTTTGTTGTCTAATTTTTGAATATTTTTTCAGAAAATTCCATCCTTAGCTCAGGTTTCAGTGAACCCATTTATTTGTGAATCGTGACCATGGAAAGAAGCTTTTATTGAGCGTATTTTAGAAAGAACAATGTTCAAATCTAATTTAATACTGGTAACTCCACAATGCCAATTTATAACTACTCTTTTAAATGAGTATAATTTTTTTTTATCCAAAGGTTCATTTTTTTGTTGGTTTTTGTTTTTTAATTAAAATTGTAGGAATTTTTTTATTTTTTTTTTCCTTTAAAAAAAATAAAACTTTAAAATTTTATTTAATTTTAGGCTATTTTTCATTACGCATTTTTAAATTAAAAAAATATTGTTTGTTTAAAAAGCATTTATTTCGTGTTATTCTGGTTTTTGTCAATACATAAAAATCATCAAAATATTTTAACTTATTTAAAGAGTATAAAATTGAAAGTTCGTTAAAGAATTTTTTTTGTATAGAATAGAAAATGAAAATACAACGTGAAAAAAAGGCTTACCTCAGATTAATCTTTTGTAATATTTTTGAGATAAAGCCAATAACAAAGCTAATAAAGAGTTTAGAATTATTTTGGTCTTTTCTTTTAAGAAGAGTTCAACAGTAACCCTTTTTTACTTTTGTTGTTTTAGGAGTCCACCAAAAAACAATCCTAGTAAGGCTAGCACGGGTCAAAACTACAGCACTATCT
Source organism: Brachionus rubens (assembly GCA_022207745.1). NCBI lineage: Eukaryota > Metazoa > Rotifera > Eurotatoria > Ploima > Brachionidae > Brachionus > Brachionus rubens. The sequence goes on along the minus strand of JAJVHD010000018.1, from coordinate 1,608,028 downwards.
TAATATGTGATTTTCGACCTCAGATTCATAATCTGCATATATGAAAACCTAGGAAAGACAATTTTTTAGGGGTCAAAAAATTTATTTTTTTGGGGTACCCCACCCTCAAAGATAAGCTAAAAGTTTTAGAGCTTTAGCTTTTTGTGCCTAAATACTTATCAACTATCTTAAATAATAGCATAAGTTTGCACATATTCTTAGAGCTCATAATCTCAGCTACAAAACGGTATTTTTGGTTATCCAGAAAAAATAATTTTTGACCGAGATAATGCCGCGGAAACGGAAAATTTCATGTCTATTTTCATTTTTTTTATCTAGTCCCTGGTTTACCCCCTAACTCTTTTTACCACAAATAGGTTCTGAGTCATCACAAAACTCTGATTAACACGAAATTCCACTTAAATTAAAAAAGTTAAATTATTAGAACAAGTCTTTGGATAAGAGCTCTTTGGTAACCAATGTAACATCTTCTAATCAATTATGTTAGTAAAAAGGTTGTAGCCGAAGGTTTGTTTTGTTGAAAATAAGATGTTACGACTGTTTAGGATACTTTTTTTAACACCTTAAGTTCGATCCCGGTCAGTTAGAAAAACAGTCATAAAATATGAAACGCGTCTAGAACGGTTTAAAAGACTTTCAATAGGATTTCTTCAGTTTCCAGAATTTTCATCAGTTCTGAATGCTTTTCGAACGAAACCTTACATTTTGCAAGGAACTACTGTTCAAATCACATTTTTTTTACAAAATTTATCATGAATCGTCTTTATGAATAACTATGCTTAGTAAAAACATTGTGAATTGTGAAAGAAAAAAACCTGTCTTGGACTGTTATCAGCTTCAAAATCTCAGAGATTATAAGCAAACTTTTATAATGTATTTTGTTATTAAAAAGAACCTGACGCGAATACGTTATATTATTTAATTAAAAAAATAATTAATTAAGTATTAAATCTAAAATGAATTGAAGTAATTTTAATTTATTTTTGTAAAAAAACGTCTTATTTTTGATTATTGTAACATTATTAAAAGTAATAGAGATTGTAAAAATTCCTTACTAATTGTATAACAAACAATCTCTTGAAATATTTTTTAATTTTATAAATATTTTTTCCCCTGTAGAAAAAGAAAATTACTCAGTTTTTATTTTAAGATGTTAAGAAACAAATCATTTTTAAGAGTATCTTTTATTTTATCTACATGAATTCTTCCAAGATATTTCAATTAGATAGGTATTATATTTCAAGTGTTCTATACCATTTATCGACATGGTTAAAACTAGCTTTCTACTAAATTATGTACAAGTCATCTTAATGTAGAACAACAATTATTAAAGATTTTAACATCTTTGATGAAGATTGTTTTCCTAATTTTATGAAGACTTAAGTGAGTCGAGAAACATAATTTTAATAAAGCTTGGTCAATTTGGTATCAAAGAACTATGCTAATGAGGATTTATCCTGGAGCCTATAAGTAATCAAGGAATTATTGAAGACATATAGAGCAAAAAAAAATAAAGAGCACAATCGAGTTCCCTCGCAGACATTTAGCAAAAAATAAATAATCAACTAAAGGGTTATAAAAATAAGTTATAACAAAATAAAAATTAACTCCTTAGAAACCCCCTTTGAGTTTTTCAAGTTAAATTCTTTAATCTAGTTTAAAACAGTTAAAATAAATAAATACAAAAAAAATGGCGAAATTTGAAATTTTTGACTTTTTAAAAAGGTGAATTTTTAAAATTATTTTTTAAATCGAAAAAAAAAATTATAAATCGTTTGTTAATTACCTGTTTTGTTCCGTGGGTTATGTTAGAAATTCTTAAAATAGACAATTCTTTATTGTTTTAAATAAAAATTTGGTGACATAAAAAATTTCTCGTTAACGACACACAAACCAAAGAAAAAAATTGCGTATACTATGATTCAAAATCAAATAATCAGTCTTGGAAATGAGATTATGGAAACATGTATCGACCTAATTTTTTTCGCTTAGTTAAATCGTATTTTTTATATCTCCAGATTTTTTAATTTCTGAATGATTCCATTACCATTTTTTTTTAATTTTTAAAAACATTAACTTTTATTGCATAATTAAATAAAACAAAGCTTATTTTTTTTTTCAAAACATGTGTGAAGTATAGCAATCATTAACTGTAATTGTTTATATTTTGTAGTTTTTCAATTATTATTGTTTAAGGATAAAAGCTAAAGATAGACTAAGGAAGAGTTTTTTTTTAACAATTCATAGAAGAATTTACGAAAGTTAAAGTTGGTTCAAGATTGTTTAGACAATACAGCTCTCGCAAAGTTTTAAGCCTTCAACATTATCGCGATACATATTGTTAGCCTGTCTACATTTATTGTGCCCTAGTATTGTAGTAGTAGTGTTGAGATTGTAGAATAGAAATCTATACTAACGCCTTTCGGCATTTAGCTCTATAAACCTTTCTTTTCTTTCTTCGTTCCGAACACTTCTCTGTCGATATCCGCTTTAAAGCCATTAACTGTTTCTGCGTTGACAACGCTTTGTGGTAAAACATTCCACTTTGAAACCACTCTGTTCGTCAAAAAGTTGTATCTTGATGATGGTTGTTTGCAAATTTCTCTCTCTAGTTTCATGTAATGTTTTTTTCTTGGGTTCAGCTTCAAACTAGGTTAATCTTCTCATGTCGGTAGACTACTTTGAACATTTGGATAAGGTCCCCTCTTGTTATTGATTTATATTTTAGTCAAGCTAAAATAGAAAGCCGAGGATAGTCTATTAAAAGAAATATAATTTTTTAACAAGTTTTCCTTTTTCAATGAATCCAAGTAGGCAAGTAAGCCTTCAACAATATAAGGTTCTAAGAGGATCTTAAACCTTTTAAAAATCTTTTTATAACCAACAAATGGTTCCTTAGTTGAAAGTTCTTCAAAATATTTAATTCATTCAATTCTTGTAAGTTTCAAAAATCAAAAATTAAAAAAAAATTAACAACTGTTTTCTAACTACCCAAGCGGGAATGAAAGCGAAAAAAAAGCGAAAAGTTTCGCTTTCATTGAAATTTCGAATAAAAAGCGAAATTTTTTCGAAAAAAATATCATTTTATTTTCTCAATTTCGACCAAAAAAAGTCACACGTTGTTGGTTTAAAAAAAATCTTAATCGCAACGATTAAAAATTACATTTACAATATTGTATTGAGGATGGATCTATTATTTTTTATTTTTATTTCACAGGCGGCTCCTGTCAGTCAATTATTCAATTAACATAAGAAATAACTTAATTATTTTATTCTTCTTAATAAAGCATGCATGATCTTCTTCAGAATACAGGGGTTTAACAATCGTTATTTCTTTAAATAATAACTTTGAAATTTCCCGCAAAATTTTAAAATGTTAAGACTTTTTCTAAATTTATATTTTTGACGACATTGAGAATTAAAATGATCTACATGTAGTTGGTTTTTTGCAAGGAGTTTTTAAAAGCTAAAAAACAGACCCAAACATCACCTCGTGTATCCAAAAAAATAAAAGAAATTTGTTTAGGATAAGTTCAATAGTAATTGAAATATATTACACTGTTAATTCTTAACGTATATAATCAAAATGCAATTTCCAAAAAAATATAATTTAATTTTAAAAAATTGCAAACAGCAAAAAATTACAATCGGTAAATTAAAGTTGATTTCAATCCCACTTTACTAATCCTTATTTTTTTAAGTTTCACATCGGCTTATTACACACAAGATTAATATTACTATCAAAAGACCTTCGCCGCTATTCTTTATTCAGATTGAGAAAATGAGAACTCTAATTATCATCGAAACTAGATGACAAATTCACTAAGTCAAACGACGCTTAAATTATTTTTGCGCATGAAGAACCATCATGTTTTTTAACTAACATACCTCAAATTGCGCAACAAGGAAATTTTTTTTTCAAATGTCTACTTTGTTTTTTAAAGAATTTTTTTCTTAAAGTTCTTATTTGCGAGGAACGAGCGTTCGCGTGACGAGCTAGTTAAGCAGACGTACACGCGAATAAAAAACGAATACTGAACTGTTTTAAAAAAATTCTTGACGTAAATCGTCAATAGAGTATACATACACAAAAAAAATCTACATGTATTTTTTAGTAAAATAATAAAATTTATTCAGGCGTGAAAAAAAATCACATCTAACTTAACATTTACTTTATTTTTTTGTTGAATAGAATTCAAATGTTAATTGTTGTAATTAATTTCTAAAGAACAGAGGAATCCAAATAACAAAAATCTCTAATTGATCTTATTCTTTTCTTCTCTATTCGGATTTCTTAATAGGACTGTCTAGCTGTTAGATATTAACACGTTAAAAAAAGTCTAACTGAGTTTACAAATAAACCTATTGATTAATCAATCATTGTTTTGAAGCTATGGCCTCGTACTAAACAGACCTGTGATGAAAAGTAGGGCCATGCCGGTTCTTACACTTTGAGCTTGAAAAAGCTAAGGCCATGCCTTCCCAGACTTAAAAAGAGATGTGATGAAAAGTACGGCCATGCCTTCCCAGACAGTTGGCGAAGCCAACCCCCTTAAAATAAGTTAACGTCTCGTTACTCGCATATGTAAAGCCCTGCTTCGTGTATCTTAATAAAAATCCAATTAAAATATTTTTTTAACTATCATTTGGTTATGGACAAGTAGGCTTGGGATGCAATAACCTTAAATTTGTAGATCTATTTAACTGTCAATTCAACTGTCCAAAGTTTGAATCGTAAACGTAGTTTTTTAGTGCCTTGTCTTTAGCCTAAGATTAGATTTTCCGTAGAATAAGAAATAGTGGGAAATCAAGATTGCTATCAAAATTGCTCTCTAATTATGTAAACAACAAAGGCTAATACATTGACGTTTTTTATAGTATTTTATTAAATCAAAGCTTCTTTTGACTATCACCATGACCGATTTTAGCTCTCTTTAAAACAACAAAAATGAAAATAATTTTCGAAATAAAAGCGAAAAACCTTCTTCTATAATCTCGAAAAATAAGCGAAAATTTTAACCAATATTCACGTTTTATTTTCGCGTTCGAAATTTCGCTAAGTTTTCATTTTTTTTTCGGAAAAATATTTGCTTGGGTAATTCAAGTTTTTGAAGACTCTTGGTTAAAATTCTCATTTTAATTGGATCAAAAATTCCTTCGCTTTTGATAAAAAAAACTAACTGATTTTTGTAAGCAGACTCGAATTTTTCTTATAAATTTCTCTGACATTTAGTTTTTTTTGTTTTTTAATTTTACGGAAAAAATCGAGTTCCTTCGAAAATTGTTCCAGATTCGGGTCAACTTGATTTGCTTATAATGTGACTTTAAGTAGTGAAAGAAGTAATATAGCCCGTCTAATAACCGTCTTAAATTTTTTTTAGAGTGTAAAAAACATATCGTAAACCCTTGACCACTACTCAAAGTCAGAGGTTGAGGTTTATTCTATAAAAAATAAAAAAAATTGTTATAACACGGTTTCTATGGTATTAGTTCCAAATAGAACAAACCTGAATTTTGACTTTGTTCTTGGAGTAGGGGTCAAGAGTTTACGGTAATGAAAATTTCATTGTAATCGAAACTTTGTCGCCCTATAATTATCATTCTAAATTTTTTTTTCCAAGTCAATCAACTGAACTTTGAGATATGTGATTTAAGTACCTTTGTCATCACTATAGAGTACTAAATTCAGTTTCTCTTCATCGATGTTTTTAGTCATAGCTGCAGAAGTTGTTAAATGATTCATTTTTAGGACAAGCCTAAAGTCCGATTTTAATTAAGTTAGAAATTAACCAATCAAAAATTTAATAGAACTTTCAAGAGATATTTCAATCATATAGATGTTTGCCAATTAAAGATCAGTTTGGATAGGTAAATTCGTAGTCCTTATGCATGAAAACCTTAATAAACATATTTCTCTTAACTAAGAGCGTGTTCCTGTAAAAAGTCGATTTTAGGAGGTGAAAATGGCACCAGTTTGGCCATTTTTTGAAAAATTTAGAAAATCTTTTTATAAAAAATCCATGCATATTTTCTAAGGTTTTCTTGCATGAGGATTACGAATTTTTGGTCAAAAATTCCAAATTCCCTCATCTTTGTGGTTTTTGATTTATGTGAATTTTTTCGGCCTTTACTGTACAAAAAGTAATACGAAAACGAATAAACTAATCCCAACATTTTGTTCAGAATTTTGTCTAGTTTCAGAATCTATAGTAAAAATTGGATGTAACTGGAATTATGCACATTTTCCCGCTTTTTTCCTAGGATAAAATCACACATTATTTTTTTCCCGAATAATTAAACACATTATCTTGTAGCTTAGAAGGTGGGTCAAGATTTTTTTTTTAAAAAAATTAATTTTTAGGATTTTTTGGGACGCAGATTCCGAATCTGATATCGAAATATCAAAGTTTTTATAGTGTGGAAGTTTTGAATTCCCAGAACCTTACGCGTTTCGTTTTAATAAGCATACGCCTGTACAATTCAATTTTGAGAAAATCCCTTGCCTGTTGATCAACCTTGAACTAGAATTGATTGTCTCAAAATTAACATGGATAATTTGAATAATCAAATAGAAAAATTATTAGACTTGTACAAAAATTCAAGTCATACCACAAAAATCAAGTCACGTCATGACTTGAAAAACTTTATAACAAGCATTAATTAACAAAAAAAATCCATAAATAGGTTGCAGTAAGAGAATCACTGTTTTTATTGTTGAATAAGAAATAAAATTTTTTGATTAGAAAAAAAAAGTATTTTGTTTCGAATTTTTAGTCAACGCTTCCAAGTCATTAAAATAAGACATTAAACCCGGTTGTACAAAGCGAGTTCTTTTATTTTAAAAAAACAATTGTTTACGAATAAACGAAGACGAAAAAAATACAATTAAATTTACATAACTCAACCATTTACTTTTAAAGCTCAACAAAAATTGTTTATAATCAAAAATAAGCTTTTTTAAAAATTTCCTAAGCAAAAAATGAATTATCTTCATAAACTTTTGGTTCACTCAAATCATTTTCTTTTTCAAATTAAATAAAAAAGAATGAAATATATTTTTCATCGATATAACTCAAGGATGATAAATTGATGCTTTATAATAAGTAAATTGAAAAAAAAACACTCAACACTTCTCTTGAAGGTCTTTATTAATTCTAGTAAACAGTATTAATGTGTTGTTTCCAACAGTGTTTACAGTAATTTTGGCAAATATTTACGCAATTTAAAACAAAATTTTAACAGATAGTTATTGAAGTCTTAGGAGAGTTGAAAGATTGGCATAGAAACAATTTTTTAAACATGAAATAGGAGGGGGGTAGGTTCGAAATTTTTTTTTTTGAGAAAGTAAGACTTGTATTTGAAAATAATTTAAAAATCTATTTACACAATATAAAGAATATTAACAGTAATTTTAATCAAAACCTTTTCAGAAGTTTTTGTTGTTGTTGTTTTTTTTACATGTCAATAAAATTTCAACGTTTTTTTTTCTTTTCTTTTTCGAGTTACATAATTTTTTTGTTAATGTTTGTTTAAATAGAATTGTGTGTTATGTTACTCTTTTATAAGATTGACTTAAAGACTTGATAAGGCCTCGACTTAAGTTCTTACAGACGTGTGATTTACAGAAAAAAAGCTGTCTGTAAGGTTCGCGCCATGCAAAACTTCCACGCTATCTGAATTTGCAAAATCTGACTTGATAACTTTGTTCTCCATATATGAAAACCTAGAATTGCCAAATTTTTAGGGGGGTCTAAAAAAAAACGGACGGGTCCAACTTTCATGGCTTTTGAAGGAGTGTGTCTTGGTTTTTCGCTTATTGATATCCAAAATGACCTCATATGTATAGGATTACCCCATTACATATTGTTCAGAATTTTCTGCTCTACAGGCTGGTTACTAATAAAATCTTTGTAATGGGGTAATCCTGGGAGGAGATTTAAAAAAACTAGAAAAATACGTCTTTTTTTTGCTTCCTGGCCGAGCTAAATGACAAAAAAATTTTTATTTCTATTTTTAAAAATCATTAGTGTGTGTCAAATTTTGTGCTCTTTCAGAATCTGTATCAAACATAATACATATGAGGTCATTTTGGATAGCAATAAGCGAAAAACCAAGACACACTCCTTCCAAAAGCCATGAAAGTTGGGCCCGTCTGGGTCAAAAATTTTTTTTTAGATCCCTCCCTAAAAATTTGGCAATTCTAGGTTTTCATATATGGAGAACAAAGTTATCAAGTCAGATTTTGCAAATTCAGATAGCGTGGAAGCTTTGCATGGCGCGAACCTTATGTGTTTTCTAATTATTAATTGACAAGTGACTTAGACTTATTTTTACTTATTTATGTTAGAAGAAAGCACTAAAAAATTCGGATATCTAAAATAAGCTTTTGTATTTTTGATAAGTAAAAAAAAAGTCTCGGGTTAAAAGACCAAAACTAATTTTAAGCGCCAAACTCTTTAAATGAATTCCTAATGAGCTGATTTTCAATATCTTTTATTCATATCATCCAGAAAATTTTAATCTATTGCAGGGATCTAACCTAAGACCCTCAGATGTTGGGATATAAATTCGGTTTACCCTAGAATAACGGCTGCAAAACTTAACCAATAAACAGTTATAATGCGTTAATATTACATTGATATTACATTAATGTAATCTTAATGTTTGATGGTAGAGTTCCAATTACAGTGATTTTACAGTAAATTGAAATTGACTGGGTTAGAAGTTTCTTTCAGGTCAAAATTTCTCAAAGCTTATCAAAAGAAGTCCTCGCGAGTTCAATAATTGTATCAACGTCTTTTTCAGTCGATACGAGTTGATATATTTAAAGACGTCGATCCTGTTCTCAGTCTTTCAATGAAAATTTCAAAAATTCTTTGAAATCCATAAAAATGATTATGAGTGGTTTCTCTTGCCTTCTATTATTCTATCAATTTATCTTCACTGTTTGTTTTATTTTAATGTAAACTCAAATGTAGCATAGACGACTAGATGTTCAAATAACAAAAAAAATTTCTAAATGTTTCGTCTATTGCGTAAGAATATTAAATTATATTAACGAGCCTTAATGACAAACAAAAATAACTGTTTTTTTTTTGTTTCGTTAAAAGGGAAATAAAAAATTAATTACATCATTATCAAAAAGAGTTTTCATTTTTTTTTTCAAAACTTTTATCAATTATTAAACAAAATTTGCCATAATTAATAATCCTAAAAAGCTTTTTAAAAGAGTAGAACATCTTGAGGCAAAATTTATCTCTCATTTTTTTTCCTTAACTTTTTTTTTTGAATTGTTCAACAACTTTTTGGTAATTCAAAATCTATGAAATGGGTTCAGGAAGTGTCTAATTATAATCGATTAATTAAAGAGCTTCCAAAAACAACAACAACAACAACATCTTCCGGAAATCAACTTTTATTTTTTTTGAAATATGCTCTGGGTGAAAATGAGTTTTTGTTGCTACCAATTATTTATTTTTTATCAAATTAGTCTAAATTTAATTTAAACAAAAAAAAATAAAACTTTTTTTTTTCTAGCGGAATCCCACCAAACTTGTTTACATGCGTTTATAATGAGCGAATAAAATATCAAAATTCTCTCTCTCTCTTTGAAAATTACTTAATTATTTTATAAGTTGTTGTAAATAAACAAAAATTGTTACATATTTGAGACCTTTTTGTTGTGCGAAGTTTTTTCAAAAGTTCAATTCAAATTTTTTATTTTTGTTTTTACAAGTTTTAGATTAAATGTATTTTGAGCAAGGAAATAAACGTGTCAAGTATACACTTATAGGTGTTGGGACTCTAGTGTTACTCTCGTTTATAACAATAGTGGTTCTAATATCGATATATTATGATTCGTATTCGTATCCAAATGATGTAATCTCTTTATTTTTTTATGTATTTTCAAATTGATTGATATTTATATGTTTTTTGTTTTTGAAAGTATGCCGTGGTTTTTGATGCTGGATCTTCAAGTAAGAGTTTTTAAATTTAAAAAAATAATGGCTTCTGCATTATTGCGTTATTGAGGCAAAGCGTTTACCTTTTGTTTTTACAATTTGGTACCTGATTTTTATTGTCTCAATTTAAAAAAAAAACAAAACTTGAGATGTTTAAGAAGAGCTCTTGAATGTGTTGCTTGAAAAAATTCTTGAACAAGTCGATCAAATTTTGTATTGTTTAAAAACTTTAACAGTTCAGATCATTTACAAGAATGAATACAAAGGCAAATTAATCAAGTCTCTTGTGTTCGAAAACAGTAGTTCTAAAAATAATTTAGGAACTTTTTTGCTAAAATTTGTCCTATATAATTTTGCACATACTTCTCATCTAAGTTACAATTTTCAAAAATTTCCTCACATTTATTCTGTTTTGAAAATTACGTTTATCCCAACTCGTCTGAACGTACTAAAGTTTTCAATAGTTTTTATAACCTTTCAAAAATTATTGGAGACGTTTTGCGTCTCAATAAATTGAAAATTTTCCAATGTCGATCTTAAAGAATCCTCATACACACTCCATGTCTATAAATACTAATCAAAATCTTACAAAGAGATCAATTGGTTTAGAGATATAAACCGACAAAGAAATGGAATTTTGTAAGAAAAAAAAATATTTTCGCACATGAATACACATAATTAGCCATTTTAAGAATTCGAAAGTCAAGCCTAATTGAAACTTGATTTTCTCATCCAAAGAACTTTACAATCTGTATATGGTATCATTTTGAAGCCCTTCATTTACTATACCTTAATTGAAAATGGTCTTTTCATACCACATTTCGTGTAAAATTTTCAATTGGGTGCAGACATTTGTACCCATTCATTTTTAGGTATTGGGTAGGAGTGGGTTACCCGAAAAATTCAGGTTTTTGAGTCCTGGTAGGGTATGGAATACTCTGAAATTGTAGATTTCAGGTATGGGTCTGGATTGGGTAAACAATAAAATTTAGGTATATATACCCAAAACCCAATAATTACTAGAAAAAAATTAAAAAACATATAAAATACCCAAATTTTATGGGTTACCAAATCCAGGCCCATACCTGAAATCAGGGCCGGCGCCAGACCAAAATTTTAGGAAGTGCTAAAATCCGAGTCTGGTCCAAATGATCCCACCCCTGACGATTAATACTGAGAACTTAAATTTTTGAGGCCGAACGAAGGTTAAGACAGTCATAAAGCATATTATTTGATTCAAAATTCAACATAAGTTTAAGTTTTTTAAGTGTATGAAAGGTTATTACTAACAAACGGACCACCTGTTTTTTACGCAGTTAATTTAATCCTACTGTCTGTCGCCGAAATTGATGCAATTAAAAAGTAGAAAAAGTACTTAATTTTTTATAAATTTTTTTACGATTTTCAAAAGTTTTAAAAACAAGGCATCTATTTAACAAGAAAGAGCACTAAATAGGCTACCAGAAAATCGATAAACGCTAACCGCTGGGCTTTTGGTTCGGCGGCAAAGTGGTGGTCCGTTGGTTTTTTATCTGTTTTCTTTATTTGAGCGAGTTTGTAGCCCGAACCGAAAATTTTTGAACTTAGTCACCTGGTCCACAAGAAAGAGCACAAAAAGATGAACAAGTATATCTGGAAATGAACTTGTCACATGATATCAGATAATACCAGATGACATTAGATAAGGTCAGACGAAATTATCTGATTTCAGTTTCCATCAGTATTCGCTGGTAATTCATTATGTATCTGATTCTCTTTATGATATTATAATCAGGATTTCAACTTATTGGAGCTGATACTAGATGATATCATGATGGTCATGAATTCTTATACCTAATGCCATCAGCTGATATCATATGATTTCATGTGAAAAGTTAATTTTCGGGACTGTAATTCTTCGAACTAAATATTTAAAAATGTTTTTAACGAATTTTGAAGCTAACATCTAAAATTTTAAACAACAAGGTTCAAAAATGTATGTTTACTCATGGCCTAGTGGTTTATCAGCAAGCAAAGGTGATAATGTAAAAATAAGTGAAATAGGTCAATGTACAAAATGTAAGCTAAATTTTAAAATTTTCAAAAAAAAATCTAGTTCTAATTCTAACTTTAAGCACCTGGTATTGATAGATTAAAAACTAAAGATGACACGGTTTTATATTTCAATGATTGCTTACAAAACGCAACTAAAAAAATACCTAATGAACGCAAGAATAGAGCTCATGTTCTTTCAGCAGCAACTGCCGGAATGCGTCTACTCAAGTAAATACAAAATCAAATAATCAATAAATTTTTCTCATCAAGAAAATTTTTTAAGTGTCTCAGATCCAGTTCAAACCGAAAAAGTTTTAGGTTTTATACGAGATCATTTCTCAAAGACTGAGTTTTTATATAAATCTAGTGATCAAGTTAAAATATTAACTGGAGGAGAAGAAGGCCTCTACGCCTGGGTATCAGCAAACTACTTTGCGGAAAAATTCTCAAGTGTAATTTATATCCAAATCCCAATCTAATTATGTCCTTCTCATCCTTTTTTTCAAAAAAAGAAAACAGACCCAGTCTCAACTGTGGGAATACTCGACCTTGGTGGTGCATCAACTCAAATCTCATTTGTACCATCAGTCAAAAGTAATTTTAACTCTATAAAGCAATTTCAAAGAGACTTACACCCTTTTTTTTAACGTAGACGAAAACGATTCAATCAAAAAAGACTATTACAGCAGCTTAAGAGTATATGGCGTTGATTATCAAACATACTCATACAGTTTTTTGTGTTGGGGTGTCAATCAAATTCAATTGTTGTATCAAACTTATATGATAATAGTAAATGTTTATTTCTTTAAAAAAAAATCAATTATTTCTAAACCTTTTTCTTTTAAAAAGAAAAGCAATTATTCTCAACAAGTAAATGCGGCATGTTTTAACTCAAATTCTACAATCAACTTTACTACATCTTCAATAATAAACTCAAATTGTGCCAATGGTAGACTGTTTAAATACCCGATTGATATTGATCTTACTGAACTTAATAAAGTAAGAATATACAAAAGAGTTCTTCAAGTTAATTTTAAACTAAAGACTTAAATAACATCTTTGTATCAATTTCTCTAAGGATGTCCTGGGGTTTTGACGTTTTTGTTAATTCTTCAGATTTTCAGGTCGATTCCATCAAGAATCATTTAAAATCAATAAAAAATCCTCTGTCAAAACGTATTTTTAAAAGCTTGCATAAAATAGTCGAATCATTCAACAAGGTTAAAGATCAATTTCAGAGAGTAATTCCAAACATTTAACCGAGTTTTACAACAATTCTAAGAAATACCAAGAATATCCATACATTAGATATGGGTGTTATGATTTTGGAAATTATTAAACTAAACTCGTACGGTCATTTTGTGTTAGGAGTGATTGGATCAGCCTTAAGCTAATTCAGAAATATGTACCCATTAATTTTAAGGTATTGGGTATAGGGTTGGTCGACCGGTTTTTATCGTAAAACCGGTTAATTTTAATTTATGGTTTCATGGAACGGTAGAATCCTTATAAAGAACATACAAGTTGTAGGAAATAAAATTTCCTAAATTTCGGTACCCTCAAAGTTGAATTGTAAAATTATTTTCATTGATTACATAGCAATTTTCCCTTTAAAAAATCGGTTAAAAAAACCGGTTCAAAAACCGGTCAAATTCAAATATAAGGCTCAATTAGAAGTGCAAATGCAAAACCTACATATCAAAAGATAGCAAATTTAATTTCCTATAATCTGGTATGTGATTTATAAGGATTAGACCATCATATGAAACCATAAATTAAATAAAACAATTTTTTGAAGAAAACCGGTCGACCAACCCTAATTGGGTAGGTGTAGGTTACCCGAAAAATTCAGGTTTTTGAGTCCTGGTAGGGTATGGAATGCCCTAAAATTGTAGATTTCATGGATGGATCTGGGTTGGGTAACCCGTAAATTTTGTATATATATACCCATACCCAATAGTTGTCGGAAAAAAATTAAAAAACCTATAAAATACCCAGATTTTATGGCTTACCCAACCCAGACCCATCCATGAAATTTACAATTTCAGGGTATTCCATACCCTACCAGGACTCAAAAACCTGAATTTTTCGGGTAACCCACACCTACCCAATACCTTAAAATTAATGGGAACATATGTCCAAGCTAATTGACAAATTAGGTTAAAGTCAAATTGATTTTCCGGGTAGTTGACCTCTTCGTTTATAAACCACCTTAAAAGAAGGTCTGAAATTTTAGGTTTTTTTCGGTAGATTAGCCTTAAAATGTCCAATTGTATGTTCTAGTATTGGAAATCGACTGAAACGGAAAATTTTTATTCAAGTTGTAGATTATTCGGTCTTCTATTTGGAATTGATCTGGGTTGTAGAGTGAAATAAAAACGGTCCTTTTTTGAACCAAACGTCAAAACTCTTAGATACCCTTAAATATTTTACTAATAAATTTTATATTCTTTTAAAGAAAAGTTTTTATTTGTTAAATGGAAATTCGGATCCAAAATTGTGTGAACAAGAAATGGATGTCTTATTACCTGACAACTCATGTCCGTATGGAATTGATAAATGTTCATTTAACCAAGTTTATTTACCAAAGATAGATAACAAAAATAAATTTTATGTAAAAACTAATTTTTATCAAACACTTTCAAAAAAAGTTGTTCCGAAAAAAGATGAACTTGCTATTTCTATTTTTCTTAGGATCCCCTCGGATTTCGGAAACAACTTTTTTATTTAAAAAATTTTTTAATCAAAATTATTTTAAACAGGCTTTCACAAACTATTATTACAAACTAGCAAATACCGAAATGTTGTCTAACAAAGTACTTAGGAAAAATTTGACTGCATACTCAGAGGAAACAAAAAAGTTATGTACATTAAGTTACCAAGAAGTAAGTTTGATTCAATTCTGTCAAAATTGACTAAAAACATTGTTATTTTAAAGCTAAACGAGCTTAACAAAAAATTGAGTCCAGTTATATTTGATGATTTTCTAAAATCGACATGTTTTTTTAACTTTTATGTGTTAAAACTTTTTGCAAAATATAAGATAACTAGTTTTGATAATGTTGAATTCATGACCACTGTTAACAACAACACTGTAATTTTTAAACCCCTTTACCCGAATTTTTTTTTAATCATTTTTTTTTAAAGATCGGTTGGAGCTTGGGTTACATGATTGATCTTATTAATCGTGAAGATTTTTTGCCTTATGAATCACCGCCTAGAAAATTGCAACCAGATTTTTTTATACCTGCTATTACAGTCAGTAGTGTATTTTTACTATTAGCATTTATATCTATAATATTTTGCATTTTTGGATTGTAAATTTTATTTTTAAATAAAAAAATTTTTTAAAAATATTTTATAGTCACTTTAAAGACTTTGAAATTAGTTTATGAACTTGATGGTTTAGGGAGATCAAATCTCTTGGCTACTTCTTGAGCGATTACATTAGCAATAGCTAGTGATGAAGTCGCAGCAGGCGATGGAGCATTTCGAACATGAAGCATTCTTTTACCAAGATCACCGACACCTCAAATTAAATGTTCATTAATGTTATGTTAAATTTTTTTTTTTTAAAATTTACCACTATCGAACACAAAATCATCAACAAGATTTCCGTCGATATCCATCGCTTGAGCTCTCACACCAGACGGACCTCTAGCTACATCGACAACACTTAACGATGGAACAAATTTTCTAAGCTCTTGAACTGTTGCAGTCATACTAAAGCCTCTTTTGAGTTCACCTAGACCGGCTTTGAAATTTTTCAAAACCATTTTTCGCAAGCCTCTACAATTTAAAAAATTAATACTTGGTTACAATAAAAGATTCAAGAGTACCCAAAAGATAGTTCTTCTAAGGCATCTTTGACATCAAAATCCAATAAGTTGTATCCTTCTCTTTTGAAGGCTAGAACTGCATTTGGACCAAGCCAAACACTACCATCCATTCTAGGCGTAAAATGAACACCTAAAAATGGAAATTTCGGGTCCGGAACCTTAAGTAAAATTATTGTAATATTCTGATTCTAAAGCCGGATCTAACTTACTGGATAAATGTTTCCATTGACCATCTTTGATTTCTCTGGTTTCAGAACTAAATAGTCGCCTCTGAATGGAACTATCTTTGGGTACGCGTTGCAACCACTTTTTTCGGATAGTTTATCCGAGTAAAGACCTCCACATGTTATTAGATAGCGTGTGTTTATTTGAACCTTGAAAAAAAAAATTTTAAGCAGTTCAAAGAGTCGGACTCGAAACTTACATTATTTGTTGAAACAATTTTGAGTGGATACTCAGGATCAGGAGACTGTATAAACTTATCAGCCTCAAAATTAAGAATAATATTACCACCATTTTTTTTAAACATCATACCAAAATGTTTCGCAACAAAACCCCAATCAACAATACCAGTATGTGGTGAATGTATAGCTTTTAAACCCTTTTCAATAAAGACTATATCCTACTGTTAAAAATTTATTTTTTTTTGCTAAAAAAATTACAACGCAATTAGGCTCAATTTCTTTTATTTGTTGAGCTGATATCATTTTTAAATCTCTCACATTGTTCTTAATTCCTCTTTCAAATAAATCGTCTAAACGAGACACTTCTTCATTGTTTGTTGCAACAATAAGCTTTCCGACTTTTTTGTACGGTATTGAATTTTCATCACAATATTTATACGTTGCCTCAAGACCTTCGACACATAGACGAGCTTTTAATGAACCTGGTTTATAATAAATACCAGCGTGTATAACACCGCTATTATGACCAGTCTGATGGAAAGCTTAAAACGTTAAATTATTTGAAATAATTAGCTAAAAATTAGTTTTACACGTAATTTTGCTACCTAATTGATTTTCTTTTTCGACTAAAAGAAACTTTAAACTTGGATTATCGATTATTAATTTACGTGCAGTAGCTAGACCGACAATTCCACCACCGACAATAGTTACATCATAATTACTTTAAACCAAAAATAAATGTTAGGCTTGAGGGTTTAACGAAAATAAAATATTTTTACTTGTTAGACGATGTTGAATATAATTTTGGCAAATTTTTGTTAATTAGTATAAAATTTTTTTTCAACATTTTCTAGAAAAAAAATTTAGATAGTCTTCTCTATGGAGTTATTGACATAATTACAAAGAAAAGGAAATAGATTTAGAATTCGGAATTAATATTATTGAAAGGTGTGTTTGATTCTAATTTTATATTCAAGGGATTTCTTTTATATCATTGTTTGAAATTTAAACAAAAAATTCGATGAATAAAAAGAGAAGGAATAAAGGATGATTTTTGAAACATTTGTTCAGAAAAAAAAAAATATTTTAAGAGTCATTGAAACCAAGAGTTTCGTGGGTGCACAGTCTCAAATACTTTATGTAATTGAAAATATCAACGTTTATATCTGGTTTATCATAAAACATGGTCCAAAGGCCGGGTCTTTTGCTTTTGAACTTGATTTCGCATGTTCCTTAAAAACAAGACCTGAGATAAGATTTTATTGTTTGGATTTTTGTCCATCCTTAATCAATGTGAACATAAACCCGTCTTTATGTTCACATTCAGACGGCTTCTTGAATGAGCTTTTTTAATCGTGTTAAACTAAATTTGCGAGGAACGAGGAGACAGGATAATTAAGAAAGCTATAAAAATTAATGAATGCGTACTTGGTTAATATACCATATATTAAAAATGCAATGTATTTTTTTTAATTCATCAATAAATTCGTGCGTGTCTAAATATCGATTTTAATGCTGATGGTGATTTTTATTCATTGCATATTTTATGCTCAAGTTATTTTTCTGGGCATAATGATATGGGTTGCTTAAAGTCATCATTTTTGAAGTATTTACACCATTTAGCTGAAGATATTTAACTAATCCGTTAATTTCTACCTTTGAGGCATTGTTAAAGAAAACTGTCAACTTATTTCTAAAACCTACCGTAGTGAAGTGTTTAACTGTAGAATTTTTTGTAACTTTATTTTAGGAAAATATACAAGAATAAACTTTTGTACAAAGCTTCCATAAAATTAATGACTTGCCGTACACGAACCGTACTGTTCTCTTACACGTACTGAAAAGTCGTAAATTCATTGCAAAATCTTGCATTTTGAAATTTAACGCTTTTGAGAACAGGTACAGGCACACCATTAATTCGTAAGAAGCTCAGTATTTGGTTCATTCAAAACTTCCAAAAATGAACCTTTACGAAGCTTCAAAGGGTTTCTGAAGGTTCTAATCTCCACAAAAATTCTCATTTATTTTCAAATTTGAAAAAAAAATGAAAATTTTAGAAAAATAATGAAAAAACATGAAGAAATACCGTATTGCCTTGTTCGATATTTCAGCCTCACAACCAGAAATACAAGTTAGGCGCAGGCAAAAAATACCATCTTGCTCATGTTAAAATATTTTTAATGTTTCATTGACTCTTGAACCTTCAAAACCTTGAATGTTCATTAAGGTTCATTTTTTTAAGTCTTGAATGACGAGTTTTGAACAGTAGTTTCTCTTTATTTGAAATAATAAATTTTTTAAGCGAATTGAGTTCCCTGTAATCAGATTGTACGATTCTTTTTTTGTAATCATGTTACAATTTGAGACCGATACTAGACTTCAATTCGAAGATAATATTATTTTTAAAAAATCAATTTCGGTAGAGTCAGGAATCTCAACTCCTGATAAAGAGATAAAAATTTAAAAAATACAATTTTAAAAATTTATTTAAAAATAAAAAAAATGTCCTAAAATTGTTAAAATCATTCTTCAAACTTCAAAAAGTTGTGTGTTGATCATTCGAGCTAGATTTATAGTCCAATAATGAAAGGCTATATTACTTAATATTAACACTATCTCGGCCAATCCAAAATAACTATAAACTAAATTTAAAAAAAAAAGAATTTTTTAAAAATGTTTAAAAATTCGTGTTGTAATAAATTTTTTTTTTACCGTAGTTAAGACACTTTGTATTGTGAATTGTAAAAAACAAAATGGCTAACATAAAACTTGCGGCAAATATCATGGATATTCTTTTTCTTTCTTCATAACAATTTGGCTTGAGGGAAAAAATTTTTAACTTTTTTATTTAAAATAAAAAAATCCAAAAAGATTCAATTACCAATTTTTCTGCTTTTAGATTACATTCAATTGAGCAAACAAGAATTTTGAACACACACGCTGCTATTAAGTACGTACAAAACCCTAATTTGTGCAAATCTTCGTAATTAAATATCTTTTAAAAATATTATTTTTTTTATCACTATGATTAAGTGTATAAATTATATAAATTTAAAACACAAAAAAAATTTTTTTTTTTTTTTATTTTTTTTCAATTACCATAATTCGAATTCGATGTAAATGTTGATAATAAAAATAATCCCATTATTTCAATTTTGTTAATTTGATAGGCATAAAAAATACGTCGTCTTAATCTTTTAAACTTGTTATATTCGCTTAAACCGCTCACTGCCAAATGATCACTAGTGTATTTACGTGCAAATTGTTTCTTGTATGTTTCATTTAGGTATTTAGCTAGTTTAAAACGAAACGGTGTGTGTATGAGTATAAGTAAAAACCAAAATATTGATGTCATTGGACTGTAACCAATGGCTGCACTAACTGAGGGTAAAAAATTTTTTGTATTACAATGGGTTTTTGTTATTTGAGTAAAATCGGATATAATTGGGTATATGTAACAATAAGCTAAAGCGATTAAAGGACATGATGTTGAGTATAAGACTATTGTTTCAATATTCATAAGAAAATGTTCCTAAGGAATGTTCGAGTTCAAAAGTAATTTTTTTTTTTGAATTTTGAATTTATAATGAAAAAAATTATGCATTTAATTTTTTGAAGTTATTGTTAGATTTTTATAAAAATAACATGTACCTTAAATTTATATTAATAACTATGCGTTGCTTTAAAATCTGGATGATTTATTTACCATAAATTTTCATCGAATTGTACCGTAGCTTATCAAATATTAATCATATTTTTTTCCAGTACTTGAAACTGGTGAATTTTTAAACTTTTTCTACTAACCCAAAACAAAAAAAAAGTTTCTTTGTTCCCTTAAAACGCGTTTAAAAATAAGTTTGAACGCGTTTCAAGAGGCGTTTTTAAGAAATTTTTGGTTATCCCTAAAACCCGAAACCGGAATCAAAATATACACCGGAACACAGGACCAGAGACTAAAACCTGGAACCAAAGCGTAAAAACACGGAACGAAAATTTTGTAAAAAAGGATCGACTAAAATCCGGAACCGGAATTCTAATATCTAAAACTCGGAACATTTTTTTTCGTTGTTCTATCATAATGAAATAACTCGAGGTTTTTGTCTAATGGCTAACTTTATTCTTAAGGATTCGTTTTCAAGTTTAAAAAAATATGTTGAAAGTGTTGAGTTTTTGACCTTAAGTTTCAATTGAGTCGATTGACATGCAACAGAACAGAATCGATGATAGGATGTAGATAGTCGATCGTTTTTAGCAGAAAGCCCTAGTCTTAATCAATGAAACCATACTTAAAACTATGCCTGAACAAATTTCAGAATTTTGCCATTACAGTCAAGTCGCACTTATATCACCACACACTTAAGTCACTATTACACTTAAATCACTGAGAGATTAAGACCAAAGGGTCACTTTTAATGCAAATCGATTCCAGTTAAGTCATATTTCATTTTTATCACTGCAAAATGGCTTGACAAATAGGGTGATATAAGTGCGACTCGACTGTAATATTAATTTAGAAAAATATAAACATTTTTTTGATGACCAAGCGTTTTTTAGTTTAAAAAAAAATTTGGATTTGTAAATATTGTACAAGGCAACTAGATCAATTAGAAATAGAACTAAAAAATAAATTAATGATTTTGTTTTTCCGTTTTTTTAATTGGGTTTCTAGATTTTATTGGTTCCGTTCCGGGTTTTAGGATAGTGTGGTGCTGTTCCGGATTTTAGTACAGTGAACTCGCGTTTATATCATAAAGCAAGCTTTGAAAAGCTTTTGTCTACTAAATTAAGGTTATATAAAATAAACTAAAGCTTAAGTGTTAATCTATCAATTTTTCTAAAAAAAATAATTGGCGTTTTACCGCCCAACATTCCATTAAATCCTTTTAGCTCGAGTCTTTCGAAAACAAAAAAGTTTCGTTCGTTTATTACGAAACAAAGAAAATAAAAAAAATTAGGAAAGTAAATCAGCACAGCCATCATCTGTTTTTTACTAAAACGAAAAACATTATCATCCATAACTTAATGAGACAAGAATTTTGAGATTGTTAAATTATGAAAAATATTTCAGTGCATTTCAAAACTATATTTTTCATTTTAGGAAAAATCAAAAAGTTAAGTGATCTTCTAAAGTTTATTGTCCAATGACTAACCGATCTAATATCGACTTTACGTATGACTTCTTTTTATGAAAAAAAAAACACAAAGGTTGGGTTACCCATGTGCAAGGAGAAAATCTAAAATTGTGATGAAGGAAGAATCACATTTCAAAATAATATTGAAATGAAAAAAGCTCAACAGCGTTTACGATTCAAGCATTCTGGAACTTTTGTTTATTCTACTTTCATGAGTACCAATGCAAGAGATTGAAATGGTCTCTATTGAGAAGGGAATTTTTGTAGTCATGCAAATAAGCAAATTCGTTTTCGTATTTAAAAGAAAAAATAAACAAAAAAGATTCCCGCAAGTTTTGCGGGACAATTCGGCTAGTTTTGTTAAACTGAACATTTTCTTAAGTTAGCGGTTAGCTGCACGTACCGTAAGGCCTTGCAAACTACCCCGGGGTTATGGGGTGAAATTCGCCATAGCCCCACCACCATAACATATACTTTAGCCCTAGTTTTATTTTAATAATTTTCCTCTTTAGACCCGGGGTTATGGAATGAAAATATTATAAATTATTCTAATAAAATTAATTATTTTTCAATAAAGCCCTGTGCTTTTAAAGTTTCTTTCTTATAGTCCCATGGAATTTTAAATTTAATAAATTTAAACACTCATGAGCTTAAGATTTATTTTTTTACATATACAGTACTGCTACGATTTTGTGTTTTTAGTAATTTTTACGTGAATTTACGTGATTTTACCAAAATTCACGTAAAAACAGGTTATTTTACGTTAAATTACGTTTGTAAAAAACGGTAAATTTACCTTTATTTACCGGATTTTACGTAAATTTACCTGAAATTACGTAAATATTCGTAAAAAGTAAAAATTCCATTTCTATTTTTGATGCTTTGAACAAAAATGCTCTGAATAATCCTTAATTTTAATTTTTTTGTGATACCAAAACTATTGGAGAATACTTCGTTATCTTTTAAAAGGACTTAGGATGGATTCAAGTTTTTTTGAATTTTTTGTTGATGAGTTATTCGATGTCGAAGTATAACAATCAAGAAAACAAGTGGAATTTTTACTTTTTACGAGAATTTACGTAATTTCAGGTAAATTTACGTAAAATCCGGTAAATAAAGGTAAATTTACCGTTTTTTACAAACGTAATTTTACGTAAAATAACCTGTTTTTACGTGAATTTTGGTAAAATCACGTAAATTCACGTAAAAATTACTAAAAACACAAAATCGTAGCAGTACTGTAAGTTTAGGATTTAAAAAATAAAAGCGTTGGTCATCAGTAGCTTGTTTTCGTCCGCAAATGACCTTTGTTCCTAAATTACTAACCAATCTTTTACAGCCAGCCAATGTTTCTTGGTTTAGACCCTTGAAATTTTTTGAATGATTGCCTAATAAATTCAGCGAATACTTATATCAAATCAAACAATGTTCGATCCCCTGATTATGCTCAAATAATCGAGTGGATAAGTATGATTTGGGAATCTTTTGACCCAATGATAATCCAAAATTCATTTGATCAAGCTGGGATCAAATATGATCGACGTCTTTCACTGACAACTTAAGCATTTTATTATTAATCAAGAATTTTTCGATGAAGTTGTAGACGATATTTCTCAATATATTGATGGTTTCTATCATGGTGAAGAGTTAACACTTGATGAGATAGGATGGGGATGAGATGGGTCATAGTGATAGTGATGAAGATTCTGAAATGGAGATGGAATAATTTTTTTAACTTTTTGCTTATTTTTATAAATCGAACAAAATTTAATATTAAAACATTAAAATGAAAAGAAATAGTCCTCAAGCTCTTAAAGCTTTATAGGAAGTCAAGTTGAGACAGATCATAGTTTTATTGTTTTAAAAAAAAAGGCGTTTTTGCCAGCGCATCATGATATTTTGGCAATGATGTTTCGGAATTAAGACAAAAAATATTATTTAGCAGTAAAAAAATAGTCTCAATGAAATTCTTCTATTACAAAATTTTCAGATACTGATAATACTTTCATAGAATCTAAATCATTCTGAAATTGTTTTGTTACGGTGATACACGGGACGTTATTAATCTAGCCGTTCACATGGAAAATTGTGAAAGGATCCGAAAAATCATGAATAAGGTCCGGAAATGTATTGAAGGTTTGAACGGCCTGGCTATAACTTTTTTTCGCGTAAATTGGAGTTTTTTAATCGTATAATAAAAATAATTTTGAACTGTTACAGAATTTTTCAATTACATTTTCATTTTACTGACAACTCGATGGAGTTTCAATAAAGATTTCAGTCAAAATAATAAGTTTCTTAAATAAGTTTTAAATCAGATTAATATTCAACAAGTTTCCTGTTTTTGTACTTTAAAGTTTACTTAGCATTGTTTATTAATAGATTATTTGGGTTCAACTCCATGAGGACAAATTTACGATTTCATTTAATTTTAATATATAGTGTATTATGATTGTTATTAAGTTTAGATATTTTTTCCTTCAAAAACATCTTAATGTATGCAAAGCGTCACATGAAACTCCAATGAGATCTCATTTGACATTTCGAATTGGGAATAATTTTTTTTAGAAAATGTAGCTGTTAGAATCCAAGAGAACTTTAAGTTTTAAATTAGTTTGAATAAGATTGTATAACGTGGTAAAAGATCATTTGATTTTTTCTAAAGTTCTAAATAATTCCATGTAAATAATTGTAAATAATTTGTGATATTCTCTATAGAACTTTCTATATATCATTTTGAAATAAATTATAATTCGCGAAAATAGAGGCGTATAAAGTTCGGTTTTATCGTTTTTTTGGTGGAAATTTTCAATCAAAACCCGCTTTTCAAACTTTTAAGGTCATTAATTTTTAGAAAAAAAGTCATTTTTAAAAGATTTTATTTTAAGATTTGTAGGTAATTTTGAAAAATATATCCAAAAAAAGTTCCAGTTCCCTCTACACATAATTTGTGGGTGGTGAAACTTTTCTTGGAAACTAAGGTTTATGACTTGGTGAGCCTTACGTTTTTGACTTAAAAATGCTTTTTTATTTTTCTATGTTTTGATTGTTTTCGAATTCGGATTAGAGAGTTAATGGCTAATTTTTTTGAACGTAGTCGACCGGTTCTAGACTTTTAAAATCTTTCAATTCAGATTGTTTGAAATCTAAAGAGATGATGATGTCCAAGATGTCATTTTGGTTAAGTCAGGTTCCAGCAATCTAAGAAAATGATTTTCGACTTCAAATTCGTAATCTATACATATGAAAACCTAGGAAAGCCGATTTATTAGGAGGGGTCAAAAATAATTTTTTCAGACCCTAGGGGTCTAAAGTTTAGACTAAGAATTTTAGATCACTTTCTTAGATAATTTGAACGTTTTTTCGGAACCTTATCATAGCGATTTTTATCTAAAATGACCATTTTGGTGTTTGGTAAATAAAAAAGTATTCTAAAGGAGCATCTAGCTTAAGTAGCTGATTAAAAGATATTGTGAGTAAAATATTCAAGATAAAACACATTTGACATAAAATCGATAAATCATTAGAAAAATGTGATGTATGTGATGTTTAGTCGAACTTTCAATTATCTCTTTGATTAAAATTTGTTACGATCATATTTAAGATCGCATTCCCACAAGCCTGAATGTGATTAATTCAAGTTTTATTTGATTATACTTTTAAAATAAAGTCAATGATTTGAACAAGATTTAGTCACATTCAAAATTTTTCCCAATTTTATTTATTCATGTCTTAAATAAATGTCGATAATTATTAACCGGAATTTTAATCCAGACAATTCATTAAGTAAAATGAAAATAGAACTTTTCGAATCTAGGTCTTCTCAAATTGATTTAAATGAAAGAAAAAAAAAATTTTCGAACAAAAGGAGAAACTCCTTCCTCGCAAATTTCTAATTTAACTTCACAGAATTTTATATCAATGATTGTGTGTTAGAGAACTATCTAAAATCAGAAAATTTTTATAATGTAATTAAACGCTTTTTTGAAAAAATCATTTTTTTTAATTTTGTAATATTATTACCATTTATGAATCAGTTAAAGGAAAACGAAGCATGAATTTAAATCAGTCAAAAATTTTTCTTACGAAATAAGCATGATTTATTCTTCTAGAAAAGGAAAAAAAATCATGACCATAAGTAAACCCTTAGAGTCCTGTGGGTCCCAAAAATACCCTTTTTTATGATTTTTTTCAAGATACCATTATTTTCAATTCTTAAAAATTTTTGACATGCTGCAAGGATCCTGAAAAAAGGCGTCTCCCGTACTGTACCATACCATTCAACCGTACTGCAAAATAATAAACAAAACTTAGGTCCTTCATTTTTAGTTAAATTTTCAAAATTTAAAAAAACGGTAAGGTTGGATGGTACGGTACTGGGCACGCCTTTTTTTCAGGAGCCGTGCAGTACAAAAATACCTATGAGAGCAAATTTTTAACGAACTCTTTACGAACCGTACATTCCGTACCATCGAATCCACACCGTACCGTAGCGTATCCATAGCGCAGCGAACCGTACCCACCGTTTGTACAGTAGCATACAGAAAAATGCTCTTGTTGTATCCTACGTAAAATCGTTCAAATTTTTAATTTTTTTTTAAATAAATCTTTACGGGCGATGTGAAATTTCGTATCAAATATCATTCGTATCAAATTTTAAAATCATTTTTTGAAGGGAATCAAACCGAAAACACTCTGCAGAGGTGCTTTGTGGCTAAAAACCATTTAAAAGCCACTCTTGGAATATGCTATGCAAAACTCTGCAAATTTAATTGCGTAGTTATTTTAATCTTTTTCAATGGTATCAAAATTAATAATAATTCTTTGCAGATTTTTGCAGAGCATATTCCAAGAGTGGCTTTTGAATGGTTTTTAGCCATAAACCACCTCTGCAGAGTTTATTCGGTTTTATCCCCTTCAAAAAAATGATTTTAAAATTTGATACGAATGATATTTGATACGAAACTTCACATCGCTTCTTTAGGGTAAAATAAAAATTAAATAAAAAAAAATTATGTTTTGTTGGCAATTGTGAGGGTTATATTTTTTTGACGCGGCATGATGTCATATGTGTTTTGATACCAACATTTTCTTCAGAATATTTCCCACAACTGGTGCACTCTGTTTTAGGTTTAATCGACTTTTTCAAAGCCTCTGTTTCTGCGTTATTATCTTTCATTGTTTTTGCAGAATAAATTTTTGTAGCTTTTGTCATCTCTTAGGATTCGGATACCTTTCTGTACAATACTATCTTTGTATGTGTTCGTTTTAGCCAATTTTGTTTTGAAGCAAAAATCAGAGTTAGATCTGTCAGTGTTTCGATATTTTATGGATACCTCGTTATTCGGGTCGGCGAGGAGCTTTGATACTTTTTAAAGGCTCATTGTTTCGATTCGTTCTAGATTCAACTAGATTGTATTTATTAAGTGCTTCATTTTTATTGTTACCTATACGCCTCTGCAGATCGACGATTTCTGTTTTGATTCCTTAACTTGTCATAGAAAGCACCGGGCTGTAGTAATCAAAGTGGCTTAAACAAATATTCTAAAACGTAATAATGAAGTAACGCTGAGTTAATATGAATAAATCAATAAGTTTCAGAATATTTGATTAGAATTTTTTTTATCATCATTTTTTATCTCTTATTTTATTAATAACGGAAATTATCTCACCATGATTTTTTTTTTCAATTATTTTATTTATTTTTTAAATAAGCTTCATTTTAAAAATTCAACTATAACAAAAACACTAAATTGAGCTATTTAACTAATTCTAACGAATTTTAGCCGTCGGTCTGGTTATTCATTTTTATTCATTTCATCGACATGAATTATGTGAAAATATCAAAAAATGTACTATCAACCCCCTAGCAACCAAACGGATTCAGAATATACTGTTTTCAAATAGGTTTATTTCATTGAATTTTGAAATCTCATAATTTACTTAGTCATTCAACTTTAAAATGAATCAATAACTTGATTTATATTTTTGATTAGATTTTGTTTGTAAGAATTACTCGACTCACGTTTTCTATAAATCGAATAATTTCCAAACCAAAACATTTAAGTTTTCGATTATTTTGTTAGAAATTTTTTATTTTCACCATTGAAAAAAATGCATTCTATAAGTTGAACGAAAGAAGCAAAAAAGTTAATTTTTTAAATTTGTTTATTAATTTCTTATATTCTTCTACTCTTATAAGAGAGTGAATTTTAAAATTTTTCAAAAATTTTGCAAAGTCATATCTAAATTTCTTTGATCTAATTAGTTTTCAGTCGATGTTTCCGTAACGTTCCGTAACTTATTTCCATTCTTTTTACAATCTTAAAATAGTTGACCCAACATGATCAAGATATTTCGACTTTTGCAAAAAAATATATAAGATTTAAATTGTTCATAATAAAATGTCGTCCCATTAATTTTAAGGTTTTGGGTTGGTACAGTACAAAGCTGAAATAAGTTAACGAAAAAATAAAAAAAAACAGAAAAATGTTTATTCAATAAACAAATTGATAAACATGACACAACAAACACGTGTTCAAACATTTTCAAACATGGTGTTAACTTATTTCAGCTTTGTACTGTATGGGTTAACCGAAAAATTCAGGTAGAATAAAGGTAACCCTTGAATTTTGGATTTTAGTTATGGGTTTGGATTGGGTAAACCAAAAACCCAATTATTTTCGGAAAATAAATTAAAAATCGACTGTCACTAAAATCCGAATACGGAATTTTTTTAGAAACTAGAATACGGATAGAGGATTCCGCAAGTGAAAAAAATTTCAGGTTCAGCTACATCCAAAAATGTATCTCTACAAAGCCATTCCTATATTACTTTGATTTCTATTAAAGTCTTACTTTGAAATTATCGAACTGATCCTTTAAATTGATATGCAACTTCAAATTGTCAATATCGATAAGTTCGTTTAAAATCGGATACCCGTTATCTTTATTTGTGAAGGAAGCGTTTAATATTTCAATTGAATTTGGTGATTCTTGGCAATGTGAAGATTCGTATCAAAAAACATTTGTATCAAATGGATCAAAATTGAAAATAATTTTTTAAAGCTTAACGAATAAGAAAAAGCTCTGCACAGAAATTTTTTTTAGTGATAAACATTTAAAAAGCCATTCCAGAATAATCTCTGCAAAACTCTGCAAAAAAATTGTGTTTTAAAATACATTAAAATGATTGAAAATAACTACGCAATTTATTTTGCAGAGTTTTGCAGAGATTATTCTGGAATGGCTTTTTAAATGTTTATCACTAAAAAAAATATCTGTGCAGAGCTTTTTCTTATTTGTTAAGCTTTAAAAAATTATTTTCCATTTGATACAAATGTTTTATGATACGAATCTTCACATTTCTCTTTTTCATCCAAATCTATTTTTTCTTTCAATCCAATCGTGTTAAAAGAAAATATTTTAATCTGCAAAATGACGTATTTCAATAGAATCTTAAGTTTTTGGTGAGATCGAACAGCTTTTATAATTTTAAGAAAAAAAAAAATACCAACTTAATGAAACATATCAAATTATTTGATTAGTTTTTATAATCATGTATTATCTTCATATTTAGAAAGTGCAAACAAATCTTTTTACAGACTAAAAGATTGTTACTTAAATATTTTTTAATCTTGTTTTAAAATGAGTTAATGATTAAAAAATTATTTGACACAAGAACGTGCGCAATTAATTATAAATAAGCTTTCACTGATTGCAGTCATAGCCTATCGTCTATGGGGTACGCTCACCTCCATACCTAGCTCGAAGATTTTCATAAACTTTATTTGAGGAATTTCATCTTTTGTCAATGAACACATAAAAATCACCTTTGGAACCTTTTTTAAGTTTATGGGAACTCCTTCCTATATATATGTCCTTTACAGAAAGTTATCAATTAAATCAAGGGAACCTTTATGCAAACTATATAATATTACAGTCGAACCTCTCTAATCCGGCCTTCGATAATCCGGCAAATTCGGTTGCCGAACGATTTTTTGATTCCCCATTTCCACCTAAATACTTTATCATTGAAATGTTATTCAATAATCCGGCATTTCGTCGCCGGATTAACTCGATAATTCGGCCAAATTTTGTTACACGACTATAATCAAATCTGTATTATAATTTATTTTTAATCCGGCAAAGAACACAAATTATTAATATTGGACAAAATATTTGAAAATTTGAACAATGTTTTTACAAAAACAGAAAAATGTTTTTTTTTAAACATGAACAAAAAAACATCTAATAAACAAAAGTTGGACCAGTGATGGCGAAAACCCTAGTCTCAATCTCCTTTACATCTCATGGAGATTCTCTATATGAGATCCAATGGAGATCTTTTTAGTTTCTTAACAGAATCTATCGAAGATTCACGAGAGATCTCGACACCATTTTCTCTCGCACTTCTCTTGAGATCTAAACGAGGAAGTATTTTAGATCTCAAAGAGAATCTCCTTAAAAAATTGTTTTTTCTCCCAGTCTATATATCAGCCTTTATTAATTCCAAATTATTATACTTTATTCAAAACTCAAAATCAATTATTTCTGTTGGTTTCTGTTAAGTTAATGGGTCAACAAGTACGTCCAAAAAATTTCTTTCGAGTCTGTAACGTAGATCTCACTTAGACTCAATGAGAAGACATGAGATCTTGTCAATTTTTTTATTTATCACTTGAAATCTCATAGTTTCTCATTGAGTCTCAAGTAACTAACATAGCATAACTAGAATCTCATAAAATCCTCTGTAACGTGATCTAAGTTACAATTCTCAGGTGAGATTAAGACGAGGAAGGCTGATCAGGGGATAATTCTTCACGAGATCGGATTAAGGACTTCTAGAAAACTGAATTGTCATTAAAATGGGGAGAGAGCAAAAGTTTTTAAGAAAATAAGCGGAAATTTTCGAAGTAATTTTTTAAGTTCAAATAAAATAAAATCAATTTTGAAAAAAATATCATATTTTAACGAGTGCTTAATACAATCCCTTGTTTTTTTTTCATCTTAATCAAATTAAATAATTGACTCAGCTCTTTTTTTATCACTTGCGCTATTTCAAAAAAATTATTTTAGCTAGTAGAAGGGGATCGGGAATTTCATATCTAAAATAAAAAATTGAATAGTTATTTGATAATGTCGCCAAAAGAAAAGTTCAAATAAAAACTCTCGCCAGTTTTTTTGTCGGCTAATCTAAGAATATAAAAAAAGTTTTAAAAATTTGAAAAGAAAATCTGCTTGACCTTTGTAACGTTTGAAAAATTAAATTTATTTGAATATAAAAAATAAAGATGCATAAAACAATACAATTTCGATGTTTAAAAAAATACAAAAGGTTAAGGTCAAATTCTGATAACGAACTAATTATAATTTTTATACTATTTATAATTGGACAATTTTTTCCAATCAAAAGTTATTATTTTTAACAATTTTTTTCTCGTATCTTTTCTTAATAATTAAAGTAATTCAGTTTTATTGCTTAAGAAGAAAACTAAAAAATTGAGTCGCATCTAGTTGTCCCGTCTAACAAAATTCGAAAAAATATAACAATACATACAGGATAGCGTTAAGGTCAGGAAAATAAATTTCAATTGTCTGTGTTTTTGGAAGACTTTCGCAGCGCTTGAAAAATATCTGGAACAATTTGTAAATCTAATTGAATAAAACATTCATACACCGATGGTGTCAAGTAATGATTTCTTGTTAAATGTTATGCACTTTAGGAAAAATTAATATTTTCTAAGGAGAAACTCGTGTGATCAGATTGGTTTTCTCCAATTGATTTACCCTTTTATTTCCATGAGAATCTCTTTAGAAAAATCAAGAGAATCTTCTTTGAATCTCGACTTTAGTCTCGGTTGAAAACTGATGCGAGATTCTCTTGAAGTTCAACAAGAGATCTCAAATAGAAAACGAAGAGAAAAAAGCCTTTTGATTCTCTTTACATCTCCCAAAGATCTCAACGGAGATTTTGACTAGGGAATGATCTTGGAGTAATGTTTTCCAAGGATCTAAAATGGTCAAGTCACGTAAATTTTGCTGTAAATAAGGCAAATCGTATGCTAGGAATCATTAAAAAGACTTTTAAGCATTTGGATTCCCTAGTCTCAATCTCCTTTACATCTCATGGAGATTCTCTATATGAGATCCAATGGAGATCTTTTTAGTTTCTTAACAGAATCTATCGAAGATTCACGAGAGATCTCGACACCATTTTCTCTCGCACTTCTCTTGAGATCTAAACGAGGAAGTATTTTAGATCTCAAAGAGAATCTCCTTAAAAAATTGTTTTTTCTCCCAGTCTATATATCAGCCTTTATTAATTCCAAATTATTATACTTTATTCAAAACTCAAAATCAATTATTTCTGTTGGTTTCTGTTAAGTTAATGGGTCAACAAGTACGTCCAAAAAATTTCTTTCGAGTCTGTAACGTAGATCTCACTTAGACTCAATGAGAAGACATGAGATCTTGTCAATTTTTTTATTTATCACTTGAAATCTCATAGTTTCTCATTGAGTCTCAAGTAACTAACATAGCATAACTAGAATCTCATAAAATCCTCTGTAACGTGATCTAAGTTACAATTCTCAGGTGAGATTAAGACGAGGAAGGCTGATCAGGGGATAATTCTTCACGAGATCGGATTAAGGACTTCTAGAAAACTGAATTGTCATTAAATTGGGGAGAGAGCAAAAGTTTTTAAGAAAATAAGCGGAAATTTTCGAAGTAATTTTTTAAGTTCAAATAAAATAAAATCAATTTTGAAAAAAATATCATATTTTAACGAGTGCTTAATACAATCCAGTGTTTCGTTTTCATATTAATAAAATTAAATAATTGACTCAGCTCTTTTTTTATCACTTGCGCTATTTCAAAAAAATTATTTTAGCTAGTAGAAGGGTATCGGGAATTTCATATCTAAAATAAAAAATTGAATAGTTATTTGATAATGTCGCCAAAAGAAAAGTTCAAATAAAAACTCTCGCCAGAATTTTTGTCGGCTAATCTAAGAATATAAAAAAAGATATAAAAAGTTGCAAAGAAAAGCTGCTTGACCTTTGTAACGTTTGAAAAATTAAATTTATTGGACTATAAAAAATAAAAATGCATAAGACAATACAATTTCGATGTTTAAAAAAATACAAAAGGTTAAGGTCAAATTCTGAGAACGAACTAATTATAATTTTTATACTATTTATAATTGGACAATTTTATCCAGTCTAAACTTATTATTTTTAATAACTTTTATCTCGAATCTTTTCTAAATAATTAAAGAAATTCAGGCTTATAGCTTAAGAAGAATACTAAAAAATTGGATCGAATCTGGTAGTCCCGTCTAACAAAATTCGAAAAAATATAACAATACATACAGGATAGCGTTAAGGTCAGGAAAATAAATTTCAATTGTCTGTGTTTTTGGAAGACTTTCGCAGCGCTTGAAAAATATCTGGAACAATTTGTAAATCTAATTGAATAAAACATTCATACACCGATGGTGTCAAGTAATGATTTCTTGTTAAATGTTATGCACTTTAGGAAAAATTAATATTTTCTAAGGAGAAACTCGTGTGATCAGATTGGTTTTCTCCAATTGATTTACCCTTTTATTTCCATGAGAATCTCTTTAGAAAAATCAAGAGAATCTTCTTTGAATCTCGACTTTAGTCTCGGTTGAAAACTGATGCGAGATTCTCTTGAAGTTCAACAAGAGATCTCAACTAGAAAACGAAGAGAAAAAAGCCTTTTGATTCTCTTTACATCTCCCAAAGATCTCAACGGAGATTTTGACTAGGGTTGTCAATCTTTCCTTTTGCTCTATCAATCTTTGTTGAGACGTCATTTATCCTCTGCAGTTAGTATCTGTACTCCGAGATTAAAACAAAACATCAAATTGATTGAAAAAGTTCAAGAAAGAGCAACGAAAGTGGTCAATAGTTTGAAACCATTGAATTACGAAGAAAGATTAACGAGACTAAAAATTACAAGCCTAGAGGTAAGAAGAGTAAGAGGTGATCTAATTCAATTCTTTAAAATTCTCAAGGAGTTCGAGAAAGTAAACTTGGTAAGTGGGTTGAACTTTTCGATCAGCAATTATTCAAATAGAAGAAATGTCCACAAATTAACAAAGGAATTAATCAAAAACTGTACCCCAAGATCAACGTTTTTTACGAATAGAATTGTAAATGTGTGGAACAAATTGCCCAATGATGTTGTTCAAGCAAAAAACTTAAATGGTTTCAAGTCAAAGTTAGACAAATGGATGGAAAGTAACTGCAAAAGCCTTCTTGGCTAAGTGCCTTTACGGGCATTGCATAATTTATTATGCGCAGTTAAAACTACTACTACTACTACTACTAAGTTGTTTTCTTCTTAAGGAGTGAGAAAATTTTTTTCAAAAGAATATTTGATGTATCAATTAAACCGCTTCCGAAAAAAAAAATAAAACTCCAGTACAAAAAAATCTCAAAAAAACATAGAACATGTATTTTTTCTTTTTTAAAAATTTTTTTTGGCTCAGTTTTATCCGATGATAAGGATTTAGAATTGATTAATTACATCTCATATAGAATAGAAGCTATCATTGAAAAAAAAATAAAAAACAAACAAGTCTTTTAGACATTTTCAGAAATACTTAATTTAGTTAAATATTTTTCTGATTTGTTAAATTTAATTAAATCTGAATAAATGTTTTTGTAAAAAATTTTCAATTTTAATCCGGCAAAATGAATTTTTTTTCAAAAAGCCGGATTATCGAGAATCCGGCAATTTCGATAATCCGGCAAAATTTTTTCTTCCCGGTTTGGCCGGATTAGAGAGGTTCGACTGTACATTGTATTTTTCCCAAACACCAAAATCCGTATCAAAGAAACCTAAACATATAATTAGCCAAAATCATTTATTTGACGAGGCGATAGACTTGTCATAAATAATAAAATTTTCCCCCGTATCAAAATGTTGCAACGTATTTGGAGTTGTTGAGTAGGGGTTAAAGATTAAATTTGTGACTGACCAGTGGCTATGCACAGGAACAGTCTTTTTTATTTATTTTATTTAAAAGATGAAAAATATTTCCGTTTAACAGTCGTATGTATACATGTTCACGTTTATACCTAGCGTATTACTGCTGTGCTGCCGCCAGGTTAAGGACAGAAGGAACGTAGTGAACAATTATATTATAGTAACCGTTCAACAGAGCTATAAGAACAATAGTTGAAAAATAATGGGGAAGAAAGAACTATGAATTTATGAATTTCTGTCTCTATGAATTTTTGCCAATTACCCGATATTCTTTTCCAAAAAGCTATAACAGCTGTGTTGTCTATGTAAACTGGTTTTTAAGCTCATAATTGACAATAGGTCAGAAGTTGTAAGAATACTAAGTGTAAATTTTGGACTATTTATGATTTATAATTAGACAATCAAAAACAAATTTTCAAATTTTATTTTTTTTCTCTTTTACATTTTAGATCAAAATCATGTCGAACAGCCAAAAAAATAATTCGTAAACTTTCGTTAATTTGTCACTATTTTTCCACAATTCATATCAGCCATATTCAAACAACAAATATTTGTGAATTTGCCTTTTTTGTGAGATTAAGAGTCATATAAATTGTTGTTAGATTACTCGTTATGAACAAAATTTCGAATATTGCAAATAAACTGTAAACTTAAAAAAATAAAATTGGTTAAACATTATGAAAAATAATAAGGATAAAATTTTGACTTTGATTAACATTTTTTCGAAACTTAATCGAACAAGGTTCAATCAAAGAGATTCGGAGAAACAAAAACTAAAATTACGATCTTAAGTTTCAAAATTTTTGTTAGTAACTGGGACGTGACAACATAACGAAATGTGTTTTTTATCTATTTGATCCCTTTGAGAGAGCAAAAAGCATCAGCTCAGCATTTTAAATTTTAATACCACTAAAGGCTAAATATGATATTTTTATTAACACATTCTACTCTGGTTAAAACTGGTTTGGATTACGTCGGACTAAAAGTTAACCAGACACAAGATACAGACTCGAATAAACTAACAATTCATTATTTTCTTCTAGTTACAAATCATTCAGTTGGTTATTTTTTCCAGCTACCGGGATTAAACTCTACCTTGCTGGCAACTTTCCTTTAAGGCAAATTAACCCGAGACAATTTTTTCAAAAAGTTTCAACAAAAAGAATAAACTATCGAAGGAATTTTAAGATGCTTTTTCAACCAAAATCTTCACGCACATTTTGAAAGATATTTAATGTGTGAATCATCTGCTGGTTATGATAATATTTTAGGGTTCCGGTATTTTGGGGTATGAATATTTTGTTTTTTTAGCAAACACCATTACCAATCTGGCGTTTTTCTATTTAAAAATGTTCATCTATTTTTGAGACCCTCTGGGTTGAGTTAGTTATTTTAGGGATTCCTAAAATTTGAGACTTAACAACAAAAAAATTCGATTAATTCTTTGAAAGTTTTTTTAAAGATCAAAAATACACAATGTTCTGAAGCCAACAAATATACAAATAAAACCCTATAATCAGTTAAACCATTTTCTTTAATCTATCTTTTGAAATTTTAATCAGCTTTCATCAGCAAATGCTAATCACTAAAAATCTTAGGAACTGTTTTTATATTTAAAAATTTCAATTCGGATTGAGTGTAACAAAAGACAATGCATTTTGTTTTAATTATTTTGAAGCAACTGTGGATGTATCACAGTATGAGTTGTTCCTCTACTTACATCCGTATTCCCAAATGTGTTATTTCCAAGCGAATTTCAAAAAAAAAAAATTTTGTTATTACGATTATCTTTATTTTGAATAGCTGGATTTCTTCCAAGCGTAAGATTGTGTGATACGAAGATTAATTTCAAAAATTGAACTTTAGTCAATCGTCTTTAATCCGAACTTAAAAAGCTTATTTTTATGACATTTTCAAAAATATAAATTAAAAAAAAAGTAATTCCTGGGATTTGTAGAGATTCGATTCTTGTTTAAGCAGATATAACAAAAAAAATTAGGTTTTGCGGTTCCACTAAGAGGAGATGTGGTCAATGTCAGAAATAACATGTTCAGATAACGTAATTCCTTGCTGAAGAATATAGACCTCTTGCATGTTAAAATAATACAATTAAAGGCTCGACACACTTGGTGGGTAACTTCGGGTACTAACCCATAGTTATTAACTGAATTCTGAGTTATTAACTGAGCAAAAATGCATTGTTAATAAGCGAAAAATTTAATTAGGTGCATGGCTAATATTCGAACCTTAACAAAAATAAAAAGTGCTTTCGTAAAAAATAGTTAAAGAGATCTAACCATCTTCAACGACAATGTAAAAAAATGACTAATAAAAAGAAGAATTTAGTCGTTGAGGTACGAATTTTCCAAAATTATTTTGCTCGAGTTAACGAGTATCCTCTGCATTATACTGCACTTCTAGCGAACTTTCTCCATTTGCGTAGCCGTACTCTACCGTACCCTATGCGTACTTTGCGTATTTTTAATGATAATCCTACTCAAAAATAGAATTTCAATATTTTGTTTTCTCTGATCTATGGCCATACTGTGGATCCACCACTGGCTACGCAAAAGGAGAAAATTCGCTAGAAGTGTAGTATTTTAAAAGAAAATCTTTTCTGAAACAGAGCGTTCAATTTTTGCAAGAATCAATTCAGAATGCAAAATTTTTGATAAATTTCGGCTTTACCCTTTACTGGATCCAATGTTGATATTTACAGTGGTGATAACATATCACCACTGTAGTATTTACTAAATTTTACATAAACTATTGTAAATTTTCATTTTTTTACGTAAAATCATGCAAATTTACGTAATTTTACCAAAGTTAAAAGTGGTAAATTGATTATCTTTGACGTAAAAAATGATAATTTTACGTAAATTTACGTAAATTTTGGTAAATATCAAAATGTCCAAAAAAAATTTTGACTAATTTTACAACAATTGTTGATAAAAACTTAATTTTTAAGTCTCTTAGAAAAAAATCGATATTTACTGATGCATCAACCTTTATACTCCCAATTAAAAAGGTCACTAAAGGACTAACAAAGGGTCTAAAAATTTTTTTGGAAATTTTGATTAGGTTCAGGAAATGCAAAACGTCCACACTAATTTTTTAAATTGAATTTTGACCTCAAAATCGTTATCTACACATATGAAAACCTAGGAAAGCCAATTTTTTAGGGGGTGTCCAAAATATTTTTTTCAGACCCCAGGGGTCCGAAGTGTCAAGACCCACCAAAAACCATACTTTACTTTTTAATAGATAACTCTTGTATTCACTCATCATTCCCATATAAACTATATATATTCTGAAAGGGCGTATAATATCCTATTAGAAAAATTTATTTTCAAGAATCCTTGAGTTATTTGAAGGGTGCAAATTAAAGAAAAAAGGGCAAATTTTACCCTTTTTTTTACTTTTTTTGATATAACTTCAACAGTGTTCACCTCATGTCTATGATTTATATCAATTCTAAAACTAGATAGAATTTTGAACTTTTTAGTTTTTTGATTTTTGTTTTGCCTTTGGTATACTATAAGGCGAAAAAAAGTAAAGTATGGTTTTTGGTGGGTCTTGACACTTCGGACCCCTGGGGTCTGAAAAAAATATTTTGGACACCCCTAAAAAATTGGCTTTCCTAGGTTTTCATATGTGTAGATAACGATTTTGAGGTCAAAATTCAATTTAAAAATTAGTGTGGAAGTTTTGCATTTCCTGAATCTTAAATACCAAAATTTACGTAAATCTACGTAAAATTATCATTTTTTACGTCAAAACTAGTCAATTTACTACTTTTTACTTATGTAAAATTACGTAAATTTACAATAGTTTACGTAAAATTTAGTAAAAATACGAATATCATAGCACCACTGTAAATGTTTTTTTTGATATTTTTGCAAAATTTTAAAAAAACTAGCAAACTCATTTAAAGTATATCTGTCTCAGAATCAAAGACATGATTTAATTAATTTAAATCGAGATTTTGTAATTATTTTATAATTTTAGTTAATTAAATTGACATGCGGTATTAGCATTTATTCTTAAGGCTTAGTACTAAAACAATTTTTATCCAATATAATGACAAAAAAAAAATAACATGGAAGGATACTGTTCAGTATATTTTTCAATAATTCAAAACATTTTTATATAAAGCGAATATTTTAGTTGTGTTAAATTAAACAAAGTCTTTTTTAATTATGTATTCAATTAGTACCTCTTAAAAACAAGATAGAAACATGTTTTATATTTTTTTAAAAAATATTTTTTTCTTAGTTTTATTCTCAGTGTGTTGCAGTTTATTTTGAAATATTTTTAGCAACCTAAAACTAATAATTTTCATGGTACAGGGGTCTGAAAATTCGCGAAAAGCATGGAAATTTTCAGAATATGTATTAATATTACCATAAGCTTTTGATCAAAATTTTGCGATTGGAAACCAATTTCAATGGAGGTTTATTGCAATTAATAAAAAAAATGTTGGTTTTGTGTTATCTTAATGTTCAGAAGTGTAGTGTAAAAAAAAGTCAATATTCAGAACCCACTACCATGACCGTGTTTTCATATACGCAGATTACGAACATGATGCCAGAAATAGGAAATTTTGAAAGTGTAGAGGTGTTACTTCGTGGGTACCTTCAGACTCTTATAATCGAGGTTCTGAAAATTTTTAATCTTAATTTTTCAAAATATTTGCCATTTTCGAACTCAAATTCGTAACCAATACGAATCGGAAAGTAGAGCTTAATACCAATAAAAGGAATTATTCAACAAAGTACTCTAGCTTTATAGTCTTAGCGATTCCTATAATCTATTGAAACTTTGCGTTCTAAGTAACTCTTAAAAACTATTTAGGAAAACCTTGAAGTTGTTTTTGTTTTTTGAGTAACTTCAATCTTAAACCATATTTATCTAAGTATTTAACAAATAATCAATTTTCCTTTAAGCGAACACAAATGTTCATGTACTTTGTTTTTTTTTTGCCTATTGTTGTATTCTTATTTATTCTTATTTTTTAAATTAATTATTAATTACAAGGTTTTTTGTTTTGTTTTTGCGAATATGCGTGATACAACAGAACACAAAATTTGTTTCTATTCTTTTTCTTTAAAAATCGTTTTCAACAAGGTTTCATAATTATTTAATCCTAGATATACTTGGATTCATTTTTTTTATCAGATAATGAATTATTAATTTCAAATTGTGTAAATAAAATTTTCCAAAAGTATGTCGAGCAATTTAAACGAAGCTTGACGTGCTAAGTTAAGTGACTAGAAAATCTAATAAAAAATTTATGAAACAGACAATTAAGTGGTTTAATTATGAAATCAAAATTTCTTGATTTTGTTTTGTTTGAATCTGCGTCATTTTGGTTTCTTCATACCAAATATTAAATAATATTGTTTGTTGGATTTTTTTTCGAAATTAAAATCAATGTATTTAACTTATTTTTAAATTACAGCACTGTTAGTTAAAAAAAGGCGTAATTGATTCAAAACTTCAAAATGCCCTAAAATTATAGCTATCCAAATAAGTACTGCGCTAACTCCAAAAAGGAAAGCATCAGTTAATGAAATAATTTGAAAGTTTTTCATAAACAGTGGAATGAATCTTTCCTGATAACATTGGTTACAAACAGAGGCGTAGCCAGAAAGGAGACGAAAAGTTAAATTTGGCAAAAAAGACAATATTTTGCATCAAATCGCGGTCGCCTCCGCTGCTCTGCTTTTACGAAATCTACAGTACATTTCTGAAATAAGTTGACACTCTGCCTAAGCAATGCGCAGCATGCTCCGAACCTCTTAAGCAAACATTGCGCATAAGCGCAGGAAAAAATTGCATTAAAATAAATTATCGTGCGCAATAAAATGCATTGCTTGAGTCCGCCAGAGTCAAAAAATAGAAAAAAGAAAATTTACAAAAAATTTTAACTTGCCAATCAAACTAGTGTCATACAGTATAAATCTAAAATACGTTAACGAAAAAAAAAAACAAAATAAAAAACACATTTAAAAATTAATAGGGAAAACAAAAAATAAACATTTAATAGAACAAGAAACATGTTTGAAAATTTTCAAAAGTGTTTCGGCTATGAATCTTGTAAACTTGAGTTAAAAAGTGTTGACATATAATCTTATTCAATTTTTCATTTCTCAAAGAGATTAAACTACTTATTTAAAAAATTTTTGAATTTTTCTAAGAGTTAAATGTTTCTAAGAGTAAAATTTTTCTTTTTAAAAAAAAAATGAACTTACAGATAAGAAAAAAATTAAATATTCATATAAAAATTTTAGGTTAAAGCAAACATAAAGCATAAATCAATAAAATTTTTCATCAATAAATCATGTTATAATTAATCGAAGGGTAGTTAATCGAAGATGGATTTAAAATTGATTTTTGTTAATCGATTAGACAAAAAAAATAAAAGTCTTAAGGGTTACGGTAATGCAAAACGTCAACTAATTTTCATAAAATAGAAATATGTTTCATATATTAGGATTACGAATTTTAGGTAAAAAATTTCTAAATCCTTTATCTTTGTGATTTTTGATTTTTTTGAC
The DNA here is from genome assembly GCA_022207745.1 of Brachionus rubens. Taxonomy (NCBI): domain Eukaryota; kingdom Metazoa; phylum Rotifera; class Eurotatoria; order Ploima; family Brachionidae; genus Brachionus; species Brachionus rubens. The sequence continues at coordinate 1,567,074 of JAJVHD010000018.1, read as the reverse complement.
CTTTTTCGGCCTTAAGTGTACAAAAAGTAAAATCAACAAATTGTTCAGAATTTTATTTTTTTAGAATTCGTATAAATCATAGGCATGAGGACTCAAGTTCACTGTAGAATTTATATCAAAAAAAGTAAAATAAAGGGTAAAATTTGCTATTTTTTCCAAAATTTGCACCATTCAAATAACTCAGGGATCCTTGATAATACGTTAATCTTGTAGTAAATTTTACGCTCTTTTCGAATATGTATAAATAATATGGAGTTGATGGGTTAATAAGAAGGTTATAGGTTAAAAAGTAAAGTGTGTTTTTTGAGTGGTCTTGACACTTTAAACCCCTAGGTTCTAAAAAATTATTTTGGAAGCCTCCAAATACTTTAGTGCAGGGTCAATACTGCACTAAACAAAGTTTCTCGGTCAATTTCAAGCCTCAATACTTGAAAAAATCGATAAAATAGAGACTACTGTCCGACGCTATTTCTTTTCATGTTTGCGAACCATTTGGTCAATCAACACCTTGATATTTGAACCTTCTACCTCCTCCTACTTATAATGTCTAATATTATAGAAATTTAAATAATCCTGTTTAACGAAAAATCTTTTATCAGAAAAAAATTTTTAATTGTTTGAATCATCAAATCTTCAAAACCTTTTTGAATTATATTAACACGTAATACGATTAAACTTTTAAAAATTGTAAACTCGTTAGGTTAATTTTAGTTTTCTTTTTAATTAAGCGTCTTGCTTCAAAAACAAAGTGTGCTTCTAGCGTCTCATATTGTTTCCCGCTGTTAGGAAAAGTCAACAGTATTAATAATTGATTTTATGATGAATTAACTTTTACAACTAATTTTTAAATTTGATCTTTTGAAAAGTCATGTATTACTTGAATTTTTTGTCATTAAAATGAGAGTATATAACTCGACAATCTGAATGATTCAATGATATCGTTTCTATTCTCTAAAATTAATTCTTTTATAAATTCATTAATTTTTTGTTGGCTTTCTGCTGTAATTAAAATGCTTATTTTTAGGGATTACTTCTTTTTTTTTAAATCAAATATATTTGGCTTATATTTCCTGTTCCAGTTGAAAATGAGAAAAATATGAAATTTTATATTATCAAAGAACGACAAATACAAATCCGGTCTTTCACAATGCTCATTTCTGAAAGTTCATGAACTTTCAAGGCTTTCGTGAAAGTTCCTGAATTTTCATACTCACTAAAAAATAATATTTTTGTCATTTTTGACCCAATATACTGTTGTGCGCATTCACGTGTTTCTCTTGTGTGCTTGCATGAACTAATGGTTTTGAAAAGCAGCCACTGATTTATTGGCACCAACGCAAAAAAGCTCTAGTAAAAGATTTTAAAACTAACTTTCATTTGTCATCAATGGTGGCTTTTCCCAATCATCTGTTCACGAAAGTCACAAGAGAAACACATGAATGCCACCACAAAATGTAATTTACTAAGTCGAAAATGTGAGATCTTTCTCGACAATTTTTGCATCCGAATGACAAGTTGCCCTGCTTATTTATTTTAAGTTTCATAAGTTGACAAAGATATCAAATTAACAATAGAATACCAAACACGTAGCTGAAACTGTGTGTTTTTGACAACTTTATCTTAAAAAAAGACAAGAACAATCGAATTCGAGCTTAGAAGAATCAGAACCGATTGCCTCGACATTTTCAAGTTTCAAGAGGACGAAATAATCTACCGAAAGTAATCTTGTAAAAAATCCAGTAAATTTAGTAAAATACATATTTGACCCGCTAAGTTTATTTGGGAGAGATAAAAATGCATTCATAACGGAATTTTTGATTTTTTCGGTTGAAAAAATATTATCATCTTAAATTTTCGAGTTGGTTTTTTAGTGAGTATGAAAATTCAGGAACTTTCATGAACGTTCATGTACTATCATGAAGTTTCATGAAAAGTCATGAATGTTCATGAAAGTTCATGAACTTTCAGAAATGAGGATTCTGAAAGACCGGATTTGTAATATGAAACATTTTACCTGTTTCTTGCTACAAAATACCCTGTCATGTTTTCTTTTAAGACTTTTTCTTTTTGAGTTAAGTTTAAATCTTTTGCAAATATTTTAAAACCAATTTTTTTAAATTTCAAAAGTAAGATTTCGTTCAAGGATCATAATTTTGCTGATAATTTTTTAGGAACATTCTGAAATAAGTTGACAGCTTATCAAGGCAACCCGCACCGTGCTCCACTGCTTAAGACGCGCGTAGCCATTAGTTCTTAAACATTTTAAAGAATAAACACTCATGTCAAAAACACCAATATCTATACCGAAAAATGAAGAATTTAAAAAATTAACTGGTTGTTACACTCCTTACACTCCTAATTTGAATCATTCGAAAAAAGATCCTTCTTTGATCGAGTATAATTTTTTTTGTAAAATATGAGTACAGGGTTCTTTATTTTCTAGATGTTTAAATTTAAATTTTGAGTAAAGGTGTTCTTGAAATTTCTCAGCCCCCACTCCTTTTTATGGAATATTTTTATTTTATTGTGTTTGGTAACCCTCAAGAAACCTTTTTATTGAAGCCAAATTATCTAAAGATGCAGACTGGAACCTCCTTTTTCGATAGCCTGAAGTCTCTTCTTTCTGGAAATCGGGAATTGGTTGCGGTCAATCCCATAAATTAAGGGGTCAAGAGGCTTTAGAGACCATCTCAAAAAACAAAAAATATTCAATGATTTAATGTCCTCGATCTTTACCGGGGAGTAAAAAATTTTAAGGAATAGATTTTCAAACTGGTTTAGTCTAATTGCGCATTTAGTTTCAATACTTTTTAATAGTGTGCATTTTGCAGAGACTTTGCATAAATATAGCAGAGGTTGCCCAATGGTGTAACAAAGTTTGTTACACTTTGTTACATGCGCAGATCCATCATAAGACCAACAGACAAAAAATTATTTCAATTTTTCAAAATTGTTCTGTTCTTTTGTACTAAACTTCACAATGCCCATAACAACAAACTATTCTAATTTTAAAATTTTTAATCTAAAACTATTTTAAACTTATGTTTTGGGACCTCAGCTTTCGTTTTTTACCTGACTCCTATGGGTCCAATTATTGGGGGTTGTTTTAGGGCTAGGTGAAAAAAAAATATATTTTTTGACTTTCTGACCATCTAAGGGTAATCAGATCCGTTAAAAACGAAAATTTACTTATTTTCAGCCTTTTCCGATTATTTAAAGTGACATTTTGACAATCTTAAGTCCTTTTTTTGGTATACTTGTGTTTTAAGCGATATGACTTTTTAACCAAGCTTCCAGTATTAAATATCTATACAGATTCTTGTAGAGCATAAAATTTAGAAAATTTTTGTCTGATTTGATTTTTGAATTTTATTTTTTATTTTTCATAATAGTCGGGTTAAACATTTTTTAAGGGTTCCGGCAATTCAAAACTTCGACACTATCGAAACTTTGCCAATCCGATATCAGATTCGGAATCTGCGCCCAAAAAAACCCACAAAAATGTATTTTTTTTACTTTTCAATAAAAAAAATTTTTGAAACCCATGAAAGGTGAGGTCCCAAAACATAAGTTTAAAATAGTTTTAGATTAAAAATTTTAAAATTTGAATAGTTTGTTTTTATGATGCTGTAAACCTTATTTTTTAGTATCTGTCTTATATTTTTTTCTAGGTCAACACTTCTCATCGCTCATTAAAAAAATTTTTTCGTAAGTAAATTGCTTTGGTTATGGATGATTTTAGGAAGGGACAGGTGCCGGATCAAAACCCCAAAACTAATTTCTTTTGTTGTTATTGTTGAAAGCAAAAAAATGTTGTTTTAAAATAAAATTAAAGTGTATGAATTTTGATAACACCTAGACTGCCTAGTCATGATGTTATCATAAATTACGATGTTGAAAGATAAAACTCTTAATTTTTTGAACAAGTTATCTAAAAACAAAAAAAAAAATTTCAAGGCATTAGAAAATAATTATACAAAAATGTATCGAATTAGATAGCTTTGTTTTTTTTTTGTACAAAATTTAACCAAAAACAAATGGTATTAATAGAAATGAGTCATAATGCAAAAGAAAAAAGTTAATCAAGTTTATTGATCTAAAAAAATAATAAAATAAATTAACTTAATGTTTTGAAAAAAATTCTTTTTTTTTTCCTCTTCTAATACACAAAACATTTGGGGTAGAAATGAATACTTTGTTAGAATAAATAAGATATGTTTGTTTGTTTATATTTTTTAAATGTTTACACTTATTATTTTGAGGATTTACATTGATTATTTTTCCTTATTTTGGTAGTTGCATAATTTGATTAAAAACCATTTTTTGCTTAATCAGTTTCTATTATCGTCAGCAACATTAAAAAAAACCAAAAAGAAATGATTTTTCTGTTTTCAAAAAGTGGGTAGACGCTCTTTTCTTAAAAAAAACAAACAATTTGACACGTTTACCTAAGAAAAGAAAGGAGGTGTAAACCAGTTTGAAAATCTATTCCAGATTAAGCGATTATAGTTTAGATGTTTTTACAATACAGATATCCTTTCACTTGATAATTATGCACCTAGTGACGATGCTTTTTTAAAAACAAGATAACCATTTGATGAAATTAGATATTCTGTTTACAGGTTCTTCTTTCCATGACACCATGCTAGTTTGTTACAAGTTGCTCATTTGAATCATGATCTTGAGATATTGCCATTAACATCGTCAATCTCATTTTCGGGAACCAATTCCTCTGAAGAGATAAATTTAGTTTTTCTAGCCTTTGGTATAGCCAAGTTTTCTTAATTAAGGAATAAGTTTTTGACAGATTCGATATTGTTTATGTCCTTTTTAATGTAGACCTCCAAACTTGAACCCCGTATTTGTGGTCGGACAAACGTTTTGTACAGTATCGATATTGTTTCGGTATTGTGGAAACTAAAGGTTCTTTTAATAAGTCCAAGGGTCACATTTTCTTTGTTTACGCATGAATTTATATGAGTAGACCATTTTAGATTACTTGTCAAAAAGATAGCTAAATCGCATTCTCCGTCTGCTCTATAATGTGACCACTGTAGTTACAATGGGGATTTTCATCCCCAAAATGTAACAATTTAGAATTTTCCTAGTATAACGCGATGACCCAGAGCTTGACCAACAAGATCGTTGTTAAAAATTAAAAAACAAAACCGGCTTATCCTTGAGAAATAGCGCTTGCTACATCAACCCAATCGGATATATTGTTTCCCATTACAACTCTTTACTTTCTACTTGAAAAATACATACCATCTTACTAAGTATACCTTTAAAATTTTGGTAGACTCAAGCTCAAATTAATTGTAAATATAAAATGTCGATTCATCTTCTTCTGAAGAACCAATTCGAGCTATTTAAAATGGAAGATGATATGCCTTTCTATACTTTATATTCTTTCCAAAATTTTTAAAAAAGCATTCAAAATGGAACGTACTTTTTGTTCTTTTTAGAGATTCAAGTTGATCTGACTGGTATAAAGAACGTACTTATATTAATTTGATATTTTTTACCCAATACCTGATCATCACTTAATCTCTACCTGAACCCTACCTGAGACTATGTGCCAGACCCCTTTCGATAAGTGACTTGATCTTGACACCCGATTTCTGATTCTCACCAAATCTCTTTTAAGTGTTTCTTTATTCACAGCAAGACTAACTTAAATCTGTAAAAATCGCAAAATGTACGAACTTTATAAGGAAACAAATATCGTATTTTTGTATTTTGTTCCGTGAGAGAAGCCTTTCCTTAAGATATTTTTTAATAAATTTCCGAAACCAAAGCTTTACTCGTTTTTAAAATTATTAACGACTACTGTTGCCAGAATTTTGTTTCAGAACTTCGAGATAAATTTAATATATTTACTCTAGCCTGAACGGAATACTTTATATTTTATCATTTTAGAAGCATAATATTTCATTGCTTAGTAGATTTTAGATTAAATATATGGCATATCAAAGGTGATTATGAGAGTATGATTTTAAAACTAAGAACGATGAACTCAAAGTAATGCTTTGTATAATGTGAATTATTTCTAAAAAAAAACAACATGTTTTCCCCTATTTCACTTGCAGGAAACCTATTATTTTCTTATCTTTCGTCATTAATCTGTAAATGTCATTGACAGGATTTTGATTAAAATTTAGGAAAAAAATAATGTTTTAATTGATCAAAGTACAATGTTCAGATTTTTTTTTAAAAATGACTGAGCTCGTGTCATTTAAAAATAAGAGTGAAAAATGGTAAATTAATTTTTATTATAAAAAAAATGTTTCATTTTAATTTGTGGATAATCATACAGAGCTATAGGCTATATCAACTGATAAGATTTGCAAAAATGTTTTTAGCGTAAATAGAAAAAGATTGGTTTACATTTTTTTTGTAATTTTCCCGAAATTAACATTACCAGTAATCTTGAATCACATTAAAGTAATCTTGATCGATCTTGACTGCATTCAAGATCTTAAAAGTTGATTGAGATTATTTATTCCTGCTTTTTTCTAACCGAGTTGTTAGCCTACACTCTATCCTAGGCATTCCATGTTTAGAGATGACTATACTCTCTATACTCTAAAGCTTCTCATGAGGTTGAACACGCTTTCCAATACACCTTACCACAACAAGTGAGCTCATGACACTTGACAAAAAGGCTTTAAATTCTCCTTAAATCTCGCTTTTCCTATGGATCTCAACTAGATCTCAATTCGATCTTTTAAGAGATCGAGATCTAGTCTCCAAAATTGTCTCCTGAATTCTCAATGGGATATCAACGGAGACCTGGATGAAGCAGGAAATTGAGTACCATTATTTAAATTTTACCACGATAAAAAATGAACCTATCAAATTACATAAATTAATTATGAAAAAATAATTTTTATTTTTCGATCCGATCATAATCTAAGAATATGGTCAAGTATCCTAACATTAAATTTTCTAAAACTTAGCCATTTTTAATTCGATAAGAATATATACTGTTTTGCCGGTTTATCGAAATTGCCGGATTATAGATTCAATTATAATTTATCAATATGGAGATGGGAAAACGAAAATTGCCGGATTAGAGAGGTTCGACTGTATATATATTTACATAATTATGGTTAATTCTACTCCTCTTTTCAACTTTATTATAATAGCAAATTTATTAAGTGATGATAGTCATTAGGTTAAAAAACAAACTTCTTATTTTTAAAATACTTATTATAATCCGCTTTTAAAGAATTAAATTAAAAGCACTAATGTAAATGTATTTTAATTTTTCTAATTACTGTTGCTCAACAATTGGTAAGTATTGCCTTAATCTTTAGCTTACTGAACTAATTTTAAGGGAAGTTATTTGAATTTTTGGCTGTTTTTTTCCTGGAAAAACAATCGACTTATTTAATAAGAAGATTAAAAAACAATCATCTTAGCTCAAATTATTTTAAATCAGTTTAAAAATGAAAGAGTTTTGACAATTTGAGTATAAAGAACTCTTACAAAAAAGATTTCAAATTATTAGAGGTTGCTCAAAACAATAATTATCCAGCAACCCCTCGGGTTGGAAATAAATTTTGTTCTGGTGCAACCTACACCGTTCTGCTATTTTGTTTATTTATGAAATTATTCATTTTTCTTTTTGTTTTAAAAATGAATGAATTCAAAAAGTTATCTTCGTTAATTTAATAAACTCTTACTCGTATTATAAAGCTACTTTAAAACACTACATAACAGAGAAATTGTATTATATAATTCTTCAAATTCAATAAAACTACTTCTGGTATTTTTAATTACACTTAAATGAATAAATGAATATTTTTAAGAGTTACGGTCTGAAATTTTAAAGATGTTGTCAAAATAAGCTTTATGAAGATTAGTTCAAAAATAGTGATTTTTTAAGACTATTTTTAAACTTTGGAGTGGGGTATTAATTGACACAATGCAACATAAAAATATCGATGCTATTTTTAATTTAACCAACCCTTAATAGTAAAGGCTATGCTCATAGATCGAACTAATACTTGTAAGTAATCTACAACAAATGTTTTTCATTATACAATTTTTTATATAAATAAAAATATACTCGGGCTAAAACGCTAAAAAAACAGCAAAAGAAGTATTTTTTGCACCACTTAACGATTATGCACAAATCTCAGGAACTGATTTTTCATTTATTCTACTCTTAAATAAGTCAAAAATGTCGGAAAACTCTATTAAACATATATCTCTTCCCACATGACATAATTAATTTTGAAAATCGATTTTGGACCTTTTTTCAGGATACTAATTGGCTAATAGAAGCCTTTTTTTGTTGGTCAACAATCTTCAAATCATGAAATATCTTCAAATCAATCGTATCTTGATTCAATAATGAATACATCGGCCTCAGACTTTAAAGATCATGTGTTTTTTCATTTTTTCAAACGTGAGTTTCAAGATGTTTCGTTAATACACGTTAATTTAAGGCCTTAATCATCATAAAATGTTTTAGGTTTCATTAAATTCAAAATGTTCATGTTATCTGAATTTTTTATTTCTGATACTGTAACCGTGTTCTACGACCTCGAAAACCCCAGAAAATCAATTTTTTCATGCAGGTAAAAAATCAAAAATTTTACCCCTACCCCTTAGCTTTTTGCAGCCAAATAACAATGTGCTTTATTTAATCATTTTAGTAAACATGATTGGAAAAAGTTATAATTGTTGTAAAGATATGCTCTGAAAGCTAAAAAGCAACGATTTCCGATGGGGAAAAAATTCCCTAAATCGGTTTTGGGCGCTTAAAAGGGTTCAAAAAAGCATGTTTTTTTTAAATTTAAGGGATTAATTTCATATAAAAATTTATATGTTTTCGTCCACTAGTATACAAAAATGAAAATGGTCCCAGCGTAAATGCTAGCTTTTTAGCTTTCAGAGCATATCTTTATATCAATTATAGCTTTTTCAAATCATGTTTACTAAAATTTTAGCCAGGATTAAAATATGTAAATATCTAGCAACCAAGTGGGAGACCCTCCAAGTAGGATTTGCGTCTGAAGTTAGAAACGCCATTTTTTTAACGATTTTGTAAACATCCAAATAGAAAAAGAACCATACCATTTTGAAGATTTCATTTAGAGATTTCTTTTTATATGTGCCGGATTTTTAAGGGCTTTGCTAGGATAATTGTCTGTGACAAAATTTATGACCATCATTAAAGTGAACCAACAGTTTCGGGGTAATCTAGTCATATATGTTTTTTAAGACCTTTAAAAATAATTTCCACATGATTGACAAGCGACTGGACGCTTCTTGTTGCTTAAATTTTCATGCGACTCTAGAACTGGCTTATGTAACAACAAAGAGTTTTTTTTCATAGATTAAACAATTGAATTTTACACTTGAGACTTGTAGTGTCGATATTCAGTTGTTGTGCAGTTGTGTAAAAAACCCTGGTTCTTGTTTCTTAACAGTTTTAAATGTAAAAAATGCCTAGGATTTTTATAACTGATGTTGAGTCAAAAATTGCATAAATCCGGATTATCTGCCGGGAATTAAAGGCTCTAAATGCACTTAAATAAATGTATAGTCTATCTAACAATTCACTTTAGTTAATATTATTTTTCTCTTAAAACTCAAAAGAGACTAGGAATTTATTTTAAAATATCCCAGTCGCATGATTTTCGAAAAAAAAAATTTAATCATAAATAAATGAATTTAACTAATCAAGTTACACGTAAAAAAAATTTAATTGAAATGACGCAGGAAGTGAGACATCTAGAATTAATCTACAACTTTAAACTTATTTGAATGATTTATCTTAGGGATTGAATTTTTTTGTTTTCAAATTGACGGACTTTTTCTTAAATTTCCCAATGGAGTAAACGAAAAAAAAAAATTTATTTTTATTTTTTTTAGATTTTTAAACAAATGATTTGAATAAAAAAAAAAAAATTAACAAAAATGTTCAACACATCAAATAACGATTTACTCGAACTACTAAGTAGTAGTCGTTTAAATAAATTTTCAAATTCAACTCTACCATTCGGTGGTATTAAACTCGATTTGGACACCACAGCTCTAACAAATATTTTAACAAGAGAATTTTTCAAAAAAATAAATCCAATCGATTCGTCAAGTCGTTTTAACACAAATTTATTTACAACACGTCTAGCAAGTAGTTCAACTTCATTAACAACAGCCGAGAATATACATTTAAAAGTCGATAGCATTGTGGCACGTATTAATCTATGCCAAATGTTGTTCGGTATATTGGGAAATTTTATATGCATTTGTATACTAATGCAAAAAACTCTACTCAATCGTCGTTTCAATTTGTATCTTCTCATATTAGCCTTAGCCGATTTTGTATTTTGTCTCATTGTTTTTATAAATTATTACATTGTTTTTACAAATCCTAGCATGGCTTTGTATGATCTAAGCAAAATAACATGCTACTTTACAGACTATGTCGTGAGTAGTGTCGACGCATTTTGTGTTTTTGTAACCCTTATTTTATCCATTGACCGTTTGTACGCGATCAAAAGACCAATTAAAAGTAAAATGTTTTTCACATACCGATTTCCAAAACGAATAGCTCTTTTCGGTTATCTTCTTATTCTAGTCATAAAATCACCCGATTTGTTTCTAAGTCAACGACGTTATTACATTCCGGGCACAAACAATTTTACCGAAAATTTAAGTCCTAAAAATGAGGGCTTTTACGAGAACAAAGAAATCGAATCCGATCATATTACACGCGAATCATGTCAATCAACAAATATGTTCGACTCATCAAAAGAAAATTCCACTACTCACATTGCTTACATTATATTTTGTAATATTATAATTCCATTAATATTTAATATTATCCCAGCGTTTTTGATTCTAATTCTTAATTTAACATTATGGTTTTTTATGAGACAGTATTCGAACATAATGGCAAAAGGGTCCGATGATCTTTTTGACTCAAAAAATTTAGCCTCATACTTAAATCGTACTTCCAGACGAAGTATTACAACAACCCAAAAGTCTCATTATTTTACAATTATAATCCTTGGTATTTGGTTGTTAATAACAAATATACCGTATTATACACTATTTACATACTATTGGGCGAATAGTCTTAAGCTCATACAAGATAATACGAGACTACACATGACTATACAAGCTATATCATCAGCATTTTTTAATTCGAATCATTGCATTAATATTATAATTTACATGATTTTTAATCGTGATTTTCGTCTAAGCGCAATTAAAATATTGTTTAACATTTTTAATTTAAATCCGTTGATAAAATTAAATCCATTGTATTTTAAAGTGACTACACCTCAAAGTTCTGTTAAAGTTTTAAATAGTGCCATGCGACTTAAGAGTATAAATAGAGATGTTAATTATATGACATGTATTGATGATTTAGAAGAAATGAAAAGTTTAAATGAAACATCAATTGTGTTCAATCAAAAGTATAAATCAAATGTGAATAAACTTAGCTTGGATGATTCAAAAAGTTTTTCAGCATTGAATTTAAATGGCCACAAGCTGTTTGTTACAAATCAAAAGTTGAATATATTTAAATTTAATCGTAAAAATAAAAAAGCTCAAAAAAAAGTTACGTATGATGATGTTAATTTTTCGAATGTGTAATACCGGTATCAGTCTCTCTCTTTTTTTTTGTTTCGTTGTTGGATTAAACTTGTCAGTTAATATTCCAGTATTCGAAGCTCTTTGTGCAAGACAGTCTGTATTGAACAAGAAATGTGCCCGCAGAATTTTTTGTTCAAAGAAATACTTCGAAAATTTCTGCCATTGGATGTTCTGTTCTGAGTGACTGAATAGATGGAGTTGAAAAGCGCTCAACTTATTATTATTTTTTTTAATCTTTAATTATATTGTTAAATTTTTATATTATTATTTAATGCTCAATATGTAATGTACAATTTTTGCTTTTTGTTTAATTTCTAAATGTTTCAAATATTGAAATAAAATAATTTATTTAAAAAAAACTTATTCTTGGCGAAAACTTTAACATTTATCTATGCTATCGTAAAATTTATAAAACACAAAAATATTTTAAACTGATGCGTCGAGATTGCATTATAAAATTCAAATGAACTCTTGAATTTTTATTTGGAAAACCAATGAGAAAAATGTCAGGATACCTGAAAAAGTACACATCTTTGATTTTTGAAAAAAAAAGCACATAGGGGTGAGTTTCCTAAAGAAAAATTAAAAAAATACTTCCACACCCATACGAACCCGCTGCACATCCTCAATACACTCTTTACTTTTACATATTTCTAGATAGAAAATTTAAAGAGCTACACAATGGTAGTCTAGGTATTTCAACATCATTGTTACTTTTTGAGATATTTTATGAAGACTACAAGCAACTTTCAAATTTGCACACCCGTGTCCAAAAATAAAGTATAAATACGAAGATGGTGATCTTTATGAATCTAACATGTTTAAAAGTTTACTAAATAGTGTTGTGAATCTGTGAACATATTTCCAAAGGACATATTATGCTGTAATTTGATACTGGGAACTCGAATTTCTGGTTAATTTGCTTAATTTCTATCAGTTTAAAATCGCCACAGAGTCTAATATGACTTGATCCTCCCCGCTTCTTAACTGAAGGCATGGCCCGACTTCTTTAATGATTCTTTATAACTGCGTAACTTTATTAGCATGATACTTTTCAATATATATAGGATACTACAGTAAACTCTCGATTTTATCAGCTCATTTTCAAAGATAAACGTGCCAAATCTAAATAAGGACAAATAAAAATACCATTAATCCTAATTGAAAGAAATTCGTTATACAGATTTTTAGAGGTAAATCTAAATAGTGACCAGGAACGACCAAAAGTTGCTCGAGCAACTTTTCCAAATTTGATAAAATCTAACATTAAAAAGTTGACATTCTTTAATTTTTTTTCTCAAATTTGAATGACCTTTAAAATGACTACCCATCAGAATAGAATTCTCGAATTCCCAACTAGGCCACTTTTAACAATGATCCTAGAAGATTTCGACTTGGATCAATGGTTGTTGCAGAATAAAAATCGCCTTCCAAATATGTTTGAATATGCAAATTGGATTCTTAATTAACCATCCTCTTCTTGTAAATCTGAGCGGGCTATCTCAAAGTACAAATTAATATTGGCTAACAACCGCCAGAACATGTCATACTCAATTCAGAAAGACGATGAAACATACAATGACGAGGACGACTATACTTTAGACAACGATTTTATCCCGATTAAAATTGACTCAAAAAAAAAAAGAAGTTTATTTTTTATTAGGATTGAATACATAGGGAATATTTAATGAAGACTTCGCTTAAATTAATTATTTTTAATTAATTTTTGATTTGTAAAATAAAATAGCTTAAGAGCATTTTTGAAAGCAACTTTCCATAAATTTTAAGAAATTTAATGATTTTTCGAAACTTCCGCAACTTTCGAGCAACTTTTGGTCGTCCCTGATAAACTCGAATAACTTTTCTTCTAGACGAGATAAATCCATTCTGCAAATTGCTACAACTTGTAACAATTTTGCAACACCTGGAATATCCATCTGCTAAAACTCTGCATTTCTTATGCACAATTTTTTGTAATCTTTTTTAATGGCGTGCATAATACATAAGAAATGCAGAGTTTTAGCAGATGGATATTAGATCGAAGATGACAAGAGCGACAAGAGCGTGGGATACCTCAAACGCTTTTAAGACTGATCCTGGAGCGTTCATGTTTAGTTATGTCAATCAAAAAAACCGTCCTTGTAAGATTAAACTCATTAATGAAGAAGGAGAAGAAGCAGTTAGATGTTATCCAACAGACGGACCAGTTTTTGGAGCTGGCGACTTAAAAATAGGTGATAATTGTAATACTTCTTAGACAAGCTATTCAAGTATTGGTACACGATACAAATGTGAAGATAGCAAAAACAGAACAGACGAATTGCAAACTTTCTTATCTGGATCTTATCAATTCAAAGTTTTTGAAATCGAAATTTTCCAAAAAGCTAAATCTTAATTTTCTTTTCGTGTTTTTAAATAAAGAGTTAAATGAAACAAAAGAACATAAATTAGAACGCAATTGTTAAACAAAGGATATGCCACGGCAAATCCAAAATTTTTAGGATGACTATTTTAATAAAAATTTAACTTACCATAATTTGTACAATAAAAATGATGCCAAAAGAATAGAAAATTCGACACAAATAGACTTGAAAAAAACGCAGCACATATTTTTCTACGCTCGCGAAAACAGTTTGGCTGAAAAAGAACGAGTGGAATAAATATTCTCATTTTATTCAGTTCCAAAAAACTAATTTTACCATATTTTGTTTGTTAAAACATTTTTCTATAAACATGATAAGTAGATTAGCATTCACAGCACCAATTGTATAAAGCACAAAACCAGTTGTATGAACTTCTAGAAAAATATAAAATTAAAGAAAATGGTTTAATTGTTTGCCTAGAATGGGTATTAGAGCTTACTAAAATTCATAATTGAGGTAACAACTGATAGGAGCAAACCCCCTATTATTTCGATTATGTTACACAAATAAATTATAAAAACAAATCGTCTTATCATTATAAATCGATTATACTCTTGTTTACCAAACGATGCTAAACATTTGTCAGTGTATTTTTTGGACATAATTTTTTTATAAGTTATATTCAGATGTTTCGATTGTAAGTAACGAAATGGAATGATATACAAACTTGAAATTAACCATATTGAGTATGTAATTGGACTGTAGCCGATTGCAGTACTTATTGAAGGAAGAAAATTTTTTGCCCCACATTCGTATGTTGTAACACGTTTAAAATTAAAAACAAGTTGATATAAATAACAGATAAAAAGAGTTATGATTGGTGTTAGTGTAGTGTTAAGTACTATAAATTGTATGTTAAACGAAAAATTAAAAAAACTCATTCATTAAATTTTGGTATGGTTAAATATATACTTGAAATGGTTGTTTGAATACTTTTGGAAAAAAAGAATAAAATTATGTTCAAGTTGAAAATTATGATTTGAGTCAATTAAAATTTCATCAAAAAAAAAGGTAAACAAATTTGGTAAATTTCACAAAGTTATTAAGCAAAAATGAAGACAATATTAAAAAAACATTGAAAAGGATTAGAATTTTTCAAAAAAAAAATAAATGGCGCTTAGTGTTGCTTGGTAGCGTTTTGCATCCAATTTAATTTAATTGTAGCTAGTTTAACCTTAATTTTGTTTCAAAAAGAAAATCACTTGTAGAGAATTGAATTCTTTTTTAAAGACATGTCGTAAAAATCGCGACTTTACGTTATTTTTATATTTGTTTTTATTTATTTTTAAATTTTTTTTAAGGCAATTTGAAGTTGTGAATCAATCAAAGTTCTTCAAAATTCTGCAAATTTATATCGAATTTAAATTAAATCATTTAATATTACCGTAATCTCGCGACCACTACTCTAAGAGCTAAGTCTAAATTTGGGTTTGCTCTATAGGGCTTTAATCCCATCGAAACCATGTTAAAACAATTTTTTTTTTATTCTAGAACAATGGTAAGATCCTGTCTTTATACTTAGAGTAAAGACCAAAGTTGCCTTTTATTCTAGCGAAAGTACCGGTTTTACTCTAAAGAAAAATAAAAAAAAACAAAAAAATTGCGGAGTTAACTTCAAATATTAAAAACAATTAAAATTTAGATTTATTTTAAAATCCGAGATAATTCTATTATTAAAGTGGTGTTTTGATAGTAGGATTTTGCTAAAATTTACCTATTGAATTTTTACCACTAATTACGTGAAATAACGTAAAATCATGAGAGTTAAGTTCTGATTTTACCATATGTATCGGTTTTAAAGAAAAAAATAGAATTTTTCGTATAGTTACCTAAAAAACCAAAATGAATTTAACTTTTAGTACATAATGTTTAATTCGGATTTTCAGGTAAATTACGAGATTTTTTATTTTTTCCTAAAAAACCGATAATTTTCAGGTAATTTGTGGTAAAAATTCAATAATTTAGGTAAATTTTAGCAAAATCCTCCTATCAAAACACCACTTTATTAATAGAATTATCTCGGATTTTAAAATAAATCTAAATTTTAATTGTTTTTAATATTTGAAGTTAACTCCGCAATTTTTTTGATTTTTTTTAATTTTCTTTAGAGTAAAAGCGGATATTTCGCTAGAATAAAAGGCAACTTTGGTCTTTACTCTAAGTATAAAGACAGGATCTTACCATTGTTCTAGAATAAAAAAAAAATGTTTTAACATGGTTTCGATGGGATTAAAGCCCTATAGAGCAAACCCAAATTTAGACTTAGCTCTTAGAGTAGTGGTCGCGAGATTACGGTATCTGCATTCTGAACTCAACGTTTACGTTTTACATTCAATACCTTGGCAATTTGAAGTTCAGTATTTTCGTACTATTCTATTTAAATTTAACATTTTTAAAGTATAGATAGATTAATATATTGTGCTGACCATTATCAAAAATGTACAGGGCATTGTGATTATATTTATGTTTTGTTGAGTTCAATTATAGAAAAAATAGATGGTACTATTCATTGAATAAAAAAAGATCAAATTTGTACACACAATAAATTCTTTAAAATTTTCTTGTAAAATAAATACCGAATACAGTACGATAAATACCGAATTGTTCAAGGTAAAATCATTAAGTTTTAACTAACAAAAAAAAAGTTTAATTTTTACTCTTTTTAAATATTTTTATTGGAGTAAAGTTGAACTTCTCTAATCCGGACAAATCGGTAAAAGAAAACATTGCCCGTTAATCAGATCGCAAATGGGAAATCGAAAACAAAGAGGTTTACATTTTAAAAAATTTGCCATTGTTTGATATTAATAGTGCACCGACAATGATTCTTAGAGTAAAGATTTCTTTTTACGATATAAGAATAACTTTTTTAATTTAAAAGAATCGAGTATCATTTAATCGTACAGATTACGTGTCGTAATTCAGAGTTTGGTGATCCATAAAAAAAACTTTTCTAGACTTTTGTGTGTCTGGAGTTATTTTTTAAAAATCAAAAATATTACGACATGTCGTAAACTAGAAATTCATTTATAACGGGATGTTGTTTATTTTGCGCCTTTACGTTACAAATTTAAGTATGATTAGATTAGGGTTGGTCGACCGGTTTTTATCGTAAAACCGGTTAATTTTAATGTATGGTTTCATGGAACGGTAGAATCCTTATAAAGAACATACAAGTTGTAGGAAATAAAATTTCCTAAATTTTGGTACCCTCAAAGTTGAATTGTATAATTATTTTCATTGATTACATAGCAATTTTCCCTTAAAAAAATTCGGTTAAAAAAACCGGTTCTAAAACCGGTCAAATTCAAATATAAGGCTCAATTAGAAGTACAAATACATAACCTACATATCAAAAGATAGAGAACTTAATTTCCTATAATCTGGTATGTGATTTATAAGGATTAGACCATCATATGAAACCATAAATCAAATAAAACAATTTTTTGAAGAAAACCGGTCGACCAACCCTAGATTAGATAAGACAATTAAGGCAAAAACTTGAGACACCTGAACAATTTTTTTTTAATACCGTTAAGATTGCATTTTATCAATGAGGGTCTATTCTTCATCTCACGCGGTACATAATTCGAATCCGAGCCTAACTGGACACATTTTTCACAAATATTTACGTTAACTGATTTCAAAATTTTTTTAAGCTTTACCAATTTTTTCCCTTTTAGCTTTTATCGAACTTTTCTCCTGGGATAGATAGTGTTATATGACTATAACTCGACTGTATTTACCAGATACCAGATTATAAGTTCACACTAAGACCTCATAAGATCATTGTAACTTGTAAGACATTAACAAAAACAAGTGTTTTTGGTCGTAATGACGATAATTCATAAAACTCTTAATCACTTCCCCCTTAATAATGAAGCAAAATTAAGTGATAACTATAGTCCTAGGAAGTTCGATTCCGCTTTATTAATGAGTCCTGAATTATTTATTTAACAATTTTCGGTATATTTCTTTTGAATTTATTTAATAGTTTTTTGAATCTTAGTACCGTAATAAATAGTACTTTTCTAAAGTTTTCGTAAAGAAAATAAAAAAAACATAATCTTACTAATATTAAAGGTGTACAAATGGGAGAAAAAACCATCACAAAGTATAGGAGCCTGGGAACGGGTGCAAGAACTTGTTTTACAGCAAACCCATTTAGCAATAGGTGTAGCTCTAGTGACAAAGTTAAGTGTTCTACTTGATGTAGAATACGCTTGGTTTGTGGTTCCAAGCTAAGTCTGAATAGTTGTCGAGTTTGCGGCTTCGGCTCGGATGAGTGTCGCTGTTTATGATAAACGTCCCACAGTCACTGGAGGGGATGACAGGAGCATAGTCGCACCCATGTCATGGTCGGTCCCAAGCCCGGATGTGAAAATTGTTGGGGAACCATCTTACGTTAGTTTTGTAAAACTAACGATATAAATAGTAGTAGTAGTATTAGACGGCAGTATAGTAATCTATACTAACGCCTTTCGGCATTTAGCCTTATAGGAGCTGTGGCAGCCTTTCTTCTATTTATTTGTCCCATACCAAACACTTCTCTGTCAATGTCCGCTTTGAAACCATTGACTGTTTTTGCGTTGAAAACACTCTATGGCAAAACATTCCACTTTAAGACCACACTGTTCGTCAAGAAGTTGTATCTGAACCCTAAACCTAAACCTAAACCCTAACGCTTGGTAATTTCTCTCACTAGTTTCATGTCGTGTTTTCTTCTTAGGTTTAACTTCAAACTTTTGGATAGGTTCACTCCATTCATTAGGTTGATCTTCTCATGACCGTTGACTATTTTAAACATTGGGTATATTATTTCGTCGCTCTTCTTTTGACTCCTTCAATAATATTTATGTTAGCTTTGTTGAAGGGTTCCATATACTTACGGCATATTCAAGATGGGGTCTTACTAGTCCTGTGTACAGGAGTCTAAATGTTTCTTTATCTAAACAAAATGAATTTAAATAATAGAAGTTGATAGTACATGATATAATGGGAATACATTCTAATAACAACAGATATCAGGTGACAATTTAATTTCCGGGACTGTACTCCATACAAATAATAAAATATGAAAATTTAAAAAATTATTGAGGCATAGTATTTCCAATAGAGGCGCCCATAATTTATAAAAGCATCTTAATTTCCAAATTCAAAATATTACAATTTTTCTAACCTTATGGTCAACAACCTTCTGTCTTAATTTAAAACATTGCATATGTCTTTCATAGTTATTATAAGAGACCCTGCAACTGAAGTTACAATTGAAATTTTTAAGTTTTTTTATTGAAAAAACAGAATATTTTAATTTTAAAAAAATAAACTTTTATATCTAAACAGTGGACTTTGGCTTATTCATTTCGATATATTGATGGCCACTTCTGTTTATAATATTTCGATCTGATTGTCTTTGATGAGTTTGCACAGGTTTAAATCCATAAAAGAATGACATTGATGCTATCATAGAAATAATGCCCAATCCTAAAATAACAAATGGGACCGTCCAAATAACAGCTGATGAAACGGCAACTTCATCTAAACACAAAAACATTATTTTTTTATTTTATGATTATAATTTAATCTAAATTGAATTACCAATAACTTTGATACGAATAGTTGTATTTTTGGTTGTGGTTTCTCTTGATGTTCGTTGAACGACTTTTGTAGTTTTTAAAGGTTGATAAACGTACAAAATTTCACTTATTAATTTTTTATCTAAAAATTTTAAAAATTTTCTAATTTTTTTTCAACAATAGAGGTCTAAAGTTTTAATTTACTTGTCAAATTTTTAACTTCAGACATAAGTATTTCGTCTGTTCCTTTTTTATCCCATTCAGAAAATATTTTTTCAATTTCTCTTTTTTCAGCTTTAAAAATTTCAAGTATGAATTTAATTTAATGAAAAAAATAAGAAGAAAAAAAATCTTACGCAAATAGATTATTTGATTAATGTACGTAAAACTTTTGTCAATCAAATAATCCAAAAAATTTTTGATTGTGTAACCGTTTAGTTGATTTGAAAATGTAATATTAAACATCATTGCTGAATTTTGACAAAAATTCTCATCTAAAAGACATCAAGGTTAAAATTATTCGATCATTTAATGTTTAGCCTTAAATTATATTGTTCTTAAGTCTTATGCGAATCCAGTTTCTCATGTCTCGTATTAGTTAGAGCTCTAAGCTACACCGCCAACTACTGAGCCAACTAATGCGGGTCCCTTAGAAGGAGCACCTTTATTTTTTCACCGTTTTTAACCAAGTACGACTCATATCTCAATGGTAGTTTTTTAGCTTCCGGACTATATCTTCAGATCAACAATATCTTTTTTCAGTAATGAGTTCTTAAATGTTTAAAAAGAGCACCTCGGCATCTGGCTGACTTTAAGGGTAAGTGAAAAATTTTAGAGGTTTTCCGGGTTTGATTCTACTTGATACGCTTGGTTTGTGGTTCCAAGCTAGTTTGAATAGTTGTCGAGTTTGCAGCTTCATGATGAACGTCCCACAGTCACTGGAGTGGATAACAGTAGCATACATAATCCATGTTTCAGCAAAATTCATTGTTTATGATGAAAAACTCGAAAAAACTAAAAAAAGCGGGTTGGTTTTTTCGGGTCGTAGAATACAGTTAAAATATCAAAAATGTGAAATTCGAATAGTATAGAAGTTTTGCTAGGCCTGAACCTTACCATTACTCTTCAAAACAGAAAAACAAAAAATGAATATGTGCGGTCTTTAGTAACGTAAACTATCACTAATCTTGCTCGAATTCTAAACTTAAGCATTGGTTTACTATTTTTAGCTTTAACGGCCAACTTCAATCAACAAGAGCTTAAAATAACGAAAAATTTACAAACCATTTTGACAGTTATATTTTAACCGTTCAGTGTCGTTGAATGCTAATAAGTTTACATAATCATCTCTTTCGCGTATAACCGTACTAATAACAGAATCAAACTTGGATTCTAAAAATAAAAAACAAATTATTTCCAATATCTCTCTGAACAAGTGTCAAAATATTTACTTTGTAATGCATCTACAAAATCTTGTACATAAACTTCGGAAAGTGATATTTTCATATTTCTTAAAATATTTTTTAACTGTGTCTGAAAATCTTTTAATTTGTCCATAAAATCTTGTCGATCCTTGTATTTATTCTCGAAGAAAAACGTTGAATTTTTGAACAATTCATTACTTAAAAACATGTTTAAGCTCGATTCTTGATCGGCTTCTCGTATTATTTCAAGTATTTCCATTATTCGAGGGTAAATATTGAACTTTTCAAAATTACAAGCACCATCAAATAAAAGCTCATTGTATTGTACTTGAGCACATTTAATGGTAAATCGGGTAGGTCGTCGTGTGGTGGTACTCGGTTGTTGAGCACTGCCAGCATAAACAAAATATGCAAACAAAAAAATGCTGATCAATTTGTTCATTTTTGTTAAATTTTAGAAAATAAAAAAAAATAATGGCCTGATTGAAGTACTTTTTTTTTCTATTACTAACTTGAATGTATTTCCTATCTAATCTTTTTTTTTCCAAATTTTAATATGTCTGTATTAAAGAAGATATTTTTTTTCGAAAAATTTATTTTCATCAAATGATTTGAGGATTCTTATCATTTGAAAATTTTGTTAGCTCAAACAAACGCACCCCTCCAAGATAGAGAATCGAGAGTCTATTCTAAAAATGACGATATTTTTTTCAATAAAATTTATTTAGAAAAATTACATGATTTAATTTACAAAACAACAACAAAAAAAGTTGTTTAATATTTGACCTCTTGCATTTGAATGTCATTTACTGTTTGTCGATTTCCGTATCTTATTTCGAAAAAAATTATTGCTATGGAAGCAACAATTCCAATTGATAACACACCAAAGCCAATTGCATAAATTATTGAAGTTTCTACGGCTTTTTCGGCTTAAATGTAGAACAAATTTTGTTTTAGATATAATAATTAAAAATGAGCAAAATAGAAAAACGATTTGTAAAGAATTAGAAAAAAATTTCGCATTTAATTTTGAAAAAAGTCGTGCAAAATTCAACGCTAAACTTACTGTAACTTACCGATCATTATTTTTTGGCTTAGTCTCCTGTGAAATTTTCATTCAATGCTAAAAAAACATTTTTACTAAGCTTTGCATACAGAAATCTAATAGTCAATACTGTGGATCTTGTGAAAATATAGCATTCCATTCGGAACGCGTTCATATTCAGATTTTAATTTCTGTATCGCAAGTAGTAATGGCCGCGGATCCTTAAAAAAACAACACCCACCTTTTGGGATTATGCTACAGTTCGACAAGTACATTTCGACCAGTATATTTTGGACAGGTATTTTTCGACAAAAACAAATTGGACAAATTTTTTTTTTACAAGTTTTATTTTGACATTAATCAATTAAGAAAAAAAACAAATTGGCAAATCTATTTTTGACAGCTTTCGACAAAAAAATAGTTTGATTGATCTAAGCTTGGTCCTGTTTACACAATTCAATAGAGCAATATCAAACCTTTAGGGGTTTCGAGATGGGTTACGACCACGGCCTTGTTTATCAACGTTATTTTCCTCGAAATAGCTGATTAAATCTTTCATTTTGAGAATCGAATGTTATTAGAATTACATAAGCCTAATAACGATCGATTCTAGATCTAGAACACAACTGTCTCGAAGTGTCCGGGTTATTTTAAGACATAGTTCTTATATTTGCACTAACTTCTTTGACTTTTGTTAGAACAGTCGGACTATGTTCATGTTTTTAGTTAAAAAAAAAGTTGATCCAAATATACTTTGTCGAAAATTAATTATGTCAAAACAATAATTGTCGAAATATTTTTTAGTCAACATAAACTTTGTCCAATTAAACTTTGACGAAAAAAACCAGAGTTGTGATACTGTCAGTATTTTACTGATCAGTATCAGTAAATTTCAGTATTCAGTATTACTGATACTGTTACTGTTACTGATTGTAAAAATACTGATACTGAATAGAGTGTAAAATCAGTATTTCAGTAATACTGTTTAATACTGAAAATTTTATTTTTTATACTTTTCTAGATAATTTGAGTCGAATAAGTAAGATTTTATAGAAAAAAATTTAGAATATTAAAAAAATTTAATTTGGAGAAACTATTGCTTTATTCTATACAATCCCTTGTTGTTGTTTTTGTCAATTGAAATATTTTTTAGTAAAACCGCTTATGTTTGAGAAAATTATTTTTTTTCGGGGTGAGTCTTTTATTATTTATCGGTCTTCTTTTTAATATTTTCCTTTAATAATCCCTTAATAGAATGAAATGATGTATTTTATATAAATAAATTAACTTCGAATAGTATAAAAACAACGTTAAGCACGTTAAAATTAAATTTCTTTCTTTTATCAGGTCAAGTTTTGCTTATTCGTTTCCATTTCTTTAAGGGGTTCACTTGAGAGGGCTCTGTATACAGAGAAGGTAATATTATATCATGTGTAAAATGTTTTTTTACTGATGGAAATACTGATCGGCTAAATACTGATACTGATTTTCTCGATACTGATTCCGTAAAAGAATACTGAATACTGACTGATACTGATGGTCTTAGTACTGATACTGACTGATACTGATATTTTCAATACTGATCGCAAGTCTGAAAAAAACTTAGTCAAAAATAACTGGACAAAAAAAAACTTGACGAAATGTAGATTGTTTTGGTCTAAAAGCATACACCCGACTGTAATATCTCTATTTTGAAAGCTAGCTATAAACAAATTATTCCAAGATGTGTAGTAAAATTCTTCAAAATGATACCCTAAACTACCTTCGAACTGGTTTATTTTCATGTCTTCAAAAATATGTATTTTTATTTGAAAAAAACAGGGATTGTATTTTAAAAAATGGGAGGTGTTTTTTTCCGGAAATTTATTGTTTTTTGAAGACATGAAAATTAACCAGTTCGAAAGGAGTTAAGAATATCATTTTGAAGAATTTTCGATTCTTAAAATCTTTGAATAACTTGCTAACTTTCAAAATAGAGATATTACACCCGGGTGTATGCTTTTAGACCAAAAGGAGTGTGTTGCTTTTTCGAGGATCCTTGGTCGCTAGATCGAGCAGGATTTTCTTTAAAATTTCACTCATGCCGATTGGGTCGAGAAGAAAAAAATGTTGATTACGAGATCGCCCCTTTAAGCAACTTTATTTTAAGTCACCTCGACTTGCAAGCCTAATTCGACTCACATTAATTTGGCTGACCACTCCAAAAATTAGGCGAGTCATTTAATATGAAATATTTTTGGAAGTTCGTAATTCAATCGTAATTCACAGCTTTGACAAGTTTTCTTTTAACAGACCTTTTAGAACATTTTTTATACCATTTCTGCATAAATACTATAGCTTTAAGTTATAAATTTCGCCATTACAGCTATCTTTGCTAAATTATATTTAACAGGACTTTAAATACATAAAAATCAACCCTAAAATGTTTGATGGAAACATTTCATGTAGAAAATTTTGCCGCGTCGACGGATTTAGCTGATTTTTGGGAAAGATTAATTTTAATGTATTTATACCTATAACTTTAATACGCCGAGTGCTTGTCTTAGTAGTTGTCGATGTTTTTGTTCTTCGAGTTGAAGTCGTTGTAAATTCCGAATAGAATTCCAAAATACTTTTAAAAAAATCAGTTTCTAAAAATAAAAAAAACTTTCACTGACTATTTATAGCTTTTCATTTAATAAATTAAAACGTACCCATTATTTCGTGAACCTCTCCAAGAAGTGTGCTCCTTGTACCCTGAGTGTTTATTTTCTTTAATTTATTTTGAACAAAAGTGCTGTTTGCTAAACTCATAAATTTGTAAAAAAAATTGTTTTTTAAGAGACCATTTTTTAGCTTACGTTTAAGGAGTGGATTTTTTAAATTGTCAAATGCAGTGTTAAAAACAAACGATAAAAAATCAAAAACATTTTTATCAGTTAGAATTTCAGTATTCTTAATCGGGATTAATAAAGATGTTCTGCTACACAAGTTTATAAAGTCTCGATAGCAAAAAAGTTGTGAAAAAAGTTCAAAATCAATTGCTAATAAACTCAATCTCCAATCGATTACATCCTTTAATACCGCGGTGAAATTGCTTTCTTAACAAAAAAATTTTGTTTAAAAACTTTTTTGGTGATTAATCTAAAGACTTACTTTTAGCAGCCAAGAAAAAATCTTCAACTTTAACTGTTGTCAATGAATCTTTAAGTTCATCAACAACCTTTAAAAGTTCAAGTTCAAAATCGTCAAGTATAGTTAGATACTCTGTTTCGTTGAAATAACGAGTACGAAAATAAAAAGTCGAATTTTTGGCCAAATCGTTTCTTATAAACTCATGTAAATTCGTATTTGGATCACTTTTGAGCACGTGTTCAGTCAATTCGTATAGTCTACTGTATGGATCTTTGTTGAATGTACATTTTCCAAAGAATAAAATTTCATTATCTATAAAATCGGCACATGCCTGATCAAAGCTTAAACGATTTGATTGTAATGAAACATTTCCAAATAAGATAAAAACGAATGTAAATATTGTGAGAAAATAATTCATTTTTAAAGAAAAACTTCAATTAACCCAATTAGGGTATGTTTATCTATTGAAAATAAATTTATTTGTCAAATTATTGAAAAGATAATTTTAAAGAAAGGTTATTTAAAAACTGTTTTTAAAATTTTTTTTAAAAATCATTTGAAAAACTGAAAAAAAAATTTTCGTTAAATTTTTTAGGCTTATACTTATTGAGTTACTTAACCAATAAAGTGTCTGATGGATTGATAAAAATAGAGTTAAATGGTAGAAAGCAAAGTATGGTTTTTTCACTTAAAAACCCCTAAAAAATTGGCTTTACTAAGTTTCGTATGTGTAGATTAAGAATTTGAGGTCTTAAATTACTTTCTTATGTGGACGTTTTGCATTTTTCGGAACCTTAATAGTCTTAAAGAGTGCTATGTTACCAGCAAAACCAATATCTGAGACCTTTCTCTCTTGCTGGTTTTGCTAACTCCTGTTACGGTTGAAAATCAATAACTGGTCAATGAATCGTACGGCCGTTTTTATAATAAGTTAGTCTATTCAACCAAAAAGCTTATTTCCAACCAAAACTTTTCATTTCAGTTTCAGTTCACATGTTAATTGATTGTTGACGTTTTAAAATAATTTTTTTTCTCAAGAAAAATTGCACCATGAGTTTTAAAATTTCCTGTATGATTTCAATTTCCTCTGTGTTAAAAATTTTTTCGTTAATTTAGTTAGTTGATTTGATTTGAACTAAGCATGGATTGAAGATAATTTATAAAAATCTTAGATTAATCTTAGTAACTCTAAAGATCTCTAGAAGTGAATTCAAATGATTTTGACACCACGTTTCAATGTGAAACGCTCTATTTTTCGCTTTGTGTTTCGAGGAAAAAAATTAAATTTTCACTTTTAGACCGTGGGAGCAAAAACGTTTTAAACCCCACTTTTTCCATGGGGTAAAAAATAATTTTTCTGTTTTTTTTCCCTTATTTAAAAAATGATAAGAAAAAAAACTCTTGAAAAATCTTTAAAAAAAACTGTGTTTAAGAGTAGGAAAATAACAAAGGATTATCACGATTATCATGCTTTGCTTTTTCATTATAAAAGCACTAAAATTCAATGATTCTTGTGAAAATTTAAAGTTCCAGACATTCAATAGGGTTCCTTTCCAAGTTTTTATTAATAACGTAAAGCCGCAAATTAAATTGGAATGGAACGGTTCCCTATTTAATGTCAGTTTCGTTCTAGGAACTGCTCCGAACGGAACGTTACATTTTCGCAAGAAATACTGTAGCTTCAGAGAGTTGTTGAAAGTTGGAAGAGTGTCTTCTAAAAATGCGCAGTAGAAGATAAAAATGCTTTAAAAATGGAAATGTTTAGTTCTTTTAGATAATTTCAGCTTCTAGGCGTCCCTGCTAATGACAGATTTGAATAGTTGTAAATATAAAATTTAACCCCTCAATGAGTTAAAATTATACGACCCACTTACAATCTTGTAGAAAGATACTTTATCACAAAAATACCAAAACTTGGCCAAAACGTGATTTCGATTGTCAGGCATCAAGGAAACAAGTGCAAAGAATATTTTTTTTGTTACTCTGAGCTGTAGCTTTTAATTTTAAATAGTAATCAAACTTGATTTAAATAACAAGTAATAATTACCCTGTATTCATTTAGTATTCCATTATTTCTTTAAAAATAAATTAATTAAACAAATTTAAACAATAAATAAACAATTTTAATTTAGAATTACTAAGGAAGTTGATATGATTTTGATTAGAAAAAAAAGTTTATTAAAATTACGAAAAATAACTTCAGTTTTTAACTAGTACCAATACATTCATTTAAAGAATATTATACGAACTTTTTTTTCTACATTTTTAATCATTTATCATTTCTTTCTGAATATTTTTATTAGAATGAAACTTCCCTTTATTTTTTTTTTTTTAAATTATAATTTTTCATAAGCTTTTATTTAATCCATATTTTTTTGATCTAATAAATCTTACCGATTGTTTTTTTTTTAGTTGGAAGATAGTTCCTTAATGTTTAGTGGATCAAAATATTCACTTGAAGGTAACATGTGTTATATTTTAAAAATATACTCTCAACCATCAGGTCTTTGCCTTTCAGATTAGTACCCAAGCATACACAAATTAAATATCTCGTATTATCAGGATAATTTCATAAGGAAATTAATTTTAAGATATAAGGGCATCGATTAATTAATTAAACCTTATGATGTAAACTAGGTTTTGAAAAATGTATAAATAATTGATCGAAACAGTCTATTTTTAGTTCTTGTACATTGATTATTGTTTTTATTTAAGGACTCGAGATCAAGCGAAGTGTCCGATCTCTTAATTATGGTAACCATTTTTATGGTAAACACTGTACAAATTTAAGTTAAGGAAAAAAAGCGATCTCGATTTCTGCGTAATAATTTATATTGGTCATGTAACTCTCATAACAATTATCGTAGGTTTACACGAAAAGAACGGTATCT
Source organism: Brachionus rubens (assembly GCA_022207745.1). Classification (NCBI taxonomy): domain Eukaryota; kingdom Metazoa; phylum Rotifera; class Eurotatoria; order Ploima; family Brachionidae; genus Brachionus; species Brachionus rubens. Next base: position 1,538,982 of record JAJVHD010000018.1, on the reverse strand, counting down.
AAAAAGAATGGGATTTTTTCGTTTATGAGCCGTTTATAAGGCAAAAATTAAAATTAGCTTGTTTTAAATTTTGTACTATATCAGCCTCTGTGTTATAAGTATCATATACTGCACTTCCGACGAATTAATGGGGTACTTGTACTAAAGCGTACCCGTACTAAAAATTTTCTAAATTTTTAATGCATGATTTTGCGATAAATTTGCGATTTTTTAGTACGGGTCGGGGACGGTACGGTTCGGGTACGCCATTAATTCGGTGGAGGTGCAGTAGATGATACTTATAACACAGAGGCTAATTTGAAATTTCTAAAAATTTCTAGGCAATTATAAGTTTTTAGCGATTCAGCAATTTAGCATTTCAACAGTTCATTTCTAGCCATACAGTCCATACTTTGAGACAGTAACATTACCTAACATTTTATGTTAGAAAATGTTACGGTGTTAAAAATTTAATATTTGCTTCCATTTTTGCCGTAGAGCCGTTTTTTCAAATTGTAATGTTTTTGGGCAATTCAACGATAAAGAAAACTAAATGCTGGCCAATAAAGAATAATATCACCAGAAACAACTTTTGAAACTGTAGTTACCAAGCATATTTTTGGAACGCTTTAAATTTTTTTTTCGAATTGCTCAATGTGAAGTTTCAAGCGATTCAACTTTTAGTGGTAGGATATCTTTTAAATCATTCGAAAAATCATGAAGGGAAAAGATATTTTCTATATAAGGATATCATTCGAAAGCTAAAAAGCTCCTTTTGACGCTTGGACAAATATGAATTAAAAAAAATTTTGGAAAGCTGATTCGAAAAACGCCTTATTTTTCAAAAGGGCGTTTTTCGAATCAGCTTAACAGGAGACGATTCTCTTTAAAACGAACCGTCCAGTTTATTAATTTTCTAATTTTTTTTTATTTTTCTTTAGAGTCAAAGAGGGAAATATTTTCGTTTAGTTTATTTATTGCCAATTATTTAGTTTTCGATTAGAAAATTTACTTTCTGAAAATTATGGCTTAATTATGGCTTTATTATGACTACACGAAAAAATGGAATAAAAAATAAATGAAAAAAGTAAACCATAAATTTTACAGAAATTAGCTTAATGAAAAAACTTGTACAACTAAAAAAATGGATTTTGGAATTTTTTTTTGAATTGCTAAATGTCAAGTTTCAAGCAATTCGAAAAAAAAATTTAAATCGTTCCAAAAATATGCTTGGTAACTACAGTTTCAAAAGTTGTTTCTGGTGATATTATTCTTTATTGGCCAGCATTTAGTTTTCTTTATCGTTGAATTGCCCAAAAACATTACAATTTGAAAAAACGGCTCTACGGCTAAAATGGAAGCAAATATTAAATTTTTAACACCGTAACATTTTCTAACATAAAATGTTAGGTAATGTTACTGTCTCAAAGTATGGACTGTATGGCTAGAAATGAACTGTTGAAATGCTAAATTGCTGAATCGCTAAAAACTTATAATTGACAAATTTCTAGACTGTAGGTTTTCCATATAAAGAGAACACGCTTATGATTCCATTAAAATATTTTGCGTGAGACGAACCTTAACTAGGTTTTAAAACAACAATACTAAAATTATAACAAATTTAGAGGTTAAAATAGAATAAAACAATAGGACTAAACCCTTGGCGAAAGGGCCGGAATAAGAACAAAATAGTCGTTCTTGTGAAAATCCACGGAAAACTCACGAGCCAAGTGGACTTGAAATACTTTAACCCCACAATGCCTCTCATAGGTGTCTCATATTTTTGTCCGTGTAAGGCAATACCAGTCAGCGAGAGGTAACAGCCCACTGCTGTAAGAATTAGTGATCGAAAAGATTCTATTGAAGCGACTGGATCCCCCTGAGACCAGATCCTAAAAATATTCCAACAAATTTGGCCTCTTAGATAGTAAAAAATTAAGATTTTATTAAATGGTTTAAAATTTTAGATTAAATACTCTAAATTTAGAAAATAATATTTTTCAAGTGTTCTTCTTCTATCTATTTATTCAAATATTTTGTTTTATCAATTCTTTTCAGATGATTTTTATATAGCACACCTTGAATAAATAGTTCCATTTGGCAAATCGAAAAGATATCGACCTCAAATTACAAGCATTATCAGATTTACTTGACCAAAAGCCAAAAAATTGGTATCCAAAGTTAAACGTCAATTAAATTCTTTTTTTTTAAAGTCATAAATCAACGTATAGATGTAGGAAAAATTAGATTATTTAAGGTATTATCAATATTAAGATAAATTATTTTGTCAAGTAGTATTGAGTATGAATTTTGAGTAAGAGATTATTTTTTTTGTTATTGCGAAAAATCATTTGATTTCGCCCGTGCAAATTTATTTTTTTTTTTGAAAACCTCTTAATCATAAATAGATCAGTTAACAACAACAAAAATAATTGAGAAATAATCAAGTTATTTTTAAAATGTTTGTCAATTTGATAAGATATTTTTTTTGTTTACAAGCCATAAAAAAACATAGCGAGCTAAACCAAGAGCGAGCGAATGATTAATGATATGTTTAGATAAAAAAAAAAAATTTTTTTTGTTTTTTTGTTTGAGGCTCATTTTATGTTTTCGAAAAAAAATTATTAAAATTTTCATAGCAACCAAAAAAGGCCAAGACAACCAAGGTTTTTTTAAAAAAAAAAAAAAAAAAAACTCAGGTAGAACAACACTATTGAATTTTATTTTATGTTATTCAACACTTGCAGTTTTTGAAAGATTTTTTTTTTCAAATTTTGGTTTTGTTTTTTCAAAAGTAACTAATGGCAAAACTGTTTAAATTAAGTAATTTCGTAATGTTACCAAGTATTATTATTAATATAACAATTCTACACTAGACAATTGAATAAAGTTTTATTTTTTTTTTTTGTGCTTTAAAAGTTTTAATCATTTTTTAAAAGCAAATAATTCATTTAAAAAAAAGCAACGTGTGTGCTATAAGGTATTCAATTAAAGCCTTATTACACAAAAAGAAGTTTTCAAGGATTCATTGATGTAAAAAGCAAGAGCTAAAAAAATCATTATAATGGCGAATTTTTTGAAAATATTTTTTGATAGGGTAATCTTTGAGAAGAAGCTTTAAGCTAAAGAATTATTGCAAGACTATATTTTTAAGGAGAACAAAGTTTATTGTCTCTTCCGAATCAATTTTTCGTAGTCTACATTTGGATTTTTACAGCAATTATAAGTTAGAGAATGATAATATTGTAATTAGAACTTTCATAGAGTTGGAAAAAAAATTGTCAATATTCTAACCTTAATAATTTTCTGGTCTGATGCTTTTCAACAGTACCAAGAACTTGAATTAACTCTTTACTTTCAAAACTTGTCAAAAAACAAGACTTCCGAAGCTTAAAATTCACTAAAATTTTTTTCAATTAAATTCTTTCCCAACTATAGATTTCGTTGTGGTACTGTTGTGGTCATTCACGTGCTCCTCTTGTGAATTCTCGTGAACTAATGATTTGGAAGAGCCATCATTGATGTATCGGTATCAACTCAAAGCTAGTTTTATGAACCTTAACTAGAGTTTTACAGCTTTCAGTTGGTACCCATAAATCCATGATGGCTCTTCCAAATCATTAGTTCACGAGAATTCACAAGAGGAATACGTGAATGACCACAACAGTAAGTTTAATAGGAACTAAAATTGCCAAGGGGGCCATGCAAACTACCAAATTGAAAAAATGGCTGTCCATTTGGCCGCGTGGTCGAACACTAATTTTTATCATCAATTATTTTATTTAGTTAAAAAAAAAGGATTCAATCGCCTGAAAGTTCGGCATGTCTAAAAATTAATTGGATTTTTGGACCACCAATTTCAGCATTCTACTTGTTTTCAAGGAGAACTCGTTTCTATTTTAATGCTAACCGACTTTTCATAGCCTGTGATGAATTAATGAATAAAACAAAGACACTTTCATAGAAGATTTCCGATATAAAGAATTACCGCGAAATTTACTTTTCAAGTTATGCGCCTTTTGATTTAAATTGTACAAAATTTTCACAATACTGTAAGGATCAGCCTCGTTCATTTTATTTATTTTTCTGCTAAGCACTGTTCCTATCGCAATTATTGAACTTTGGAGTCACAAGATTCGGTTAGAGATATACAGTTACGTTTGTTTGAAGTTACCTCCACTTGTCATTAAATTTCTAAGAAAAATTTATGTATGAGCTTTTTTATAATTTTCAAATCGAAGTGTAATTTATTTAAATGCATTTAAAATAAATACGATAAATTTTAATGAACCATTTAGAACAAGAATAAAAAAAAATCAATTCTATTCAAAAACTTGTTGTTTTTATTTTAATGTTGAGAATTTTAAACATATTTTTATTTTTTAAATAAACCACGTCTCTTTTATACCTCGTATCTGATTTAAACGGTGGAAAAAAAAATATCTTTAAAAAATTATTTTTCAGTATTTAATAATGCTAATGGCTTTTAAGATTAAAATAATCCGATTTGCGAAAATCGATGACTCAAATACTCCTGGACTTGAAATTTTTGTTTAATTGTTTATTTACATCAATACACTCTATACATGGTAAGCTTTATTAAATTATGTTTACATCGTTTGAGTTTCAAATTAATAGTGAAAAAAATAAGAAAAAGGTTTCGAAATAACAAAAAAAAATTCTTTTTCACGTGTTTAAATACTTTGGGAATTAAAATATTTCAATATTTATCATCGAGTTCTTATCTTGCGGCGGAAACTGTCACAACTTGTTAAAATTAAAAATCATTAGCAACCATTTTTTTTATATAAACATGTCTTTCAATCCCACAGACAGTACTTTTTATTCGAAAAATTTTATTTACTGAACTGTTGATTACTAAAGTGTGACCAAGGACCAGGCCTAGAATCCAATTGAGTTAATTTCATAATTTTAAAGTTTTTTAATTTTAACAATTGTAAACCTTGTATACTACCCCACCCTCATTTCAAACTTTGAATGCTTACAGTTATCGCCCAAATCAAGCATTAAGCTAAAATCATACGATTTTTTATCTGTCTTTATGCTCTCTATTGTTGATAACCAATACCAGGTTTTTTGAATCTTTCCAGCCGAAATTGTAGGACTTTTAAGTCTGAGATTAGACTGGGGTAGTGTGTAAGGTTTTACAGTAATTAAAAATTCGTGTCTTCAATTTTAAGAAAGAAAAGATATTTACCACATTTTCTTACATTAAAGACAAAAATTTATAATGAAGCATCATCTTCAATAATGTTCGAAAAAGGGCTTGTAAATACCACGTTAACAAAAAAAAAGTGCACATCAAGGTTTCAATAGATTAGTTTTGATCAAAAAGATATGTTTAAAAGTTAGACGCCATTTTTTTTTTTTTTTGAGAACTTGTTTTATCTTAAATAAAAAACTTGAAAAATTAAGTAAGCTAAAATTTATAAAAAAAAATTAAATTACGTAGTTAGATTTATATATAAATATATCCTAATGATAAAGGTATTTGTACACAAGGCAAAATATTTTTTTTTCTTTTGAGAAAAAAACAAAAATCTGAAACATTGTGTTTTTATCATTACATAATTAGATTCATAATAATAATCGTGTATGGTTCGAAATTGATAAAAAAATAATGTTGAATTATAAGTTTATTTCTCTGTGTCTGTGTTAAAGGCACTGAGAGAGAGAGAGAGAGAGATCGAAAAACATAAATGCTAAATTTAATTTCAGCGTTTTTTTTTTTTTTTTTTTGAGAAAATTTTTTTCTACAAAAGTTTCAATTTTAAAAAAAAATTAGTAAAGAGCCCTTCAATTTTTATTAAAAAATATTTACCTTATTCATTTTATTTTAAATCTTTGTTTTTTTTTTTTTAATTAAATTTGATATTGTCGTTTAATGTTATAAAATATTAAATTTCTTGTTTTTTTTAAACCTGGACATTTTTAATAATAAAAAAAAAATCTCTAAATATTTTTTTCCTGTTTTTGATTGCTTTATAAAATTAAATTTTCAATATTAATCTTTTCATTTTTGCGTCAAAAAAAAAATAAAAAATCAATTTTTATTTATTTTAGATCCCTCTCAACTGCGAATTATCTGCTACTCTCACACATAAAATGAACGGATCATATTATTCATATCCGAATGTTGGTTTCGATAATGTATACCAAAACCATGAGAATACATTACCGAGTAATTATTGACAAAAATTTTTCAAGTTTTTCAAACTAACTTTAAATATTTTTTTTTTTTAGTTTTTAATTACCAACATTATCCGAGCAGTAGTTCGCAATATTCTAGTGTATACGCCGAGCCTGAGCCATTCGAGCTTTTTGACGATATTGCTGTCATTGATCGTAAGTGAACTTCGAAATGGATTTTTTATTTTTGAATCTAAACAAATATTTTGATAGAAATTTTAGGTAGTCCTGAACAATCGAATGAATTTGACACGTCTAGCTTAAATTTAAATCAAACTCCAAGCTATCAATACGGTAAATATTTGATCAAAGTCAATGACTCTTTTATTTTGTTATATAATTTTAATATTTTTAGAAGACGCCAATTTTAACAGTTCATACGAAGCTTTGAGTAATAGTAGTATGTATTCAGCCAACTCACCAATTTTTGAGCAAGGATTTAAACAAGAGACATACGAACCGGCAAACACAAATGATGTCATTTATGAAGATGAAGAGAGGATTAAGCCTAAAACTTTGGTCAAACGTGACAAGAGTGATATAGTCAAAAAACCAAAGAAGAAGCCAGAAAATAGTAATTTAAACCATTCTTAAAAAAAAAAATTCAATGACTAATTTTGTTTGTCTAGTGAAAGATTGCTTGCATGTTTGGGAATTTCTAAGGGATTTGCTAAAGAATCAAGAATCAAATGGAGTATTAATCAAGTGGTTGAATCAAGAAAAGGGATTGTTTAAGATGTAAGTGACAAGACTTCTCAAGAGACTTTTTATTCACATTTTTTTATTATTAAAGATTATCGCCAACTGAAGTCTCAAATTTATGGGGCAAAAAGAAGGCAAACAAAGAAAAAATGGATTATCCAAATATGGCAAGAGGTATTCGTTATTCAAGAGAAGAGGGTGGTTATTTTGACTTAGTCACAAAAGAGGATGGCTTTGGCAAAAAATTAGTATACAAATTCAGTAAAAAAGCATCAATGCATTGTCAATGGTTAAGATCGTTTATGATCTAGAAGCAAAAAGATGAAATAGTTTTTTTTCTCATCAGTATTTTTATTTCAAACATAATGTTCAAGTTTTGATTCAAATGTTTTGAATCAGAACGATATCGTAAAAAAAAAAATTGATTTTTTTTAAAATTATGGCCTATGATTAGATTTTATTTTAAAATTATTTGACATTTTTTAAATTTTGAATTTTGTTTCAATTAGATGAATGTAATTTTTTTTTGTTTTTCAAAAATTATCATTATTTTTTTTTTTGGTCGATTACTTTTTTTAAGTCAAAAAAAGAGTAATTTTATGTAAGTCTTAATTCGGTGGTTTGTAAAAAAAGAAATTATTTTTTTTTCCTACCAATCGACCCATAGTAAATGGGGTTTTCAGTAATTTTGTTCTAATTAAAAGACAAAATAAAAGTGTTTTGTGACCGATTTTAAGACTATTTTTTCAATAAAAATAAAAAATTTTTTTTCAAAATGGCGAATTTTATTATTGAAATTTCGCAATATTTTTATTTTCATAAATTTGAGTCTTAAGGATTCCTATACTTTTAAATATAAAAGTATCCAAGCTTGAAGTTCTTGACGAAACCTTCTAAAAAAACACTTTTTTTATTTAAGAGTTTGTTCTATCTTGTTTGATCAAGTTTTGATTTTAAGTTTGTTTTATTTTAATTGAAAGTAAACATGAACTTGAAACACCACTGTAAAAATAGTTACTAATTTTAGAAAATGACTAAACATACTCAAATTACACTAATTTTGAACATTATAAACTCTTGAAATTTAAAGCTTATTTTAAGACGGCCTAAATGATGAATGAAATTTTCTGAACGATTGTAACGAGTTAGAATAAAGCTTATCGAAAGAAAAAGATCCCTCAGTTAATTTATTCTTCTACAAGCCAAAATATATTGTTTAAATATCGTCCACATTACCTGATTTTGGATAAATGGATAAAAATTATGTGAGGAGGTTTTTCACCCAAAAGAAATTTTAACATGCTGAAAGTAAATATATCAGTAAGTAGCGTATCCTGTTCTCTTTTAAATGAGCTATAAATAGTTAGCAAAATAAATAATCAGTGGGTTTAACTAATGGTTTAAAAATGGTAAACTTTTTTTTTTGATTTTTATCTGGTAAAAAAGTATGGTCCAGAAAATATGTTCATACACTTAATTCATATCTCTTATTTATAGTTCACTTATAAGAGAACGAACTGCTTACTGATATATTTACCTTCGACATGTTAAAATCTATTTTCGGTGAAAAATCAAATCTCATAATTGTTCCATTTTTATCTTTTTACCCCAAAATCACTTTGGCAGGCCCTGTACCATAGGTGATGTGGACGATATCTAAAAAATATATTTTAGCTTGTAGAAGAATAAATTATGTTTAACCTGAAGGATCTTTTTCTTTCGATAAGCTTTATTATAACTCGTTACATTCGTTCCGAAAATTTCATTCACCCTATTCACCAAAAATTTAAATAAAAACACTGTATTAGAAATAAATTGTACCTTTTGAAATTCTTGAAAATGCGCAGTGAGAAAAACTGTTTACTTAAGCTGTGTTCGTTCAGAAAAGATATGACCAAAATTTACCTCACCTGTTTGGTGAACAAAATGTTCACATAAATTTTTAAAACATCAACCTTGTGACCATAAATCTTTAATAAACCAAAAAAAGTGAACGAAATCTTATTTTGTGATCAAAAAAAAATTTATGTGACTGAATAATAATAAAAGTAAATGATCCTAATATTTTCTATAATTCCTAACCTCTCTCCCCAGACATTATGTATCCACACATTGGAAATGCAACTGGATTCTTCTTGGTACTCAATACCTGCTTTACTTCTTCGACAATAGCCTCATCCATTAGTTGTTCTTGACTTGGTAATTATTCATATGTAAAAGTTTTGTTACGAACACTAGACACCTGAATGTCACCGAGTCTATTCTCGATTTCTTTAGCATTCGAATCGACCTCATTATTGAGTTCTACATCGTCTGATGTGTCGTCGGAAACGTAATTAACTTAAATGTCGATGTAAGAATATCCGAGTTTTCAATAGTGTTTTCTTACAACTCGTCAATTTGACATAAAACGTTGTCAGCTGAAGTGATTGACACTTCTAAATCGTTTGTGTGTATGTAATCTTTTTTCGTTTTTCATTTTTATGACATTTTTTTCGTCCACTAGTATTCAAAAATATCTCTATAATCGAGCATCCCAGATAAAAATGGACTATATATCTATGTAGATCTCGTTGAGAGCTTCGATTGATATATAAAAAATGGTGGGTGTATACAACAACTAACGAGGGTCCTTTAAGACTGAAAAGTGAAAACTCAGTTTTCTTACCCAAATAACTTCACAGGGGGTCTTAATATGGTATAATTTTGTAGCCCTTCATTTACTCTACCTCATTTGAAAATGGTCCATTTTTATGTCACAAGTTGATGTTAAAAATTTATGTGAACATTTTGTTCACCAAACAGGTGAAGTAAATTTTGGTCATATCTTGAATGCTCACAAAACAAGTGAGACCCGAAAATTCTTAAAATAACTATTTTAAATTTCGTTGAGCTCATTTGACCTAATTAGGCTAAAATTTTCTATTCTAGCAGAAATTACATTATCGAACCTCCGTTCCTTCAGTTCCACCTTATTTAGAAGCCATTCAGTCAATTTTCAATAAATAGGCAGCCTGATGCAAATTTGCATTTTGAAAACTAATGTTGGGATAAATGTTTTATTGATGTGATGATGATCTTCAAATTGAATGAAGAAAAGGTTGAAAAGAGATAGTCCGAGGCGACCCCTAATACCCATATTTATGCACTTGTTTAAACAAGATACGATTTTATATAAATCGCAGTACCCCTAAATCTGGACTGAGAACCATTATAAATGCGAAAAAGTCTAATGGGTCTAAAACTGATTTAATTTTTTGTCTATTAAAAAATTGTCTAAAAATGTATGCAAGGGTGTTTTTAAATATGGATAAATCAAGTGAATCAAAATTTTCTGAATTGCGAGATTGTGTTCATTGACCTGCACTTGTTTTAAACTCACAATTCATTTTGCAAATATATTGCACACTTTAAGATTGCTGATTAAGCTAAGGGTATTTTAAATTGAAGCAAATGCTGAGGCTATAGTATAGATCTTTAGGTTTTCATTATTCGATATTACAGAGGAAATCAAAACTCGCAGCGTTTTTAACCCTTCAACGTCACACTGACGTTTTTCGTTCATTATTTTTTTCCAAACGAACTAACCACGAGGAAAAAAATCTTTATAATGAATTTTAAATGTGATTTAAATTTAGAGTAGAAGTTAATTTTATTTTAAACATTTTCATTTTTTAAAAAAAAAATTTAATAATTAAAAAAAAACACAAATTAAACAAAAAAACAACAATTTACATTAAAATCTATTGACAACTTGAGCATTGGCGGCAAGAATTTTATCATCAAAATCATAATAATCATCTTCATCTGATATCCATAAAATTTTACCTAACGCAAATGTAATAAATATTGCTACCAGTGATCCTAAAACAAGACCACCAACAACATCACTACCTCTATGATGATAATCACTAATACGACTAATTGCTGTTACAAAACTAGCTATGAATGCACATAATTGAAGCATTGCTTTTAGATAACGAAATCTAACCACAAATAAACGAGCTTCAAGGTACAATATTAAAAATAACATTGTGTATGCTGAAAAACTTGCATGGCCAGACGGAAAACTTAAACGAGCTTCTTCAATGTCACCAGCATTTCCTGTACAAAAATTACCACCTGTTGAAATGGCTTTGTAAGTCGAACCGGTCAAGCCATCTGTTAAACAATCTATTTTTGTGTAATCAGGTTTACATACGTCTAAAAAGTGAGGCCTAAGTCTTCCTTTTAAAAAACAATAATTTTAAGTTTAAAAAAAAGGGGTGTTTAAGTATTTTTATTTACCGATCCATCTTTTTCCGATTTCTGTTAAAAGCAAAACAATACTGATACCGAATACAAATAAAGATATTGAATGAAATAGGTAAATTCCAAATCCCCTTAGTCGATAAAAAAAAGATTGTCCATTTGTATTTTGATAAGGAAACATTTTTGCATTTAACAATTCGACTAATAAAATTGCTAATAATGGACCGAGAATACCATAAACACCGACTACCCAAAACGGAACCGTATCTGTTTTGTATGGAAATGAAATATCACTCATGTCGCATGTGTAGTATCTTATTTTGGGATCCTTTTAAACAAAAAAATGTTAAAAGACTTATTAAATTTTTTGAATTAGACACACGCTGCCGATAAAGCCGCTTATGTTTTTTCAAGAAACACTAAAAATCCACCGCGTGAGATAAAAATGCTTTTGAATTTCCCTACCGGAAAATTGCAATCATTCATCGTCTGTGTTACCTAGTCGGGCATTTTTACTTGAACTCAATTCTGTGGTTGGCGAAAAGCATTAAAAATTAATTAATGGTAATGGAAGTGCATTGAGGCATTTCAATTTAGAAAAAAAAAAGGAAATTTTTTATTAAAATTTTCACATGGTTCGGTCTGAAGGTTTTTGTTTCCATTTATCAAACAAGCCTATGCATCTGACCTATTCTATGGGTGATCCTTTATGACTAAATTATTGCCGAAACTGTTTATCGATAAATGGAGTTTTTCTAATATCTTCACATAAAGTTGTCAAATCCTTAAATGGTTAATATAGGCTGTCTGAAGCTTTAAAACCGTATTTGCTTGCTTACAAGTGCCCCCTAATACTCCTTTTTTTGTGGACCCATGGAGTTAAGTTCTAACCTTGGGATTTTGAAGCATACCAAACTGAGTGTTATATTAAGAATCCCAAAAAAATATAAATTAAATTCTATACTAAGTAATAATAAGTTAACTGGTGTTTTTTTTAAACACCCACTAAACTTAGATTGAACTGCAGGTGATCTCCAAAAATTGTGTCAACTAAAGAACAAGTTAATCAAAATAACAAAAAAATGGGATAGCCTTACCAAAGTATTATAAACGATGCCAAAAACTGTAAAGCATATAGCCATTCCAACAATATCAACAACACTTTGAACCAAACGTTTGTATCGTGTAGTTGGACGTTGATAACCACCTTGAATATAATTTCGTTGCATGTTTTTTATTCAGTATAACAAAAATACTTCGATTCAATGATGGAGAGAGAGAGAGATTATGATTCTATCTAAATTGTAATTCAAAAAATAAAATGGTAAATTTTCATGTTTTCATTTTGACACAAATTGTTGATAAACAAAATTTTTATATTTTTTAAAAAATATTCCCAATTTTTTTGCGTAATCAAACATTGAAAAAAAAAGATACAACTAAAGTTTTTTTTTTAGAAAAAAGAAAATTAAAAAGAATCTTTGAAAACGTCAAGCATTTAAAGTGGAAGGAGCGCATATGGTCGAGTGATCAAAAAAAAAATCATTAATTAATTAAAAAACTCGTTTTTTAATCACTGCGAATCTCGTTTTATTTTTATTCATTTATCTCCTTGAAAAATTTAGACCAAAAATCATCACATGTTCACTAAATAATTTTATTATTTAGAGATTTATTAGTCGGTGAAAAAAGAAAATCCTACGAGTCGGTAGTTTTATGTCTCTTTTTTTTTTTGAAATTTTTAAATTTACTACCGAGGTAATTGTTAAAAAAATTTTTGTTTTAATTAAAATTTTTCAAAAAAAGATACGATTAATCGTCTTGTCGAAACGGATGGCTAAATTGTAAATCTAGAGAGGTCAATTAGAAACAACAAAAAAAAAAAACTACGTAATCGAAAAGGAAAAATTCAATTCTTAAAAACTTAAAATTCACTTCAAAGTACAATATTCAAATAAGTTTTTTTACTAAACAATCAAAGTAAAAGCATAGTAAAACTAGTTCACAAATCGCCTCTTTCTTAAAACTGTTTGTCAAGATCGTTTTTTTGAAGTTTTTAAAAACTATTTCGTCTGTAGAAAAACGACTTTTTCAGCAATTGTCGAGTTATCTAGTTTTAAGGGTCGTAGCCTTGATGTAGATAGTTAATCCGCGACGAGTAAAATCAAAATAGTTATAAGAAAACTGAAGTGTGTTTTGAAAATTGATCAATTTTAGCGCAGATATCATATCTGATATCAAACTTTTAGGCCTTCTAGGATCAAAAAGTTCAAGGTCGAAAATTCCAAGGTTGCAATATCTTATTAACCAAACAAAATCTTTTCTTTCTGCAGATACTGCACTTCCACCGAATTAATGGTGTACCCGTACTGAAGCGTACCCGTACCGTACCGTACTGAACCGTACCCGTACCGTACCGAACCGTACTCAAAGCGAACCCGTACGTAAATGATATAGTATGGGTACGGTATAGGTACGGTACGGGTACGGGTACGGTTTGAGTACTGTACGGTTCGGTGCGGGTATGGGTACGGGTACGGTTTGAGTACTGTACGGTTCGGTACGGGTACGGTTTGAGTACTGTACGGTTCGGTACGGGTACGGTTTGAGTACTGTACGATTCGGTACGGGTATGGGTATGGGTACGGGTACGGTATAGGTACGGTACGGGTACGGTACGGTTCGGGTACGATTCGGTGCGGTACGGGAACGGCAAGCATTTAATTCGGTGGAAGTGCAGTAATTCAAATCTTTAAATTTAAACTGTAAAATATGTTCATACAACTCAGATCTTTCACAATATCAATACTTGGTCAACTGTCCTCTCAATTATCGTATTTTGCGACCCTGAAAACGCAAGATTATCATGTTTTTCTTGAACTTTCAGAAATGGACATTTTGAAAGACCGGTATTGTACTCTAATCAGACTCCTTTTTTATCTAAAAATTTGAACTCTCCATTTTAATTCCTTCAATATCCTCTTGTAACTTTACAAACTTTATTTACTTCATTAAGTGTAAAAAATGTAACGTTTTTTACAATGGCGAAACATCAATACAGATTAAAATAAGAATCCAAGAATATCTCTATAAGATAATCTATTGTATCAAGTTAAGTCGAGTCGCTTTAATCCGAACCAGGTTAATCCGAATTTTTAATAATTTAGGTTAAAATTTGTCTCCCATTCAGGCCTCGATGCATGTAAATTAAGGCGTTTAATCCGAACAATTTTATCCGAACTCAATTTTTACAGTCCCAAGAAGTTCGAATTAACGCGACTACACTGTAGTTAAATCGTGGCTTGAGGTTATAATAAAAATTTGGAACAATACCCTTATTTTGTCGAAAACCTGGAACCGAACTCTACTTGGAATTGAGGACAGAACCTTATTTAATGCCTTTTCCGTACGAGAAAAGTCTCCGAGCGGAACGTTACATTCTCGCAAGAACCACTGTACTATTTTACTATTTAAACCAATAAAACGATTTAAGAGGATTGAAGAAAAGTTAATTTTCAATAAACAAGCCGTTTCATGTATATTTTTTCGTAAACAGGCCTGTTCTTAATTGATTGAGTGAAAAAACTTCTTTTTTTGATTAAACAAATCTATTCTAATTTAAATAAGCCAGTGGAGCTATATAGTGGTGAAGGGTTGTAAGTATTGAAGGTAATGAATTTTGGAGATGGTGTGAGTACAAAGAGTCCTGAGGACACTTAGAGCCACCAAAATTGGCCACAGCCATGATAAATACCATTAAACATTGAATACGAACCCACCCAAATATCAAACTTTATATGTTTGTCGTCCTCGTCTAATCCAAACAATAAGCTTTAACAATTTTTTTTATAATTTAAATTGCTCTTTATTTTTGATGACCAATAAATGATTTGGTTTGTGATAACGACCCATTGGGATAAAAACGCGAAACCGTTAAATGAAAAATAGTTCACTTTCCGACTCCTCATACAAATCATAAGAATATAAGGGAACAGAGTTGTAAATGACCGGAACAAATTGAAATTAAAATAAGAAAAAAAATTTATTGAAAATTCGTTATTACTAAAAATTGTAATTTAAAATTCTCGAGTTATTTTTCTTGGTTTAAGATCAAAATCTGTGTAAGGTTTTTCAACTTCATAATCCCATAAAACGCGTCCAACAAATAAAGTAATAGCCAAGCCTATTATTACACCCAAAACAGTACCACCAATAACATCACTACCTCTATGATGATAATCACTAATACGACTAAGTGATGTAACAAATGCAGCTATAAATGCAGCCATTTGTACCAATGGCTTAATATATCTCAATCGTAACAAAAATAATCTCGCTTCGACATAGATTATTAAAAATGACATGCAATACCACGAATAACTTGAATGACCTGATGGAAAACTTAAACGTGCTTCTCTTACATGTTTTGGATCACCTGTACAAAACTTAGCACCAGTGTTAATTGCTTTGTAAACTTCTCCTTTCAAGGTAGACACAGTGCATTCGATTAGATTAAAATTAGGTTTACATACATCCATAAAATGAGGTCTCAATCGACCTATCTTAAAAATTGCAAAAATTGAAAAAAAAATAATTTTTTTAAAACAAAGTTCGTTTAAGTTTACCCATCGTTTGCCGATTTCGGTCAACAAAAGTGTGATCGAAATTCCAAGCACAAACAAAGAAACACCATGAAAAAGACAAATAAAAAATTTTCTACGTCTCTCTTGTAGACTCAAATTTTTTTTATTAACTTGAAATGGAAGTAGTTTGGCATTTAGGACTTCAATTATAATTATACAAATTAAAGGTCCAATTGTAGAGAATAAACCACATGCCCAAAATGGAACTGTATCGGGCTTATACGGCATAAAAATATCACTTTGATCACACGTAAAAAATCTTATCTTTGGCTCGACTAAAAAATAAACAACCGCAAGTATTGTAAATATAATGGCGATTACAATAATATCAATAGCTGTTTGTGTGACACGCTTGGACAATTGAAATCGTTGACTCTTTGTTTCCGAATTGAAATTAGTCAGTTCACTTTGATTCGAACTTGAATTGCGTAACGTAAATTCCGATTGTGACATTTTAAATGCAAAGTCTTTAAAAAAAAAAAAGTGATTTAAACAAAAAAAAAAACGACTGAAATTATTATTTCAGGGCGCTAATTTTCATAAAATATTATTTAAATATTAATTTAGGTATTTTTTTTTTTCAAATGTAATAAAATATGTATGTATTAGGTAAGGATATGTGTTAATAATAAAGGATTTATTTGATGTTTAATTTTTTTTTTAAATTTTATTCAAAAATAATAATTTTTTCTTCCTTTTCACACAAAAGGAAGTTTTGAGATGACATTAAAAAAAAATTTAATGTGAACGAGCCAGATTGTTTAGTTTAGATAAATTTAGTGAGATTACTAGAAATAGAAAAGATGCTCCATTTGTTTGACTCATGATTTATATGGTGAGTAATATTTCCAATTTTGTTACTCTTACCGCCATAAACCAAACCTAGATATTATTGAAAGCTATTAAACTAAGCGATTTATGAAAAAAAAATTTTCATTCAAGGTAGAGAAAATCATCAGTTTCAAAATGATACTCCATTAAGACTCCTAGTGCATATATTTGGACTGAAAAAATAATTTTTTAGTTTAGGGTCGTAAGATCTACTAGCACTCCCTATGGTAAGTTCGAAGCACCCGATGCAGAATTTTACACGTACGTTCCAAAAAAAACGAAAAACATAAAAACGAAAAATTTTTTTTTGTAATAATTAAATTTGTATTAGGCACATTGTGTGAGTTTATGCTATTCTACTAAGAAACCCCCGTTCCAGTGTAAAAAAGGACTTTTCATAAGTCTAAATCCTGCATAATCACAATAAGCTTACAAAAATAAGTACGATTTTAAGTTACGTAATTTTTTTTTTAATTTGTAAAACATTAATTGGCATTTTTCAGTCTGATTCAAGGTTAGTTATTTATTGTTTTTGATTAGGTTACTTTTAAAGAACACTCTTGATCATCAAAATGAATAAGAAGACATAAAATCATTGGGAAACGTACCAAATAAAAGGTAAATATTATTTAAGGTTTCAATTTTTATGTTGTTGGATGTTTTTAAATGGACTTGGCTTTAGCACTTATCGACTGATTTCTCTAACGTTGTCCGATTTCTTCAGTTAGTTCAAAGAAGTTCCGGTAAAAAACGACTAAACCGCTAATCTTTACTTGTTACTTAACTTGCTGATTCTATATTTTCTTAATTCAGAGACATTAAAAAAAAAACTAAGTTAAAATAGACGGTCTAATAAAAGTCTTTTCGAAAAACTTTTGTCTGAAAATGAGAATTAACTGTCAAATAAGGTTAAAAGTGTGATCAATAGATAATTTTTGGATTGTAATCTTAAAGAAAAAATTTCCAAAAATAATTCGTTTTTTTTCGTTTTTATGTTTTTCGTTTTTTTTTGGAACGTACGTGAATTTTACGAGCTATCTAAAAAATGATTTTGGTTTGGTTGAAAATTTTTTCTTTGCATCGAAATTTCAATTAACGTAATTGCTCGATTTTAGTGACATGTCACTATAAATACAGTAACATGTCACTAACGGTTTTGGCTGAGAGAACGTGTTTATCTTTGAGTAAATTTTTTAACCAAATGTGAGACCCTTTAGGAGTCCATCAAGATGCCGAAGAAATTTCACTTTTTAAACTTGTCACATGTCACTATAACCGAATATCCTACTATAGTGAAATGTCACTAAAATCGAACAATTACGTTATTCGTTTTTTTTTAAGGGGGGAGGGATTCCGACACCCTACTGACGCCTGAATTTTTGCGACCGACCCCTGGTTTCCTGAAAGAAGAGACTATTAGCTATCTATAAAATTGATTCAAAGATTATCTACATGTTTAGTTTCTTGAGAATTCCCTTTTGACATAAAAAAAACTTTCCCAGGTACGGATGTTTTTTTTTGTTCCAAATTTCATAATGCTGCCGTTTTCTTTATGCTAATTATCATTAAGACTAAGGTTCATAAATCCATTTGTCTTTACAGTACATAGCTGAATGTAACAAAACAAACATAACTGCAAAGTATTCAGAGAAGCACCGAATTTTGATAAAAATTAAATAAAAAATCCTCCGGTTAAAAAATAGGAAATAATATTACTTACTTTTGCGAACCATTTTTTGAGATGAAATGAAATAAAATCTCATGAAACAATCGAAAATACTTTAAAGAAATCACTTAGTAAAAACAAACAAAATCTTAAATTATCTTTGATAAACCTTTGGGATTGAAATTTAAGAAAAATATTAGTTGATATTTTATATTTCTTTTTATTTCTAAACTTGTTAAACGAAATTTTACCAATTGATCTAATAAAATTTGATAATTATTTATTTTAAACCAAGTATTCCCTTTTTAATTAAAACTTATCATCGTGTCTAGCTTTTCAAGGCAACTTTTTTTCGTCTGACTTTAAACAGATACTTTGAATGTTACACCAGCTGGTTTGATTACATAAGAGGGTCTTCTTTTCTTTTGTACCTCATACTTACTTAAGATTGAATTAAAAGTATGGTTCGGTAAGCGAAAAAAAATTTAATTTCGTAATTTATTGAGCTATTGACAATAGATGAAGAGAAATCCTTTTTAAATTTTTTAACTTTTAAATTAGATAAACTTCGATTTCTCCATGTAAAAGAACGTACTTTTTGTACTTTGTAAATTTGATCTTATAACCAGATACCTGATCCTCACCTAATCCCTACTCGAACCCTACCTGCGGCTGCGCCCCAGACCCCTTTCGATTAATGACTTAACCTGGTTTCTCGATCCCTGACCCTCACCTAATCCCTACCCGAACTCTTAAAAGTACATAAAGTACGTTCTTTTACATGGACTTACTATTTTTTAAAAGTCCATTCTTTTTTAAACTGTTTAATCGTTAAAATTAGTTTTCATTTAAAGAGTATTAAAAGAATTAAAGAGGATTTTTTTTTCTCCATTTACAATAGATTATTCAAAGATTTTCCTTTTTTACTCATAAATCAAAACAAAACGAATTTTTTTGTGAGACGCTTACTGTATTCAGAAAGTTAAGCATAAAGCCAGCATACTTTTAAGGAATAAATTTGAAGTCAAAAACCCTCTTGATCATCGATTATAAGTATGAACTTGGAAATTTGACATCACTGAAAAAAAATTTTTTTGAGTAAAATCCAAATTAAGCAAAAAATTAATTTTTTTATTTTGGTTCTTAGAAACTTTTGAGAGTGTAAACTTTTTCTGTTCCAACCCTAATTAAAAGGATGCTATGTTAATTTCTTGATATTAACATTCGAAGTTCACGCGATCACATTGATAAGTTGTTTTCTTATTTAAAATGGATGACGATTGACCCTTTTTTATTATTATCCTTAGAGAGTATTAGCTCATGAAATGAGGAATTAAAAATGTTCGCGATGGAGAATAAATTAATTTTTGATGGAGCCAAGTTTGGTGAACCTATTCAACTTATTGATCGATTTGCTTTCGTTCAGCTTACAATTTGATTCACTGTTCACCATCTTTAGGCATTTGGCTCTAGGTGAACAAGTGATTGGTTTCATCTTTAATTTCAAGCAAAGTCAATTTATTTTGACAAAAAAAATTTAAGGATCGAATATTTAACAGACGATAATCTAGTTATAATTAAAAAGTTATCTTAATACTTAAAGGATACTTTAGTATCTGCAGAAAACTACTAGGGAAAGACCTTTAATTTTAGAAAGCGACTAAGAAGTAATTTTCATTATTTTCATTTTTATTGAATTAATTGAGAGTTAGCCAGTCTTTATTAATGTATGTTGATTAAATCTGAAACTCGTGCATATAAACCCTAGTAAACGTATATGCATAGGGGGGGGGGGGATATTTTAATCAAGAGATTTGACAAATGAGAGTACTAAGATAATTTTATGTTTCTAAGCTCTGATCGCTCGTATTCAATTTTTCGAATAAAACTCAAAAATATATTTCAGCTTGACTTTTTTTTAATAAATAACAATTTTTCAAGTCATCCACCAATTCTAGGACACAATAGCAAAGAAATATGTGAATATAAAAAATAAATTTATTAGTTAACATATGTGTGTTCGAAGGTGTATAGGTAAAACGTTCTTAACAACAATTTAGGTAAGCTTCTCGAATTTTTTTGTTGTTAATATTTTAGTTTTAAGTCAAGTTGCTCTACACAGGTATATACAATAACAATTCGATTTTTTAGTTGATATAAAACACGTGTTAACAACCAATCTTCCTTTCCTTTAAAAATTTGTTTTTACCTGTATGCCTCAAGTTTTAAAATTTTAAATAAAAATTATTTGTTTAAAAATATTCTTTAAAGTTTTTTAAATTATTTAACTTGGAAAATTAAAAAAAAAGTAATAATTTGATGTCATTAGAATTCCGTAATAATTATTAAATAAATTTGCAATAAAAATACCTTTAAATATATGTTTACCTTTTTTTTTGGATCCTTGAAAAAGCAACATCCCTCTTTTTGTTTAAATGTATACACCCGGGTTTAATATCTTCATTTTTAAAGCTATCTTTAAACAAAATATTCTAGGATGTTAATTATCAAAAGTTCTTCAAAATGGTACCCCGATTAACCCTCTGATCGCTTATTTTACATGATTACAATCGATTTTAAAATTTCAAGAAATAAACAACCCCCCTATTATTTTGTATACGTTTTCTGTAGCTTAATGGAAAAAAGATAGAGGAAAAAGGACTGCAGATTCTGAAAGAGCATCAAAAATAAAGTATTCCTGTGCAAAAATAATAGGTTGTTTATTTCTTGAAATTTTAAAATCGATTGTAATCATGTAAAATAAGCGATCAGAGGGTTAATCGGGGTACCATTTTGAAGAACTTTTGATAATGAACATCCTAGAATATTTTGTTAAAAGCTAGCTTTATAAATAAAGATATTACGCCCGGGCGTATACATTTAGACAAAAAGAGGGATGTTGCTTTTTCAAGGATCCTTTTTTTAATTTAAAATTACGTGCAAAATAAAAAATCATTATTCTAGAAAACGAGCGCCCGGTTGCCATTTTGAAAATACGCACTTCCGTTCTTCTTTTAGAAAAATTGCAAGAAAGAGTAATTCAAGAGTCTTTAGACCATTTGGACACTTGCAGCTTTTGAAATTTTAGTGAGACTGAATTATAGAAATCTACACTGACAACTTTCGGTGTTTAGCTCTATAATAGCTGTATCAGCTTCTCTTTATTTGCACCATGCGAAAGACTACTCTCTAAATACTCGCGTTGATATCACTCTGAGGTAAAAAATTCCACTATGAAACCAATCTGAAACAAAAAACCAAAATTTTTATCTAAACACACAAACAAATTTATAATTAGACACAAGATTTTGTTGGCTCTGGAATCCGCAGATGAGCATTTCTTGTTCCATATAATTTCACACAACTACACCAAGATCCTTTTCTTCAGCAGTTAATTTAAGTCTAACCTCACCATCTAAGATTGGAAATGTATAACCAATTTTGGATAAGAAATCTCATTCTCTCCTTATTCTTCAATCAATTCAAATTCCAAGATCAATTTTCCACCCAACCCTCAACTTAGTCATTTGAGATAGTAACAAGCGAAAAACCAAGACACATTCTTTCAAGTTGGGCCCCTCTGGGTAAAAAATTTTTTTTTTAAACCCCCCTAAAAATTTGCCATTCTTAGGTTTTCATGTATGGAGAACAAAGTTATCTGGTCAGATTTTGCATATTCAGATAGCGTGGAAGTTTTGCATGGCGCGAACCTTATTTAATTTTTTTATTAAAGAAAAGACTGCTTTTAATTAATTAGCAAGTAAATTTCATTAGATCAAGTCAAACTCGAGAAGAATCCGCATGATTTCAAAATCAAAATAAATTTGTTGAAAAACAAAAAATCAAGTCAAACAAATGAGACCTTGATCTTTAAGTTTTTCAGTTTTTAAAAATCAAATTAAACAAGCTCATTGTCAATTCAAAGATACTCAAGAACATAAAAATTAATTAATCAAAAGGGCTTTTTCGTTGATAAAAAGAAATAAATTATCTTTATAGAAAATGAATAATAAAAAAGAACTTTTTAAACTTAAAATGATTAAATTCATTTATCTTAGCAATATTAGACACGTGAACGCCGGGTTTTATGTAAGCATTATTGTAGAATTTTGAAAATTAAAACAATTTACCTATGATAAATATTTATTTTTAATATATTGCCACCCAACAACAAAAGAAAAAAAAATCTTTCTAATATTTCAATTTGTTTTGACAACGTTTTATTAAGCTTTAAATGCACTCTTATAACTCGATCCCATGTTTATTTTAACTAATCTTGATCATAAGGAACAACGCTAAACTTCTTGTCATTTATTTTTTATCAAAACACTAATTTTATTCCAGCGATTTTTGCTCATAATTAAAAACTGTAATTATAGTTAAAATAAATGGTCTGAAAAAAAGCCTCATTCTGAAACATGTTGAGAAGATATTTATTATCATGTGCCCTACGAGTGTTTTGAAAATATGATTTTGAATTCTAGCTCTTTTGACACTCCCATTCTTTACAACTGCATGTTAAATCAACAAATATTTTAATTCTGCTGACATGTTTTCAGTCATGTAACTTCAGGGCCAGTCTCATTCTCTCACTAGGGCAATATGTGACCCTCTCCAGGCACAAAAACGCGCCCTAAAACACCCATCCAACTAATCATTCACAATTGGTCCTCTATTATCCTTGTGCGACAATTTTTTTTTAACACGACCGATAGACTTGGGGCTTGGTAACTTATTTATACCGATCGCTAAAATTGCTGCATTTCCCATTTCGGAACCCTTGTTTTAAGTCACCACGATTCCGAAGCCTGATTATTTTGTAAATCAGTCCCATTTGGTGGCGAATGATTGCGTCCATCTAGAGTTATATAAATTGCTGTATGTTGCACATCCAGCTTATCATGAATGACAAGAGTAAAGAAATTTTATTTCTAGTCTATATTTAAAAGGTGTATCTGGGGCGGAACGATACCTCGCCCTGGCCCTGTGTAACTTAATTTTTCTAGATGTTGATACCATAAGAATGACCTTTGAGAGATTCGGTTTTATATTTCAATGACTTTTTCAAGAGTTTTTTAAAATTTTTACAAGCAGTTGGAACATAACAGGTAACTTCCATTTAAGCATTCATTATTCCTTTGAAAAATAATTGTTACCAGAGTAATAAAACAAACATCTCAAAAACCGGTTAACCTCGTATTTCATTTAAACGAGGGATTTTTATTGTTATTCAAAGGTTTCTTTTAAATTTTTTTACTCTAAAACCTTTATAAAATTATAAGTATTCATTTGGTTAGTTGTAACAAAAAAAAACTAACTAGAGTGTATAATTTTTTATTTTTGTTGTAAAAAGAGAACTTGAACAAGAATGATTGTTCTTTTTTTTCTTTTCAGTAAAAAAATAAAAAATCATGTTATCATAACCTTAAAGTTAACCAATAATAATTTAACAAGTAATCATAGATATCACTTTAAATGAAAAAAAACACAACAAAAAAAACCAAGAGGATGAAGATAAACACTGAAAAATCTTAAAAATATGTTAGTTTCTCTTTTAACTTTTTTTAAATGTTTGATAAAATTTTAATAATTTATAATTTTTAAACGATAATAATGAATTCAAAGTCTTTTGCTTATCAAGCAAGTTTTAAAATGGTTCTACACAACCTCTCTCAAAAAAAAATTTAAATTTACCTAATTTCGTGGTAGCTATTTTTTTTTTTCTTATTTTTTGTCAATTTGATTTAGTTTTTGAGAGTCAAATCGAGAGAATGTGTTTGTTTATTTTGGTCAGGTGAGTTTCAGTAAAGTAATCAAAAAAATTTAAGTATTCTATTACGCAATTTTAGAATGTTTTAAAATTAAAAAAATTACAAATTTCTAGAAATACTTGAAAATAAATAAACTTTAAATATCAAAAAAAAAAAAAGAAAATTTTAATTTAAAATGAACTCATGGATTGTTTACTTACCTTCAACAATCATAGCTTGCAAAAAAAAATATTAAGCTTACCCAATTTAAATTACCATTGAAACCTAAGTCTAGTTTCTCAAGTTTAATTTTATGGACTCTTGTTTGCAGTTGAGCCACCAGACTCAAATTTTGCAGTCCGGTAGACCTAATGCATCTTTATCCGTGATATGGCTCTTCATTAAAATTTAATTGTAACAGACCCTATGATGTTCTATATTAAGGCTATTTTGTGTAAATTATGTAGCCTCATAAATTTAATAAAAGCTTCGTACTTACTAACACTTAGTTACCTGTTGAAAATCCAAGTTTCCTTTTTATTTTATTTTTGAGTTTCTAATAAATTATTCCTCAAATATTTACTTTAGAGACCCAAAAAAAAAAGGTAACTAAATCACAAGCTTGTCTATGTCATATTGTTCTCATTTAAAATATAGCGTTTTAAAGATAAATTAATTATGTTTAACAAAATTTTTTTTATCTCTAAAAAAATAAAAGCCATTAAGTAATCGAGAAGATTTCAGTTAAAAAAAAATTGCTAATCAAGCATTCTCCAAAGTCACTTTGATACATAACAAAAAAAAAATTATGATAATTTTCTTCAAGAGAGTATCTAAAGGTAAAACAATAGAAACAAAGAAAACTTGGTTCCGTAATTTAATATTTTATTATTTTTTTTTAAGGAAAAATTAAAACCAAAAATGAACAATTAAAATTTTTAAGGTTTTAATTTTTTGCTCTGTTTCTGTCTCTCTCTTTATGTTGAAAACGACCATTTCCATTCAAAATCTCTGACTACTTTATCACTAAATTGAAAAACTAATTGTTTACCATACTCGTTTGGTTTATTTTTTTCTTTGTCTAATTTTTTGAAAAAACCCTCACGTCTCGAATAACGCATGCCACGAGCCATTTTTTCGTAATTCATTTTTTTATCACTTTTACGATTTTTTTGAGCACCCCATAAATCAGCCACTTTATCCGGTTTAACTATCTTAAAAATTCCTTTATCTTTATTCAACCATTTTATGATCGACGGATTAAAATTATCATTATCTAATAAATCTGCACAAAATTGCCATACATGTGGACACCTCTTAACTTGAAAAAACAAAATTTTTTATAAATTCTATTCGGAGGTTTTTATTTTTAGTACTTTTTTTGGGTTGATTTGGATCGACCTCACGTTTAGGCTTAGCCGGTTTAGTTTCACTGGAAGTTTTTTTTGGTTCATTCGTATTGGAAGATTGTTCAGCACCGATTGAAAAATGACGTTTTTTGTAAGGCACAAATGGTTTCTCTTTTTTGCTTTCGGTATCTTGTGATTCATCGGATATGTTTGAATTTTCATTTTGATTCGCATTCTGATTATAATAACCGAGAAGATCAGGATAAGTTCTTGATATTAATTTTAAATACTCGCTGTTAACTTTAGACAAAAAAAAATTTAGAAATATTTTGAAAAAATAAATTTTAAAAACCAAAAATATTACTTTGATTTTGAGCATGTAATTGTTGTTGCTGCTGTTGTTGTTGCATCATAAATTCTCTATATTTTTCCAACAAGTCGTTAGTTGAGCTTTCAGGTTGTTTATTATTAAATTGGCTTAGTAGATACAAATATAAATATTGACTAAAATTTTGCAATTCTAATGTTTGTTGTAATTGGAGAATCTGCTGTTGCTGTTGTTGTTGTTGTTGCAACGCTTCCCAGTTGTCCTCATAATTGTTATTCTCACATAAAGCTTGTCGAAATTTCATCGAATTTGGAGACGATGTTTGTCCAACCGTGTTTAAATAATTATTGTGTAAATATTCGTGTGTTTGTACAATGGGTTCTTGTTTGCAAGTCTCAATTTTATGACTATAATTATCTATTACAAAAAAAAAGTATTTTAACCAAAATTATTCCTATTACGTAATACGAGTGTTACCTATAAGGTGAGCTTGTTCCAAGTAATTTGATTCCTCTTTGCGTAAACATTTAACAACTGGCTTTAAACGTCTAGAACAAGTTGGCTTCGGTTTGTACACATCGGTTACATTAGTAGGCTCTTGTTTATTCAAATAGAAGTAATCGTTTAAATCAAACTCGGGGTCTTGACTCAAATATTTATGATCGGATACATCGTGATTATAATGTTTATACAAATTACTGTTATAATACTGTGTTAACTCAAAATTCGTTGGTTTCTCATCAGTGTAGTTGATCATTTTAAGCAACAACACAGAAAAAAAAAAAAATGTTTCTAAAAAATTTTAAAATTTAAGGAATTTTTTTTTCGAAACAAAAAAAAATTTAAAGAGAGAAAAAAAAAAGGTAAATTATTTAATAAAAATGAAAAACAAAAAAAAAATTTAAAGGTGTTCAAGATCTCAATCGAAAAAAAAATATTTTTTAAAATTTAAAAATAAAAAATCTTGAATTGTAATATTATGATTTCTTTTTGTGTTGAAACTATAGTAGTTTTATGTAATTTAAAGAAAGAGAGTGAGAGAGAAAGAAAGAGAGATTTACCTTTTTTGAGTTCTTGTAACTAAGAGTATTGACAACAATGGAAATAAAAAGGAACCAATATATTTTTTAAGCTTGTTGACTAACTTTAAAGTTACAACGGTTTTTACCTTTTTTTTTTCTAATTTTCTTTCTTTTTGCCCAAACAAACTTTTTTAAAACTTTTCAAATGACTTTAATATACGAAAATTAGCAAAACAAGTTAGGCTCTCTTTTTTATTTCTCTCTTATCTCATTTTTTTTGAAAATTACCTTTTTTTTATTTTTTAACTCGAAAAAAAAGCGATAAAAATTTTTGGCTTTTTTGCTTAATGGAAGTAAGAAAACATCATATGCACTTTTTGAGCCTTGATATAAAAAAAAATTGCCCACTCTCGCTTGGAAACAATTCTGACCATATAAGTTCAAAAATTAAAAATTTTTATTTACCACTTTATAAAGTTAAGATAACTTTTTTTTTTGATAGAGTTTCATAATGCAAAACATAAAAAAAAATTCTAAAACAACTAAAAGATAAGCAAAATTTCGAATTTCTTTTTTTTTTGGTTATTGTTGAACAAGGTGGATCTTTTGATAAAAAAAAAGTTTTACAAAAAACGTCGAAAAATATACAGACGCGGTAATTTAAGGAACCGTTTTGAATTTATTTCGCTTGAAACCAAAATTAAAAAATGATTTAAAGAAGTTAGTGTCTTTATATCTCTCTCTGTTCATGTTATGAATAATTGATTAAAGAAACTTAGCAGTAATCTAAAAAAAAAAATTTTTAAAAACCGATCTTATATTACTAACATTTTTCGTTTTTTTTTTTTTCGTTTTTGAAAAATAAAAATTTTAACTGAAACTTACCTTTTCGTATTTATAAGACTTTGTCAAATGATTGAGCAAAATTAAAGTTGAATTATGAAATCTTAGAAAATTATGAGTAGTTATAAAAAAAAAGAGAGTCTCTTATCAATCGGTTATCTTTAACATCACATCTTTTGTTTGACTAATAACAATTACGTAAACTTTCTTTAATTTTTTTCTTTTACGTAAGTGTTCCAATTAATTGATTTTTGAACGTATTCATTTTTCTATTGTGGGTGCAGTTTTGAAAACAAATTCAATAGAATGCTTACTTGACTCAGTCATTATGTCCCTTCTCCTAAATTTTGAAATTGGAACAAAAAAAATTTTCATTCCTCGATTGCTTAAAGTCTGATAAACAGAACATAACAAAAAAGCAGAACTCAAAATTTTTTTAGAGAATTAAATTTTTGTTTTTGTCAAGGTAGGCTTTTTTTTGTTGTTGTTGTTGTATAATTTAGATTCATACCTAATAGTGTCATGTTAACTTGAAACAATTCCGTAAAAATGTTTTTATTTCTTTTTTCCAAAAAAAAAAAGGAATGTATGAGTCGATTCATTATGTTAAGCATTAAAAGAGCGCAAATTGATTCAGTGTGAACGTCATAATAGACACTAGAGGTAATAAGCAATACTCAAATATAAGTCAATGAGCTTGTCTGAAGTATAAGACCAGTTTTGAAAAAAAAACAACATCTTGGTCTAAAAACGAAAAGCTGAATAATAAATTTTACTCTTCTATTTTTTGCCAAGCTGGTCTTGTACCTCAGACAATCTCATGGTCTAAAACGTTACAAAGGTTTATAAGACCATGGTCTTGTATTTTCGCCAAAACTGGTGTTATACATAAGTTAATACAAGGGTGTTAACCTGCTTTTTCGGATAAAAGATCATGGTATCTATTATCAGGCAATTAAAAGTGTATAAAATTGAGAAGGGTTAGACACATGTTTTGGAATGACCAGGGTTGTAGTTTGATGAATAATTGAAATGAAGTAGTTACACTTTGGCTCATGATTCCTATTCAGCATTCTCTTAATTAAGTGAAACTAATGTCCAATTTTAACTGTTCGGGTCAACCTAAACCGCAAAATTGAGTAAAGAGTTTGAGTATCTTTGTGCTCAAAAATTTGTTTCTAAAATATTCAAAAATAGTTTGCCATTTTATTGTTATTTTCCTTTTTTTCCAAATCTAAAAGAGCAAACAACTAAACAAAAATGTTCAAAAAAAAAAAAGAAAATTCTTTTTTCAAGATAATTAAAGAGAAGTTTTTTGGTAAAAGGAATCGTTTTAATTTTGCATTAGAATAAATGGAAATTTTTCGAATTTTCAACAACTACAACAACAACAAAGAGAGAGAGAGAGAATTCATCCAAGCGTCTCTTTAGTTTTAATATTTTTTTTTCTAATAGAATGTTAAAATAAATTATTTTCTGTCATTATGAATAGAAAGCTTTTTTGTTGATTGTCATTGGTTTCATCCTGAATTCAAACTTGTTTTGGAAAATTTGAAAAAAAAAAGATAATTTGATTTTTTTCTAAGGTCTGATTGAAAATTAATTGAAAAAAATATTTTTTTTTTTTTTGGGAATTTTTTTTTCAAAAAAGTTTTATTAGAAAAAAAATATTTGTTCCGCTACGGAAAGCTCAATTTTCAACATTTATGAAAACTTTCTTTTTATTTTTTGAGTTTCCTTTTTGTTCTAGCTGTACATTTTTTTCTTTTATTAAAACCAATGTTGATTTTTTATCTTACCTTTTTAATAATTAATAAAAGTATTTTGTCATCAAACCAAAAGTATATCTTAAACAAGGGTTTTCTTTTTTTTTCTTTCGTTGATGTTGTCATAGCATTTGAAGACTTGAGAAATTTTTTTTGATGGAAATATCGCGGGAAGGAGTGCTTAGTCAAACATTTTTTTGCTACCAGCATAAAATAATCAATTCCTATATTTCTTTTTTGAAACAAAAATCAATTTAATGATCTGAAATTTGATCTATTTACGATTATAAATCTTATTTTAAAGTTTTGCTTGCCTTAAGAATGTAAGAAAAACATGACAGCTTGGATGACGCAAATAAACACGGTGTTAATACTTATAATTTTGTTGAACCAATGTAAACTTAAGGTGAAGGAGGTTTTGTTGTGACAATAAAAACAAAAGGTAACGATGATTAAGATTCTAGTCATAGAGAGTAACAATTAAATAGCAACATTTTTTTATGTGAAAGTGATAAATCAACTTCAAGACGGCAAGCGTGTAGACGTGTACAGCTGATTTAAAAATAATTTGTGGATGTTAAAATAGCTTATTAAAAAAGCCTGGTAAATTGAATGAAAAAAAATTTGAATGTCAAGGCACAAGCCACTTTTAGAAAGGGATAGAAAATCCTTTTTAAAAAATGAGATTTATGAGCATCAAAATTAAAAAAACGAGTAAAAACCGTCTCAAATTTTGCTAATTAAACTGATGATACACAAAGTTCTGAAGATTACTCTCTAAAATGGGCTACAAATCAAAACCAAGTTAACACAAATTAAAAAAATTTCAAAACACCATCAAAAGATCCAAAAAGACAGTAGGTCCTGATATAATTCATAATAAGGTCTTAAAGTCTGCAGCTGATGCTTTATCCATTCCCCTGTCTTATATTTTTTGGAAGTCATTACATCTTTGTGGAGCCAAAAATTACAGTCCTTTTCTCTCACAAGTCTGATCTACAAAGTGCTAGAGAGTATTGTAAAAGATGTTATGCTTAAGCATCTTATTGAAAACGACTTAATCTCTAGAGCTCATCATGGCTTTTTACCAAACAAGTTAACAACCAATCTTCATGAAACGATTGATATCATTACAGACGTCCTTGAAAATTGCTTTCCATTAGATGTTATTTACACAGTTTTCGCCAAAGCTTTTGACAAAGTTTCTTTTCGTAAATTAGTTTGCAAGTTCAATTCAATGGTTTTGCGGAAAGATTAAACACTCGGATTAATGGATTTTTAACGGGACGCACCCAAAGAGTGGTACTCGGTAGTTATGTTTTTTGGATTGAGTACTTCTTAAATTTGTTTAATCCAAATAAAAAAAAAAATTTGAATTTTAAAATTTCCTTATTAATAAAACAATTAACTTTTAGATTTTCATTAAATTTTTTTTTATTTTCCGTCTTCCCTCCTCCATTTTCAAAAAATTTTTAATAATCATACTCTGTTCATCCTCTTAAAAAAAATTACTACGATGCGAAATACCGCTCTCCTTTGCACCCTCTCAAGGATCACTATATCTTTCTTTTTGTTTGGATTCCGTGATCTCCGCGTTTGGATCGATTAAACCGTTCAAATTTCGACCAAGGATTACCCTCACAGCCGAGTCATTTTCATGTATCCAGTAAGGATTACACCCAAATCTATTTGTTCTTTTGTTTTGGAAAATCACACCATAGTTTAATAGATATTTTCGTAATATCCAAAAATTAAAACCTAGAAAAGCTAATTTTTTAGAGATTGACCAGACTCTAGGGATATAAAGTGTCAAATATCCTCATAAAATTCTAAAAACCATACTTTGCATATTACCATATAACCCTCTTATATACCTTTGAAAGTGCATAAAATAAACCAGAAGAAAAAAATTATAGTTTTATAGGCTACCTTGAGTTTTCTTATTTAATTTACCTTTTTTTTAAGTTCGTCTTTAGGTGTTCTTGGCAGATTAATGAAAAATTAAAAATCACCAAGATAAGAGATTTTGAGGTTTTTTGACCAATAATACGTAAACTTAATGTTTGAAAACCCCCAAAATCTTTTCGAAGAATTGTCCCTTTAAATAACTCAAGGATCCTTAAAAACAAATTTTACTTATTTCACAAATTTTATGTAAATTGTATGGTCTTTCGCCTATGCTAAATAGAAATTAAAATCCAAGGTCCATCTTTAGATTGGAAAAAGTTAAAAATAATAATCTTAAAAAATTTCTTGGTCAGAAGATAAGTAAATGACATATTTTTTAAAAAACCCATGTCCTAAATCCTGACCAGGATCTGCACAGATCAAAATATTTCCAAAAATTGATGGAAAAGATTAGTTTTCTTGTAAGAATCCTTTAAAAATATCTTCGATCGGATTGAGTTCAAATATTTAATTCAAGAAAGTCTTGGAAAGCCAAAGAAAATTTGAATCATTAAGATTCTTGTACAGAACAGGCACATTTAACCTATCAGGATCCTGTTCAGGAATCAAAACCAGGGAATGCAGTTTTATTTAATCGAATTGTACCAAAATTTTGTCAGAATCGTGTGGATTCTTCAAGCTCTGCTGAATTCATGTTGTAATCCTTTTTTAATCCTTGAATTTGCCCACCTCTTTTTTGTTAATCTACATTTTTCTACAGTTTAATCATTCTTTATGATTGGCGTTATTAGATGTCATGCACCTACTTCATCATTTGTCTTCATTTTCAAATAAAATTTTACAAAAGGAATCAAAATTTCGCAATTTTTTTTTCTATTAAAATCAAGTCGAGTAGTTGCAATAAAATATCTTTTTTTTTCTATTTTTAAAAAAAAAAATTTTGAATTTGAAATCAAAAAAAAAATTTCCTTGATTCTATTTTTGAAGCGTAAAAAAAAACACAATAACAAAAGAAAAAAAAAGATAAAACAAAAATGTTGACACTTAAAGCTGAAAATTTAGAATCAACAAACGAAGAAATTCATTTCAAAGAATGGAACACACGAGACAACGCAATTTTATCGACTGGTTCAATCATATTCACTTACGAATACCAATCTGATGGTAAACAAAAAATCGTAAAATACAAATCTAGTTTAAATGGAATAATTGTTATAAAAAAATTACCTTTAACCAAAGGCCAAGTCATCAATAACGAGTAGCTTTTCCATTTTTTTTACTTTAAAAAATTTTATCTTAATTTTGTACCTCAAAGTACCGATTTATTGACGTATGAAAAATGTAGCCATCCGGTTAAATCGAACGACATGTGTGGTATATGCGGCGAGGATTTGAGAATAAAGTACACTTTAATTTAACAATATTTAAACGATGTGAATAAAAATTATAAAATTTTAGTCTTTTAGAGAAGTGGCTAAATCAAAATCAAATGGTTCACAAGTTGTAAAGTCTCTTAAAATGATCTCGAACGACCCTACATTGGAAGTTTCCGAAGCCATGGCCCATGACATCGCAAAACAAGATTTAATCAATCTAGTCAAAAATAGAAAATTAGTTCTCCTCGCCGATTTGGATCATACTCTCATTCATACAACCAATGAAAATGTTAACCCAGATCTTAAGGTAACTACCGCTGTTTTTTTTTAAACAGATGAATAACTTTTAATTTTGGAAGGATGTCCATCATTATGAGTTACAGCGGAACTTTTGGTATCATACAAAGTTTCGTCCCGGATGTAAAAAGTTTTTAGAAGAAATGTCTAAATTATATGAATTACACATTGTGACTTTTGGTGAACGTAATTATGCTCATAAAATTGCAAGTCTAATGGACCCAGAGAGACGTTTTTTTCACGATCGCATCCTATCGAGAAATGAAATTTTTAACCGTGCGTCCAAATCGGACAATTTACGGTCTCTATTTCCGCGTGGTGATCTAATGGTATGCATCATTGATGATCGTGAAGATGTATGGAATTACGCTCGTAATTTAATTTGTGTACAACCTTATGTCTATTTTAAAAATACTGGTGATATAAATGATCCTTCATTATTCAATTCAAACACACGTAAACGTAAACATAATGAAAATAATAATGTAATTAAAAAATCAGACGATGAAAGTTCGAAAGAAGAAGAAACAAAATCCGAAAGTGATCACGAAGACACTGATGAATATTTAGTATACTTAGAAAATATATTACGTAAAGTTCATGACGAATATTACAGAATTTATGAGTCAAGGCTCAAAACGCACGAGAAACCGATTAATGAAGACGTTGAAATAGACGAATCAGATTTACCTGATGTCAAAAAAGTTCTTCCATTAATTAAAGCTAAAGTATTAGAAAATTGTGTTATTACATTTAGTGGTGTAGTACCGACTGGTTATGATTTAAAAAAGCAACGGTGTTATTTAATGGCAACGAGTTTGGGTGCACGTGTTAACGAAAATTTAGTTCTTGCCGATGATGAATCGGATTTGGAGAGTTTAGAAAAAAAATCAAGTGAACTTGAATATAATTATGATGATAATGATTCGAGTAGTAGTTGTAGTGGTGGTAGAGAATGTGAAGACACACCAAATCGTAAGACATCTAGATTCACGACACATTTAGTAGCTGCTAAATATGGTACTAGTAAAGTCCATGATGCGCTTAAATCAAAAATTCCAATAAAAGTTGTAACTCCAGAATGGTTGATCGATTGTAATTATAAATGGGAAAAATGTGATGAAGAAGCGTACAAGTTAAATAAAGAGTATGAGTATAAAAATTGTTTGTTTCATCATGAGTATAATATGCATCAAAAATATTCGGTTAATAGTAAAAATTTGAAATTAGTTAACGAAGGTTTGAAAAAAAGTGATTCGTTTGAGACTAAGCGAAAACGAGCGAAATCAGAATTAGTCGAAAAAGAAGAGATTGAAGACGAAGAAACAACTGAAGAGGAAATAACTGTTAGTACTAAAGAATTAATGAATGAAGAAATGTTTGATTTAATGGACAAAGAGGTTAATAATGAATTGGATGATAGTTCAAGTGATGGACAAAGCGAAACAGATGAAAAAGCTGAAACAACCGAATCTGAAGCAGGTTCTTTCGATTCGGATTCAATGGACGATCAATTTGCACTTGATTTAGAAAGAGATTTATTGAGTAAAAATTCATAAAGTAAAGAAATTAATTTTCTTGTGAAATATTATTTTTGTCGCTTTTTTTTAAATATTTTATTTTAAATATCTTTAATTTTTTTTTTTTCGGCATTCATTTATCAATCGAATAAATATTATAAAATTATATGATATGTAAACCTTTAAAACACTCTTTACATCCCATGTTCTTCAAATTTTAGAAAATGATGCACCGACATGGAGTTCGTACTTAAAAAAAGAAAAAAAAGTTGAGTCTTTTTGAACTATCGACCTTAGAGGAGCGTGGAACTAGAGGCTATTTTATTCGGTTTTCAAATTTAGAAAAAAAATTGATTTGTTTCGTCCAATCGTTCAGCCCCCAAATTCAAGCTCTTCAGGTCCGGCTGGTTATACAGTACATTTCTGAAATAAGTTGACATGTTTCGGAGCATTGATTAAGACGCTCAGGCGCATCGCTTAGGCAAAGTTTCTGGGCTGCCTAGGACGCTCCAGCGCATTGCTTAAGCACGTAAAAGTAATATTTTCAATGCGCAAGAGCATGCGCTTGCGCACGATAATTTATTTTAATACAATTTTTTGCTGCGCTTATGCGCAATAAATATTGTGCTTCGAAATTTTGCTTAAGACGCGCAGGAGCAATGCGCCTGCGCGTCTTAGGCAAAGCTTCGTAGCATGCTGCGCATTGCTTAGGCAGAGTGTCAACTTATTTCAGAAATGTACTGTACAAGAAGGCAAAATCAGCTCTACAAACAACTTATCAGATCGTGTCCAGCCCGAGGCAACTTTTTTTCAAATAAAATCGTTCCCTTTTGGAATGTTTCTGGAGTTTACAGTGATGCAATTTGTATTTTACAAAATTTCACGTATGTCATTGTAAATTTCTTTATGAGCAAGCTCATTGTTTGATAGAAGAGTGCTCAAGGATTACAACGCTATTTAGACCATACTTTTGATATATTCCGTTCATAAGCAACCGCTCAAATAACTCAATTTGACGATAATAATTTGAAAGTGAAAAAAAAATATTTTTTGACCATTTTTTACAAAGATTTTGAATGGATAATAATAATACAAAGTTTTACAAAATTTTACGCAAATTTACTATTTTTTGCGTAAATTAAGTGCATTTACGTAATTTGACTAAAGTAAAAAGTTGCAAATTTACTA
This sequence comes from Brachionus rubens, assembly GCA_022207745.1. Taxonomy (NCBI): domain Eukaryota; kingdom Metazoa; phylum Rotifera; class Eurotatoria; order Ploima; family Brachionidae; genus Brachionus; species Brachionus rubens. The sequence goes on along the minus strand of JAJVHD010000018.1, from coordinate 1,503,353 downwards.
ATTTTGACGTAAAAAATGATAAATTTAAAATGAACTGATGTACATATAACGTCCACTGATGTTGTTGCTTATAAAACGAACCTTTCCGGTGCATTAACCTTTATACTACCTACTGAAAAAGTGAATCCGGCTTCAAAGTTTTTTTTGCGATATAAGTCACTAAAAGACTAAAAAAGGTCGAAAATTTTTTTGGACATTTCTTTTGATTTTTACCAAAATTTAGGTACCCCCTAAAACACTGACCCTTCCAAAATTCATAATTCACTGACCCCTCATTTTCCGAGGAAGGATAAGTCAAAAATTAATGAAAATAGTATCAATGAATAGCTCTTGAGTTGCTCTACATAGATCACTAGATTTTTTTAAGGTTGCAATTATGGTTATTTAGGAAATGTCTGAAAACATGTTCCAGACCCAGAGTTTTTTTTTACTGACCCCTTTTTTTTTTTCACTGACCCTAGTTTTTTTCTTTCATTTCGATATATTACATCAAAGCAGTCATACCATTCGAAAGCGCTCTGTCGAAGGAGCTTGAAAATCATATTAGTTTTTTAATTTTTATTAATATAAAAATTCCAAAAAATTACTCAATATAATTATAATATAATTACTGAAAACCCCGTTTAAAATCGTGTTAAGAATTTTGAAAGTTTATTTCACGGACTCCTTAATATATTTTACCCAAACGACGAGAACGCTTATTAAAGAAAACCACGAAAACGAGTTAAAAACTCAAAACAAATATCGAAATCAAACTTCAAATGACGAAACTTATTTTTATTTTTATTTTTTAATTATTTTATTTTTCTTATTCTATCTGTTTAACTCAAATTAATCTCAAAAACTGTTTGCTTTATTTTACAGCATACTACGTGGTCGGAAAGCGGCTTCAGCTCAAAATTTAAATAAATATAAAATATAAATAATCACTGTATTTATTAACAATTTAAGTAATAATTTAGAAAATTTTTTGAATTAGAATCTTTTTTAGCATTATTCTTAATTATTTTTTGGAGTAAAGATTTCAAAGTGTTGTAGACTGACTTTCATAATTTTTTATTCTAACTTTGTCATAAAGTACAATATTCGCTTAATTACTTATTTTTCCTATTATATTTTTCCTTAATTACGTATTTAATACTAAGTCACCAATTAGAGTCTGTTTTTGCAGTAGTAATAGTAGTAGTATTAGTGAGACTGCAGTATAGTAATCTATACGCCTTTCGGCAGTTAGCTCTATAGGAGCTGTGGTAGTCTTTCTATCCTTTCTATTCATCCTTCTCTGTCAATGCCCGCTTTGAAACCACTGACTGTTTTTGCGTTGACAACACTCTGTGGCAAAACATTCCACTTAGAGACCACTCTGTATGTCAAGAAGTTTTATCTGAATGAACCACGCTTGCTAATTTCTCTCACTGGTTTCATGTCGTGTTTTCTTCTTAGGTTTAGCTTCAAACTTTTGGATAGGTTCACTCCATTCATTAGGTTGATCTTCTCATGACCGTTGACTATTTTGAACATTTGGATAAGGTCATCTCTTATTCTACGGTCTTCCAAGCTCATTAAATACAAATCCATAATCTTGATTCTTGATACGGCTTCTCTTTCAGAAATTTGACTAGCTTCGTCGCTCTTAAATGGACTCTTTCAATAATATTTCTGTTAGCTTTCTTTAAAGGGTTCCAGATATTTACGGCATATTCAAGATGCGGTCTCACAAGTCCTGTGTACAGGGGTCTGAATGTTTCTTTATCTAAACATTCGAACGAGTTCTTAATTTCACCCAGAAACTGTTTTGGAACAAAAAAAATAAAATTTATAACTAAGGCTTAAGTTTTTTTTTCACGATTGAAAGGCTAATGCCATAACTCATTGAGCCGATCGCTACACCTGCTTCATTATCCCTTTCGATATACTTATTTTAAGTCACAACTACTCCCTAGCCTGATCATTTCACAAATCAGTCCCATTTATTAACGAATGGTGGTGTCTATCGAGAGTTATAACGCGTCGTATATTACACATTCACTTGGCTTCTGAAGTGAAGTGATAGCAACAAACAAAATTTATTTTACAAAATACCAGCAAAGGCTAATCAGCCCTTTACAAAGTCTCTCCAATTAGGTCTTATTCAAAGGTAAATTAAAAAGGACACTCTTGTTCTCGTATAAATTCTTTTCTTTTTTAAAACCCAAAGAATTCTCTCATATTCATTTAATATTTCCCTATCAACATTACTCAAGCCAGTTTCAATATGTGTCCTATATGTGGAATACAAGAACTTTATTAAATATATAAATTGATTCCTCAGTTCGTCTTAGATAAATGGAGGATATTAAAGGACTTCTACTACAATATTACGGACATCAAATAGTAAGTTTAATGGCACAGGGATGAAGACATCTAATTAGGGACAAAAATCAGGAGCATATTTAAAAAAAAAATTCTTAAACTTAAACTAAAACAATTTAAATAACTTCCCTGTATTGAATTATATCTTCGATTGGGATTGGTCACCATGGACTGATTATCAAAACATCTTTCTAAAAATAATCATCAAACGCCGAAAATGACTAAATTAACTTTGCGAACGTTCGTAAACGTTTAAATTGTTATTAAATACAGTAATTATACTGAGTAATTTTTTGGAATTTTTATATTAATAAAATAAAAAACTAATATGATTTTCAAGCTCCTTCGACAGAGCGCTTTCGAATGGTATGACTGCTTTGATGTAATATATCGAAATGAAAGAAAAAAACTAGGGTCAGTGAAAAAAAAAAAGGGGTCAGTAAAAAAAAACTCTGGGTCTGGAACATGTTTTCAGACATTTCCTAAATAACCATAATTGCAACCTTAAAAAAATCTAGTGATCTATGTAGAGCAACTCAAGAGCTATTCATTGATACTATTTTCATTAATTTTTGACTTATCCTTCCTCGGAAAATGAGGGGTCAGTGAATTATGAATTTTGGAAGGGTCAGTGTTTTAGGGGGTACCCAAAATTTACGTAAATTTATTTAAAATTTTTATTTGTTACGTCAAAAATTGCAAAAGACAGTACATTTCTGAAATAAGTTGGCATGTTTTGAAGCATTGCTTGACACGCTCCGGCGCATTGCTTAAGCACGCAAAAAAATTGTTTTTAATAGAGCATATACTCCTGATTAGTTTGGATTTGTGCATACATGCACGGTTAAACACAACCATTAGGGGATTTATATGAGAGTTTCTATAACTGCTTGAGAAGGGGAACATTGTGAATTTCGATGAAAAAAACAAATACAAAAAATGTAAAATGATTAAAACTTTTTTCTATTAATCTAAAAGCAAGTGTTGTTTACAATAACCCGATCATTTTAGAGTCCGAAAAATTTCAGTAATATCATAATTGAACTTGTAATTAAAAGATTTTTCTACTGATAAGATTTCAAGACCTTAAAAGACTAGAAGGAGATACTTGAAAAAACTGATCATTGAAGTTTTTAAAGATTTATTTTTTTAAAAATAATTTTTAAAACCTTTAAGTTCTAATAAAATAAGTATTTTAAAAATTAATGACAGAATTTTTTTTAGATTTTTTGTAAAATATATTTACAACCCTGGTCATTCAAAGCTTCCAAAAATGAACATTCATGAACGTTCAAGGGACCCTGGATGTTCAATAGTCTTCAAATTTTTTCTAAAATTTTCATTTTTTTTTTAATTTGAAAATATGAAAATTTTAGAAAATATTTGAAGACTATTGAACATCCAGGGTCCCTTGAACGTTCATGAATGTTCATTTTTGGAAGCTTTGAATGACCAGGGTTGTAAATTTAATCCATTTTCAAGCTCAAGTAGCTGCATCAGGCGTCTAGATGAGTTCTAATTTTGAAACTCTTGATTTACTCCATCTTGCATGAAAAAATTTATTTATTAAAAATTTGCACCTGGATACGTGTTTTCAAAGAAACACGGCTTGTTTTTACCCAGTCAATTTTATTTTGATGCGATGTTGTTGAAAAGTTTGATAACTTTTTTGGCGTACGATAACCAATCGATGTTGATCAAATTTTCACCAGAATTTTTGCAAAATATTTGAGTTGGCAGTAAGGCTAAGTTGACATCATGAATTTATGAAGGTTAGACAAAAGCCGGGTTAGACATTTTGTCTCAGCATTAGTATTTGAAGCCACACCATATGAAATTGATTTTTAATTAATGTGTCATCAAATTCAGTTTGACTGCGAATATCTAAAAAAATTTAACATTGAAAAAAAGTTTTTTAAATAATTTTATTTATTTAATATTCAAAACTCAAAGATCAAAAGATCAAAAGCATTGAAATAAACGATATTTACAAAAATCTTTAAAAAAGATTAATTTTTATAGTGTTGGTAGTCGACTAATGAACCAACTAAAACATGAGCGTTAAATTTTCATACCAGGTGGATATGTACAAATTGTAGATCTTTTACCCAGATTCAAAAATGAACGCTGGGTGTTTTGATAAGGCCATTTCCTTAAGATACCCCGTGTACATTTTTGAAGATGGGTAAAATTTCACCTAGTATGAAAACTTAACGCTCATGTTTTAGTCCAGTTAGTTCATTAGTCGACTACCAACACTAATTATTTACAAATAGGTAGAGTGTTAAAAAGACAAAAAAAAACAGATCTTGATTGACAAAAATGAAGAAATTTTTCCGGAGAATGAATTTGAACCTTAAACATAATTGAAAATTAGGCCTCGATAATTTTAGTTGCTTACCATTGAGATCGAAACATTCTTTAAAAAAAATATCTTAATTGATTTTCCTTTCTGTCACTTTTGTTCTGTCATAAAATTGTATTAAATACTTTCTCAAAAATTGTTATTCTTATCATAAAGATTCATCAAAAATTTTAAGAATATAAAAATTGACAGAATTAACCCTATTGGGATTATAATATTGTATAAAAATATTGTTTTTGGTTGTTTTTTTTGATTAAACTCATGACCATTCTGATGTTTATCCAAATTTTTTTTAAAATTAGACTCTTTGACATGACTTACATTTTTTGTGATTTTTGAATAAGATGGAGAGTTCATAATCTCAATTATTTCGTCGAACAATTCAATTTTGTTTGTTTTATTTGATTTTTGTTTTAGATTTACATAGTCAAAGTTTCCATTTAAAAATTCCATTTCAAAGTTTTCAGCTATTTTGTTACGATAATTCGGAAACGAATGAGCACATTTGTATTTTAGTTTATTTTCTGGTACAAACCTATCTTGGTCTGAAAATAAACGTTTATTAACTTGAATTTGTTGAGCTAGATTTAGATTTGTTAAAACAAACTCAGAGTAATCGTTTATTGAATCGAATACTAAAATTTTGGTTCCATTAACACATTCACCCGAGTCTCTTTGACCAATTTGACTCCATATGTTCTCGTTAAGTGACGGATTATTTTCATTACATGGCATATATGAAAAACATTTGACATCTAATGATGAGTAAGACTCCCATATTTCATAAGAATGATGTTTATAAGGCTTTTCATGTAAACATTGAGAGAATCTTGAAAAATAAAATTAATAATTTCGTAACTGGATTTTATGATTAAAATGTTTGATTTACATTACATCACATTCACAGTGTGAAATAGTAGTAAGATAATGTGAACTGTAACCATTAAATTTATCATGTGAACTACTTGAAAATGTATAAGGGCAAGAGTCGTGCTCGCGACAACAATTGTCAGTATCCGCATGTTCCCCTAAATCATCGCAATTTTGAGCAATATTACCCATACCACACCATAATGTTCCATGCGAAATGAACATTCCATCCCAAAGTCCGCGTTTTTGAATTGTATTTTTTGAAATTTTACGAGTATCCACAAGGTTCAAAAAAAATAAAAAAATCGAATTTAAATAAAAAAATTTTGATAATTTTTGGTTCATTTTTAAAAAAAAAATTTTAGTATTTTACACAAAAAAAAGTCTAAATTGAAAAATCGTTAATTTTTCAAGTTTTTAAAGCACTTCTGTCAAAGGTTAATTTAGCTTTGTAGAAAAAATTGCTAATTCTAAAGAAAGGTGACGTGTAAGTTGCATTTTCATTAAAATTTTCTCCTTCTATTCAGTGTAATGCTTTTAGACTAGACAAAGCCTTGAAAACATTTATTGATTACACTATTCCTAAGCTTAAAGGGTTCTATAACAAAGGTCTAGTTTTATAAAATTTGATCAACTGAAATTCAGAAAGCTTACTAGGCTTCAGATTCATGAGTATTAAATATAGTAACTAAGTAAGACGAAACCAATGAGTTATTTCTATGAAACCAAGTAGAGAATTTTTTTTGACTCTTAATAGTGATTCGATTAATCGAAAAATAAAAAAATCACATGTTTTTTTTTCGGGAAAAAAAAATTTTAAAAAAAAAAAATTAAAATTTTTTTTAAATATGAAATTACTGAAAATTTATATAATTTGAAACGTTTTTAAGACATACGTAAATAATTCAAAAACTATTAAAAAAAGTGTGATTGTTGGCACTTTTTTTTGTTTATATTTCTCTTAATTTCAAAAATTTCATTCAAATTTTGAATAACATTTTGCGTACCTAAAAAGAAATGAGAAAAAATGTCGTTTTATTCATATTTTTCTAAGGGTGTACCCATTTTAAATAGAGCAATATTTAAAAAAAACATTAATTACCTGTACATTTTTTTTTACAATAAAATAAACAAAGTAATCAAAATCCAATGCGATCTTTAAGTAATTTAGGTATGATTATTTAAGCCTTTTAAAAAAAATACATCACGGCTAGTGGAAAAAAGGCGTACCCTTCATACTGTACCGAACTGTGCTTAGCGTATCAAGCCGGACAAGCTCGAATTCTAATCGAATTTCAGAAATCGCTAATGATACAAAGATCGTATCGATAATCAAAAACTTCAACTCGATTCTTATGTTACAGTCAGATATAGATAGAGTTTGCAAGTGGTCAAAGGACTGGTCAACTCAGCTTAATGTAGAAAAATGTAAAGTTGTTCATATTGGTTCTAACAATACGGAGTTTGATTATTCAATTGACTTTAAACTATTAAGTAAGTCAGAGTGTGAAAGAGATCTGGGAATTTATATTAAGAAGATTAAGGGTGACCTTATTCAAATGTACAAAGTGGTTAATAGATACAAGCATATTGAATTTAACAAAGGGATTAATTACAGTCTAAACACAAGATCCGCAGGTAGAAGATATGAACTGAGAAGAAATAGTCGTTGTTAAACACGTGAACAAGTAAAAAATTGTCTTCCTAGATTTAACTTTTTTTACAAATAGAGTTGTGAATGGGTGGAACAAACTTCCGGAAGATGTTGTAAGCGCAAAGAACCTAAATTGTTTCAAAGCGAAGCTTGATGTTTGGATGTCGAAACAAAAATAAGCGACTGCTACAGCTCTTTAGAGTTATGCTTGGATGACCTCCAAGTTGCAGTTTAAACTACTACTACTACTACTACTACTAATTTCAGCTAATTCACTGTTTATTTTCATTTTTCTCTTAAAAGAAATTTAGGACCAAAAGTTGCCCAAAAAAACATAAAAAAGTGAAAAAAAAAATGAAATGGAAAAATTCTGTTTTAAACGGCTTCTTTCGTCCTAAATTTCCTTTGAGATAAAAATGAAAAAAGACAGTGAATTATCTTGTAGGAAATTTCTTCTCGTTACAGAATCATATTTAGGTTTCGGAAAATTCTTCGATTTTAAATCGATAAATTGATTTTAAAAAGGAGTCAATATGACTTCTTTTGGTGCTTCTAGGTATACATACTATTTTTATAAAAACTAATAATGATATCGGGGTAATTCTTTTTTTTTAAATCTATATCCTCGAGAAAAAATTACTTGTGCAAAGAATCATAATACAGGCAAATTAAAAAATATCCAGCAAAGCTTCTTAAAGAGTCATTTTGACTCGTTGGTGCTTCTAGTGTTAAACCTCATCTAGTAGTAGGAGTAGTAGTACTTTTTTCTGTGCAGATCTAACATCTAGTAGAACAATCCTAGACTTAATTAGCTGAAGAAGCTGATTAGACTTCTTAGCAGGGTAGGCTGATGCAGAATTTTGCATCTTTCGACGCTCTTATTTTAACTCACAGCGACTCGCGAGTCCCAATACGGTGATTTTAAAAGTTGTTCTAGTATCAGGCCATCTAGAGTATGACTAGTGGATGATTATTGTCGTGTCGTTTCCTAGCAGCACAACACTAATGACACTCATTCATTTCAATTATTATTTTTTCTAAACGTTACAATTCTTTTGACTTGACGAGGATCCGAACTCGTGCCATTAGCTGCAAAAGCTGTTGTACGGTAAGGAGGAGAGTACGCATTTTTTGACTAACAGTGCTGTAGATAGGTAAAAAATTCATTTGGTCATTAGAAAGTTTACTTTGAAAAAAAGTGGCTAGACAGATGTATATTTAACACGTTGTTTAATAAAAATTTAATTTAATTTAAACAGAAAATGGAATTTTTTTCATTATACAATATTTTGAAAAAAAAAAAGAAAAATTTAAAAGTATGATTAAAATTGTGAGACGAGAATTTTTTTTTCAAAGATGTAACAAATTTTTTACTTCATTAAGAAAATTCAAGAAAGTCTATTGTAATGGTTTGTAGAAATTCGAGAATTTCTTTAAAAATTTTAAACGTGAAAATTAAGATTTATGTAAATTGATCTTCTTTGAGGCATCATGATATTTTTAAAAAATAATTTATTTTTTTCTGTAAAAGCAAATTTTTCTATAACAGGTCTAAGGGTCCTATACAATTCGATAGAAAAAAAAACTTAGCAAAACATTCTCTTAAGAATGCTTTTTAGCATCGGATTCGACGAATATAAAAAAACATAAATTTCCGTTCGTGACGATTCGTGGCGTTTTGCCGAGGATCGTGAAAATTTTTTTTTAAAGAACGCGAATGGCTACGAATCGTCACGATTGGAAATTTATGTTATTCATGAACATTCGTAAACGACCAGAACTGTATAATTTGTTTGAAAATAATATTTTGTTCAGAATATTTTCCAAGTACGAAATTTAGTAATTAATTGAAGTTTTAAAAATTTCGCAATGAATGAGTTTTTTTAAGATTTTCTTAATGCAGACTAAGAAACACGACTAACAGCTTTTAATAGAGCATTAAACATTATTTCCACTACTTAACTTAATAGTATTTGAGTAAACAGGATCAATTAAACGTTCTTTTTTGTTTCTGTTTTAAAATTTAAAATAAATAAGTTAACACTTGATTGAATATGAATGGATGATTTAACCGATTTAATTTTTTTCGTTTTTCTATTTTTTCTTAGAATTTTAGGTTTAAACATGAGAATTTTTCAACTAAAAATTTTTAACGTCTCTAAAAGGTAATGTTAAGATTTGTATCAAAAAACATGCGCATTAATTGGATCTGTAAAAAACTTTGCAAAGGTGTTTTACAGTAAAAAGCATTCAAGAAGCTACCGTATTCCCTCGTTCGATTATGCAGCATCATAACACGAAATTCAAAAGTTTAGGAAGCTACCAATTAGCTTTTGTTAAAATATTCTAAGCAGACTATGCTTTCAAAACTAGAGTGTGACGAATGTCTTAAGCGTGTTTTAGAATTTTTCTAAACGTTAAAAAACCCTCCTAAAAATTTGGATTTTGGGTCGTGGTTCTGCATAATCGAACGCGGTATCTTAAGATTAAGAGTGCAAAAAAATTGCGTATTTAAAAAAATTTAAATAGATGAGACTTTAGAAAGCTTTCTTTTAAAGCAAAGACAACTATTTCCTTAATATCGTTTTCTGATATTGAAGCTTTTGGTTGAGCTGTTTTTGTCGGGTGTTGTTGTTGCTGATTAATAGTATTGTCCAAGTCTTCATTATTTTGAGACTTTTCTCTAGGACAACACGAATTTTTAATTTTAAGGATTTATGATTATTAGCGGCTTTTTAGCAATTTCTTTGAGTATCCCAAAAGTAAAAAATGAAAAATCCGCAATTTTTAAAAAATTATAGCTTATTATTATGTTCCTGTTCCAAAGAAGATTTCAAAAAACTAACAAAATACTCTTTTGTTATATTGAGGACAACCTTTTTTTTGCTAAAATGAATTTGGCATGTTTAAAATTTTGTGTTCAATCAGATTATGTTTGGTAAACAGTATAAATCTTCTAATTTGAAAAAGCTTAACCAGTTTTTTTTAGGTTCAATTTGCTGGAAGAAAGCTAAGTCAAAATTCTTAAAGTTCGAAAAAGACCATCTTTATCTTGATTTTTTAGCTGAGGCTTAAAAACGCTATGTGTGCTTTCCAAGATCGTTTACAACAAAATACTAGACAAGCTAGTTTAAAATGTTGTTAAATTTTTAAATTTAAACATTGCTTTGAACTGTTCATCTTCCAATGGACAAAGAAATAGTTAGCGAATTTTCAATTAAAGTTGTCTACTGATGCTGAACAACTTAATAAAAGGACGAACTATTTTTTTTAGACTAGCAGCATGATGAAAAAAAACAAACTAGTCTGATTAAGAAAAAAAACTAATTATCTTAAGCGGGCAATTATTTAAAAAAAAGTGATTTAAACTTTAAAAATAGTGTCCTTTAAAAAATTAAATACTAGTTGACATTTTAGAGTTCGTTTTAGTTTCATTAGACAACATGCATTCAAAAATTGTCACAGATTTCGGCCAAGGAAAGTAAGATAAAAATTAAAAACCCTATAAATAGAACTACTTTTTTTACTATTTCGAATCATCATCAATTATTAAAAACAATTGAGTTAAAAATGTTAAAAACAAGTTTCATTATTTTGCAACTTTTATCAATTGGTTTGCTTATTCAAGCTACCAAATTGATTTCCTCGTATGATACCAAAGCACCGCCAAAGGCATATCCAACTCATGGTCCGACTTACAAAGTCTATGCTACATCTAAGCCTTACTATGCTCCAACAAAAGAACATCACAAGGGACAACACTACATGAAACAAGACCATTCATCTGAAGAATATAAACCTCATAAAAATCAATTGTACATGAGTCAAGATTACAAACAAGTTCATCACGATAAATCTTACGTACCACCAAAAGAGAATTACCAAAATCAACATTACATGAAACATGATTACAAACCGGTAAATCAATATCAACAACCAAAGGATCAAAACAAATACATTAAGGATGATTACAAACTTGCCCATCATAATCAATATAAAAAGGATCAATATATGAATAATGATTATAAACCAGTCCACCATGAAAAATATCAACCACAATATCCAAAAGATTATAAAATGGAAGAATATTATAAAAAAGATGCTTTATACAAAGACCAATATCCAAAAGAAAATTATCAAAATCAACATTACAAGCCAGTCCACCAAGATAAATACCAACCACCAAAGGATCAATACATGAACAATGATTATAAGCAAGTCGATTATAAACAATACACAAAGGACCATAGCCAATATTTGAAGAATGACTACAAGCCAGTCCATCATGATCAATATAAACCATCAAAGGATCAATACATGAACAATGATTATAAGCAAGTTGACTATAAACAATACCCAAAGGACCATAGCCAATACTTAAAGAATGACTACAAGCCAGTCCACCATGATCAATATAAACCATCAAAGGATCAATACATGAACAATGATTATAAGAAAGTCCAACATGATAAAAACCAATATATGAAAAATGAATATAAAGTTGATACTTATGTCCCACCAAAAGAGCATCATCAGTCATACATGAAGAACGATTACAAACAAGTCCATCATGATAAATATCCAAAAGATTATAAAATGGAAGAACATCATAAAAAAGATGATATGCACGCTTTGTATAAAAATCAATACCCAAAAGAGCAAAAGAAAATGAATGAAAAATACGATAGTCATCCATATGAAATGAAACAATATGATGAATACAAACAAACTTCACCAAGCTATGATCAATCATATTTGAAATCTAATACTTATGATGGAGACTATAAAAAAGAAGTAACAAATTGTTATTCGTCTGAAATGAAAGCTGTTGAAGGTGATTGTCAAAAATTTCAAGTATGTTCAAATGGTGTTTTAAGTATTATGTCTTGCCCGGACAATTTAGTTTTTGATGATAAAATGAAAATTTGTAATTTTAAACACATGGTTCATGGTAAATGTGGTCAAAAAGGCAACTATGGATATTAAAAATAAAATATTTTGATTTATAGAAATCAAAAGAGAATTTGATCTTTATGATTCTTTTCTCAATTTTTAATTTTCTTTTCTCTTAGTTTTAAAATAAAATCTTAAATTTAATTTTTTTATTTATATCATTTATTCTTTGATCGGCTTTGTTCGTATCTAAAAGCCTTTGATTTATATTACTTGACTCATAAGCCCTACACTAAACATTCGATAGTTGTTCCAGTTAAATCTTTTTATTCACTCGAATTTTTTTGTCGGAAAATGATCGGTTTTCTTTTTTGTAACGGTCTTATTTTAAAAGTATATCAGGCCTAAATTTGACCTGTTCTATTTGCCACACTTAAATGGGTACCACACTTAACCATGACACAGTGATTCAAAATTTTCGAAATAAAGTTAGATTCTGAAAAATAAAATTTTCAATTCTAATTAGAAATTCCCTTAAACAAAAGTCGATCAAAAATAATTCTTAAAAATCTAAATGGTTTGATACTGCACTCAGACCGAATCAATCGCTTGCCGTACTTGTACCGTACCGAACCGTACTCAAAATGGACCCGTACCAGTTCTAAAAAATCACAAATGATACGTTTTATTTGATTATCGACATTGATAAAATCTATTTTTAGAAAAAAAAGACACATTGACAAAAATTAGAGTTAGATCTGTCGATGTTTCGATATTTTATAGACACTTCGTTATTTGGGTCTGCGAGGAGCTTTGATACTTTTTTAAAGCTCATTGTTTCAGCTCGTTCCACCACATCAACTAGATTGTATTTATTAAGTGCTTCGTTTTTGTTGATACCTATGATTCTCAGGATTCGCTTCTGCAGATCGCCGATTTCTGTTTTGATTCCTTTACTTGCCATAGAAAGCACCTGGCTGTTGTAATCAAAGTGTCTTACGACTTAGCTTTTATAGACAGTCAACAAAATTTTTTTACTAAATTCAAGCCGTTTGAGTTGTTTTATCAAGAATGGGATGTGACTCGTGTTCTTTTCGATATGCTCCCAATGCTGACCCCAGTCAAGTCTGTTAAAAAATTATTCTTTTAGAAGTTTTATTCCTGAGTTGTATTTTAAGAAATATGAGTCTGGGTCGGGAATTTAGCTACAAGTTTATTATTGGGGTCCGAAAAGTCCAAAATAATTTTTTTTCGAATCAGAAGGGGTTGAAGCAAAAAAAATTCTAATAATGAAGCTCTTTAATTATAATAACTGGTTTGATCAATTTTTCTCATTTTCGAATCTTTTCAAAACTATTTGTTGGGCTGAATCAATGTTGAATAGTACAGGGATTGCCTTTCATTTCATTGACTTATTCAAGACGAGTGATCGGAATTTTCAATATTTAGTAAAAAAATAAAGTAAGGTTCGCGTCTGCAAAAAGATAGGACTCTCTAAATTGACCATTTACGATAGCAAAATCGTAATCTACGCAAATGAAAATCTGGGAAAACCACTTTCATTAGGGGTGATCAAAAAAAAAAATTTGACACAAGGCTCATGAATTTAGACAGCCTTTCAACTCAGTGGTTGAGGTTTTTTAACCTTTAAACTCTCAATTTCTAACATGAATATCTTAACATATTCTAAAAGCATACAATTTTGTACAAAGTTCGGAAATATGACCCCAAACCCCCATTTTTAATCAAAATTCTGAACATTTTGTTGGTAGTCCTTTATTCAATTTTTTTTCTTTTTGAACAATCGAGGTCGATAAAAGTCAAAAGATCAAAACTCAATAAGATGATTGATTTTCATATTTTTGAAAAAAAATTCGTAATTCTCATGCATACCCAAAAAAACAAAAAACTCTTCAGAATGAGCATGTATTTTAAAAAATTCGATTTTGGGTGCTGAAAATGGTGCAAAAAAGGTGATTTTTTGGAAAATTGAATTAATTTTGCAGTCGATTGTCGAAGATACAAGATTCGTCGATGATTCCATTAAAAAGGAAGGGAAAGAAATGTAGAAAAGAAATGAAAAAATACCAGTCCGTCTTATGAGGCCAGCGAAATGGAATTTTGAATTTAAAAATGGTTGGTGCACCTGCGAAAATGACTCACAAATCTTTTAAAATGTATGAAAATTTTTAAAGAATCTGTTTAAAAAATTATCGATTAAAATACATAACTTTTCGTTTAGTTTACCAGAATAATTTATTAAAGGTCAAAAGACGATTATTTTTTTTGAAACTTGACAAAAAAACTTTAAAAATAGTGTCCTTAAAAAAAATTATACACAAGTTGACATTTTAGAGTTCGTTTTAGTTTCATTAGACAACATGCATTCAAAAATTGTCACAGATTTAAGCTAAGGAAAGTAAGATAAAAATTAAAAACCCTATAAATAGAACTACTTTTTTTACTATTTCGAATCATCATCAATTATTAAAAACAATTGAGTTAAAAATGTTAAAAACAAGTTTCATTATTTTGCAACTTTTATCAATTGGTTTGCTTATTCAAGCTACCAAATTGATTTCCTCGTATGATACCAAAGCACCGCCAAAGGCATATCCAACTCATGGTCCAACTTACAAAGTCTATGCTACATCTAAGCCTTACTATGCTCCAACAAAAGAACATCACAAGGGACAACACTACATGAAACAAGACCATTCATCTGAAGAATATAAACCAAAAGATCAACATAAAAATCAATTGTACATGAGTCAAGATTACAAACAAGTTCATCACGATAAATCTTACGTACCACCAAAAGAGAATTACCAAAATCAACATTACATGAAACATGATTACAAACCGGTAAATCAATATCAACAACCAAAGGATCAAAACAAATACATTAAGGATGATTACAAACTTGCCCATCATAATCAATATAAAAAGGATCAATATATGAATAATGATTATAAACCAGTCCACCATGAAAAATATCAACCACAATATCCAAAAGATTATAAAATGGAAGAACATTATAAAAAAGATGCTTTATACAAAGACCAATATCCAAAAGAAAATTATCAACATTATAAGCCAGTCCACCATGATAATTACCAACCACCAAAGGATAACAACCTATATTTGAAGAATGACTACAAGCCAGTCCACCATGACAAATATCAACCACCAAAAGATCATAATCAATATATGAAAAATGATTATAAACCAGTTTATCATGCTAAGCAAAATGTTTACCCAAAAGATAAACATATGAAGACCGTGTATAAGCAAGTTCAAAATTATAAACAGCAACCACAATATCCAAAAGACTATAAAATGGAAGAACATCACAAAAAAGATAACAAGAATGTTTTATACAAAGAACAATATCCAAAGCAACCACAAGTTTATGATGCTAAATATCCAAAAGACTATAAAATGAAAGAACATCATAAAAAAGATGCTTTATACAAAGACCAATACCCAAAAGAAAATTATCAAAATCAACATTACAAGCCAGTCCACCAAGATAAATATCAACCACCAAAGGATAACAACCAATATTTGAAGAATGACTACAAGCCAGTTCATCATGAGCAATATAAACCATCGAAAGATCAATACATGAACAATGATTATAAGAAAGTCCAACATGATAAAAACCAATATATGAAAAATGAATATAAAGTTGATACTTATGTCCCACCAAAAGGGCATCATCAGTCATACATGAAGAACGATTACAAGCAAGTCCATCATGATAAATATCCAAAAGACTATAAAATCGAAGAACATCATAAAAAAGATGCTTTATACAAAGACCAATACCCAAAAGAAAATTATCAAAATCAACATTACAAGCCAGTCCACCAAGATAAATATCAACCACCAAAGGATAACAACCAATATTTGAAGAATGACTATAAGCCAGTTCATCATGAGCAATATAAACCATCGAAAGAGCAATATATTAAAAATAACAAGATAGTTTACAAACAATGATAATTTGTAATTTTATACAGATGGATCATGGTAACTATAGATGTTCATTGAAATCAAAAGAGAGGATCATCTTGATAATTTTTTTCTTTATTAATTTTGTTTTTTATTATTTTAAAATAAAATCTTAAATAATGTCTAAAAAACCTGGTTTTATCCTACTTGAATGAATCATAGGCCCTATTGTTTTATTTACTTTGAGTTTCGATAGATCACCTCTTGAATTTAGACTTCTATTGGAGCCACCCCATCAGCTCTTTTTGATATCGATAATGAACTGTTAGCACGTTTGTAAAAAATTTTACCATCCGGATCAACAAATTCAAAATTCAAATTTTCGTTTACAAAAATTTGAATATTTTGAGGAAGTTGTGATAACATTATACAATCAACTATTGTACCAATAAAATCAATAAAAACAACCATTAATTTTTCTCTTGCTTTATCGTGACATGTAGCTACAATAAAATTACAATTTGTTATTTTAACAATTTTGTAATCGTCTACAATTTCAAATTCTTTTATTAACTTTTTACTCTCTTTTTGCAAGATAATTATTTTCTTATCTTGTTGAAAATAATAATATTTTTCGTTCCAAAAGATTTTTTCAAAATTTATTGGAAACTTTAAAGTTCCATTTAAATAAGCATCTCCAACGTTCATTATAAATTTTAAATTTAGATCATATAAACCTCTGTTGTCTTCATCACCCGAACAATAGATTATTATAAACTCGTCTGTAATCGTAAAATTTTTGACAATTTGTTGAAAATCAAGTGTTTTTACATTTTTTAAATTTTCATCATATAGATACAAGCATTTCTCTGTCAAAATGTAAATCTTATTTTCAAATACATCAAGTTTAAACGAGGTTATATTATTACCATAAAAATTATGAGTTGATTGTAATAAGACCTCTTTAACAAGGCCTCTTGAATTGAATATTTCGATTATTAAATAATAATGACTTCCAGGACAAGTGGTAACATAATTTCCATTTTTAAGCCTTTTAACTTGACTTTTATGTTCTCGATGCTTATAAAAGAAATCTTGATTTCGCCTTTGTTGATTAAGATTATTGAAATTTGAATTTTTTATTTTATTTAATCTCATTTCCTGTTTATCATGAACTGCTAAATTTCCCAATATATTTGAATCTAAATTATTGTTATGCTTAGTGAACACAATGTTGTCTTGATAGAGTCTAACACTTCCATTTAGTTTAATAGAAACATTCGATTTGATGTTCTGATATTTGTTCCAAAATTCTTCAAGTTTATTTGATTTTAAAAATTGTATGCGTTGTTGATTGCTTGCTGCGTTAAATTGGTTTATTTCATTCAAATAAGAGTTCATTTGATTTGAATAAACTTTCAGGTTATTTAAACATTCAGTTCGGTAATCGACAGCTTTTTTGATCAAGCCACTTCGAATTTCATTAATTTTGAAAATTTTTAACTCGGCCTCTAAATCAATTTGGTTAATTACTGACTGACATGTTTCGATTACAATTGATTCGTAAGATTTGAATTTCGAATTTGCCGAGTCAATTAAGGCTTTAATTTCTGATAAACCTTGTTGGTATTCTATTAATTTAGGATCGTTTAGAACCGAATCATTTACACTTTGTAAAATTTTTTCTAATTTTTTGTTCGTTTGAAAACCACTTTGAGGCGTATTATGAAAGTTAAATTCATTGCCTGCAGGGATACATTTAGAGCAAACTGATTCACCACAAGGCAAAATTTTTGGTGAATTAAGAAACTCGAAACACTCTGGACAATTAACTAAGTCGTCTTTAAGATTATTCATTTTTAAATTTTTTAATTTCAAAATAAAATATGACTAAATTAAGCGACATATTCCCAACTACTGAATGATTCCTTATCTCAATAGCTACTAGGTAACTACACATTAAAGTGAAATATTCATTAAATTTATATATTTGTTTTTTCATTAAAAGAGCTTTCTTTATCTCTATTTGTTAACTTTTTTAAGATTATATATTTAGATTTTCATTAGTCACTTAAATATTTATTATTTTTTTTTAATAAAAGAAATCAAATTTTGAACGTGACATTTAACCATTACTTTAATTTAAAAACTCCATTTTAGTCCTCTTTCGTACAAGTAATATTAATTCAGTAATAGAAATGAAAAGATACCACAGAAGAATGCTTGATATTATTGGCATCACATCAGAAACCGCAAGTGAAAAGTACAATCTTGTAACGATAGAAAATATAATTGAACAAACTTGTGTCAAACTTCTCAAGAGATAATCGAAGAAGATAACCATCCGCTCACAAGTAAACTAAACAAGGTATCAGAAAAGAGCAAAGCTATATGCCGCATTAGCTGTACAAAAATAAGAACAAAAGTCTACGAGAACAGTTTTGTACCTTAGAACTTTACGTAATGGAGTCTCGGACATATACACAAGCAGACTTAATCCAGAGAAGCAAGTCCAACGTGCACCACCAAAAATAACACTCAGTATCCCGGATGTAAAAGTCGTTATAACAACCGAACAATGCCCCCACTGTGATAAGCCATTCAAAGCTGGTGCGGGTATCAAAGCACACATTCGCCTCTCACACAAAAACGATACAAAACAATAATATTAACTTTTATAATTTATTTTCAACTTTTATTTTATACTTCTGATTAAAATTAAACCGAAAAATTGTGTAATTTACCCTAGTCAGGTACGAATCAATTTTAAATAAAGAAATCTAAATCTTCAGTGGAAAGCAATGTTTTTTTCTTTATTTTATGGCTAAAAAAAGTTAATTTGTAATTTTTACTTTGTAAAAAATATATTAAATAAAAGAAAAAGGAAAACCGAATGTTTAAGAAGCATTTTAAAAATAAAAAAATACCAATTTTTTGGCCATTAGCTCAAAAAGTGCTGTGGTGCTTTACGATTCTCCCAATGGAAAGACTAAGATTAATAAAAAGTACATCGAAGATTAGTATTTACAAAACAGTAAAATATAGTCACCTGAAGCATAAAAACGCAAAAAGAAAAAGAAAGGAAACATAAAAATGGATGAATGGAAAAAATCGTTTGACGCATAAAAAAAAACTTATACAGTCTACTCTCGATTTTGTGAAACCTCTGGGGAGTTGTAAAAATTTTAACAAAATCAAATTTTAACAATTTCGATTTTGTTAAAAGCTTTCACAAAATTAAGTTTAACAATGATCGATTGCTTCAAATGATTTCATTCAAATATATTTTTATTTTACATTATTCAAAAATTAGAATTTAAGTTTTCTTTTAATAAAACTAATTTTTCTTTTGAAAACTTTGTCATAAACTCATACTAACTAGGCTCTTTGTAATATGTTGAGAAACTACCTCTAATGTCACTCATTTTAGCTTGAACGAAGTCTTTTTAATCAGTGGGTTCATCAGGGCATCAAATATTTCTAAAGCATTGAGCAATTTGATTGAGTATGGTGTCACTTTCTCTCTATTTTCAACCATCGAAATTTTCGAGGTCATCAAAAATTTATTTTTTGTGTCAAAGTCTATTGTTTAGGGAACCATTTTGGAAAAAACTTAATGAGATTCAAGTTCAAGTTCAAGTTCAAGGTTAATCAACAGGCTAGTGCCCTTGCCTAATTAAAGACTGATTAACTCTTCATTTATTCAATAAAAATAAAATGTATAAACTGAATATAAAAAAAAATAAGAATAATGTTTTCAAAAATAAAAAATTTTAAAATTTAAATTTAATTTATCAAAAATTTTTGTCGCTTCGACATAAATTAGATTGATGTTGTTGAATATTGACAGTTTGAATGTAGTGTATTTTAGGACCAATCTATTAACAATGAACTTGTTAGCTATTTTCGAATACACATACCCAAATGTATTCTCACCACTCTTCGTTTTTGAGCTTGGTACCATAAAATCGTTCTTATTCCTCAAGCTGTATTCAATCTTTCTGGATTCATTCGAAACTAATTGTTCTTTGAGTTGTGTTGGCGCATTATCAAATGTTATAATTTTGTAAGAGAAGGACAGCATTCTCTCCAAAGCTCGATGTTGAAACGCAAAAAGACCATACTTTTCTAATGAATTATTCAATTCATTGAAGTCACTCGAACCTATTCTTAGTTTTAGTAATTTAAAAATAGATAAATAAAAACAATTAGCCAGCCTTTGAATGGCTTCTTTCGAAAAATAACAAATTAACGTAAACACGTAATCAAAATAGGGTAAAATAAAAGTCTTAAAAAATTGAATTTTTACAGAAGTACATAGATAGAAAAGTCTCTTTATCGAAAAGAGCTTACGGTTTACAGCTAGGCATGTTTCTGAAACTAGCTTCATAAAATTTAATTTTGAATCTATAGTAAAACCCAATAATTTAAATTCTTTAACAACACTAATTTTTAGACCTCTGATTATAAAAAAATCAGGAATTTCAATCTTTTTTTTTGTAAAAACCATGAAAAAAGTCTTACTCCAGTTTATATCTACTTTGTTGAAGTTACACCATAAAGTCAATTCTTCAATAACACACTCAAACTCTTTCAGAACTTCGTCTAGCCTTTCTCCAGATCTAGTCAGAGTTGTGTCGTCAGCAAAGAGCTCAATGAAGGCTTTGAGGATGCAATAAGGAAGATCATTGATAAAAATGAGGAATAGGAGTGGACCAAGAACAGAACCTTGAGGAACTCCTAGCTTTAGTTTCGCTAAAATAGACGAAGAATTTTTCAATTTGACCAGTTGAGACCTATCATCAAAAAAATTCGTTATAAGACCAAGTGAATTGTTATCAAAACCATAATGAAAAAGCTTTAACAATAGAAGTAAAGGGTCAATTAGATCGAACGCTTTCCTAAAATCAATAAACAGAGATAGGGAAATAAGCTTTAGATCTATAGCTTTATTTAATAATGATATAAACTCATGAAGAGCTGTTTGGCATGAGTAACCAGATCTGAAACCATGCTGACCTCTAAAGAAAATATTGTTATTCTCAAAATAAAAACTTATTTGCTTTGCTAAAAGTTTTTCGAACATTTTAGCAATAGGGGAAAGAACAGATATTGCCCGGTAGTTATTTATATCAGTCTTATCACCTTTGTTTTTATAAAGTGGGGTCACAACGGCTATTTTCCAATCTTCTGGAATTTTTCTTAATTCCAAACAACAGTTGAACAGCTGTTGGAGAATTGGACAAAAAATTTCGGGCATAGCCTTGAGTACTTTTGTGTGAATCCCCACGTGTCCAGGCGAGCTAGAACTGGACAGTTCATTCAACGTCTCTTCAATATCACGAATATTGAATGTGCTAAACGAAAAGCCAGGAGTTTTAAATGTATTCGACTTTTTAAGTTCTTTGAACTTTTCGAATATAAACTTTGCTGACTCGTTTTCAGTAGAAAACGAAGATGATTCAATATTCGTAAAGAAATTATTGAACATCTCAGCTTGATCAGCAGTTGTAGAAGCCTGAACGTCACCATTCTGAATTATCTCAGGGTAATCATCAGATTTATCGCTTCTGAGTTTGACAGACGACTTATAGAATTGCCAGAATTTTTTAGAATTCTTGAAATCTTTGGTCGTCTGTGTCTGAAAATATTCTTTAATTTTCAGTTTATTTAAATTTTTAAACTCTTTTCTAGCTTCTTTATACTCCAAGTGATCTTGAACACTTTTACTATCGGAGTAGAGGCTGTGACAGTAATCTCTATAGTTCTTGGAGATTCTCAGCTCCTCATCAAACCATGGACACTGATTTTGAGGCTTGTTTTTAAAAGTCTTTAGAGGACAGTATAGATCAATCGCCTCATGAACCTTATCTTTTACGAAACCCCATTTGTCATCAATATTAGGAAAGCGTTCAATCGTTGAAAAATCAACTCGTGATAGAAAGTTTTTTACTTTTTCAAGATTTTTATCAGAGTAGCTTCTACTGTATCTTACTTCCTCAGCTTTACGATCTAAGTGCATATCGAAAGAAGCTACTAAAAACTTATGGTCGCTAAATGGGCAGCCTATGACTTGGGATCTTGGGCTTTGGTCATCTCGGTGGATTATATGATCGATTTGACTCAACTTTACAGCAGTCTCGCCAGATCTCTTCAACTTTACACCTATGCGAGTTGGTTCCTTAGTTACAGTTTTAAGGTTAAAATTCTCCAAAAAAGAGCTAAAACGAGGATCACCAGTAACAGGGTCCATATTGAGGTCACCAATAATTAAATACCTGTCGTTAGTATTCACTGAAAGAACAAAGTTTTCAAGGAAGTCTAGAAAATCTTTGTTGTTTAAAGAGGGTGGTTTGTAAGTGAAAAGTATGTTGACCAACTCCCCTTTAGCGCAAATTTCAACTGAAATTCCCTCAAAATCCTTAGAAACCTGAGTCCTCAATACTTTTAAATTCTTTTTTACAAAAACCATGACACCTCCTCCATCCCTTAATCTATCTCTCCGTAATATTGAGTAGTTATTAGACGAGATAAATGAATCAGGGATTGACTCATCCAACTTTGTCTCATTTAATGAGATTAGGTCATACATGCCCAGACAAAGAACCTCAAGTATCTCCTTTTTTTTTAAAAATAATGAGTTTACGTTAAGATGAAGAATACGTAGACTCCCCTTATTACTCTCCCCAAAGCTTTTAAGCTGATCTAAATAATTAAGAAAAGTGGGAACGTATGTTCTCTTATTAAAGAAATCATCATCAAATGAAAAAACTTGAGGAAGAAGATCAGCTGTATAAGGTGTAGGAGTTATACCCTTAAGATTTTTTTTTTCTAACAAAAGCCCCTTCTTACTTTTTGTCTTTTTAAGACCAAGACCCTCACACTGAGTGATATGTTTTTTATGCCAAGACTCTGTAACATATGTCTTTGGGCATTTGGGACAAACAAGAATAGTCTTAGATGACTTACCCATTTACAAAAATGATTAAAAATTTAACAAATAAAATTAAAAGCAAAAATTAAGAAAGTTTTGAAATTAACAAATATTTACAAATTTAAAGAAAGAAAAAGACAAAAAAATTAACAATATTTACAATTAAATTTACCAAAAGCGAACGAAACGATATTTGAGAGATTGAACGATCGAAAACGATTGAGTACCGGTTTAAAATCGTATAAAATTGGGATCGTTTGATAGGTAATCTCACACACTATAGCACTTAAAAATTTCAGTACTATAGCTTTCGTGTGAACGACGAAAATTACCTTTTTATTGTGAGACTTTGAAATTTCAAAATTTGAAATTTATTATTTTTTTTTGATTGAAAATTTTCTAGTTTCGATATTATTGGCATCACATCAGAAACCGCAAGTGAAAAGTACAATCTTGTAACGATAGAAAATATAATTGAACAAACTTGTGTCAAACTTCTCAAGAGAATAATCGAAGAAGATAACCATCCGCTCACAAGTAAACTAAACAAGGTATCAGAAAAGAGCAAAGCTATATGCCGCATTAGCTGTACAAAAATAAGAACAAAAGTCTACGAGAACAGTTTTGTACCTTAGAACTTTACGTAATGGAGTCTCGGACATATACACAAGCAGACTTAATCCAGAGAAGCAAGTCCAACGTGCACCACCAAAAATAACACTCAGTATCCCGGATGTAAAAGTCGTTATAACAACCGAACAATGCCCCCACTGTGATAAGCCATTCAAAGCTGGTGCGGGTATCAAAGCACACATTCGCCTCTCACACAAAAACGATACAAAACAATAATATTAACTTTTATAATTTATTTTCAACTTTTATTTTATACTTCTGATTAAAATTAAACCGAAAAATTGTGTAATTTACCCTAGTCAGGTACGAATCAATTTTAAATAAAGAAATCTAAATCTTCAGTGGAAAGCAATGTTTTTTTCTTTATTTTATGGCTAAAAAAAGTTAATTTGTAATTTTTACTTTGTAAAAAATATATTAAATAAAAGAAAAAGGAAAACCGAATGTTTAAGAAGCATTTTAAAAATAAAAAAATACCAATTTTTTGGCCATTAGCTCAAAAAGTGCTGTGGTGCTTTACGATTCTCCCAATGGAAAGACTAAGATTAATAAAAAGTACATCGAAGATTAGTATTTACAAAACAGTAAAATATAGTCACCTGAAGCATAAAAACGCAAAAAGAAAAAGAAAGGAAACATAAAAATGGATGAATGGAAAAAATCGTTTGACGCATAAAAAAAAACTTATACAGTCTACTCTCGATTTTGTGAAACCTCTGGGGAGTTGTAAAAATTTTAACAAAATCAAATTTTAACAATTTCGATTTTGTTAAAAGCTTTCACAAAATTAAGTTTAACAATGATCGATTGCTTCAAATGATTTCATTCAAATATATTTTTATTTTACATTATTCAAAAATTAGAATTTAAGTTTTCTTTTAATAAAACTAATTTTTCTTTTGAAAACTTTGTCATAAACTCATACTAACTAGGCTCTTTGTAATATGTTGAGAAACTACCTCTAATGTCACTCATTTTAGCTTGAACGAAGTCTTTTTAATCAGTGGGTTCATCAGGGCATCAAATATTTCTAAAGCATTGAGCAATTTGATTGAGTATGGTGTCACTTTCTCTCTATTTTCAACCATCGAAATTTTCGAGGTCATCAAAAATTTATTTTTTGTGTCAAAGTCTATTGTTTAGGGAACCATTTTGGAAAAAACTTAATGAGATTCAAGTTCAAGTTCAAGTTCAAGGTTAATCAACAGGCTAGTGCCCTTGCCTAATTAAAGACTGATTAACTCTTCATTTATTCAATAAAAATAAAATGTATAAACTGAATATAAAAAAAAATAAGAATAATGTTTTCAAAAATAAAAAATTTTAAAATTTAAATTTAATTTATCAAAAATTTTTGTCGCTTCGACATAAATTAGATTGATGTTGTTGAATATTGACAGTTTGAATGTAGTGTATTTTAGGACCAATCTATTAACAATGAACTTGTTAGCTATTTTCGAATACACATACCCAAATGTATTCTCACCACTCTTCGTTTTTGAGCTTGGTACCATAAAATCGTTCTTATTCCTCAAGCTGTATTCAATCTTTCTGGATTCATTCGAAACTAATTGTTCTTTGAGTTGTGTTGGCGCATTATCAAATGTTATAATTTTGTAAGAGAAGGACAGCATTCTCTCCAAAGCTCGATGTTGAAACGCAAAAAGACCATACTTTTCTAATGAATTATTCAATTCATTGAAGTCACTCGAACCTATTCTTAGTTTTAGTAATTTAAAAATAGATAAATAAAAACAATTAGCCAGCCTTTGAATGGCTTCTTTCGAAAAATAACAAATTAACGTAAACACGTAATCAAAATAGGGTAAAATAAAAGTCTTAAAAAATTGAATTTTTACAGAAGTACATAGATAGAAAAGTCTCTTTATCGAAAAGAGCTTACGGTTTACAGCTAGGCATGTTTCTGAAACTAGCTTCATAAAATTTAATTTTGAATCTATAGTAAAACCCAATAATTTAAATTCTTTAACAACACTAATTTTTAGACCTCTGATTATAAAAAAATCAGGAATTTCAATCTTTTTTTTTGTAAAAACCATGAAAAAAGTCTTACTCCAGTTTATATCTACTTTGTTGAAGTTACACCATAAAGTCAATTCTTCAATAACACACTCAAACTCTTTCAGAACTTCGTCTAGCCTTTCTCCAGATCTAGTCAGAGTTGTGTCGTCAGCAAAGAGCTCAATGAAGGCTTTGAGGATGCAATAAGGAAGATCATTGATAAAAATGAGGAATAGGAGTGGACCAAGAACAGAACCTTGAGGAACTCCTAGCTTTAGTTTCGCTAAAATAGACGAAGAATTTTTCAATTTGACCAGTTGAGACCTATCATCAAAAAAATTCGTTATAAGACCAAGTGAATTGTTATCAAAACCATAATGAAAAAGAAAAAGTTTAATAAAACTAATTTTTCTTTTGAAAACTTTGTCATAAACTCATACTAACTAGGCTCTTTGTAATATGTTGAGAAACTACCTCTAATGTCACTCATTTTAGCTTGAACGAAGTCTTTTTAATCAGTGGGTTCATCAGGGCATCAAATATTTCTAAAGCATTGAGCAATTTGATTGAGTATGGTGTCACTTTCTCTCTATTTTCAACCATCGAAATTTTCGAGGTCATCAAAAATTTATTTTTTGTGTCAAAGTCTATTGTTTAGGGAACCATTTTGGAAAAAACTTAATGAGATTACAAAAATGAAAAAAAACTTAAACAAAATCAAACTCATTAAACATGTTAAAGTATTAGAAGTTGAGCAAAACGTTGACTTTTTTTCTTTAATAAAAGTAAGTTTTTATAAAATCAAATTTCACAAAATCGAATGGCACTTCCATGTAAAAGTATTCATGTTAAGCAAGGAACTAAGTTTGTTTTAACAAAATAGTGATTTTCACAAAATCAGGGTAAACAAAATCGAGAGTAGACTGTATAGAATAAAGAAATTACTTTTATAGCATAAAGGAAATTTTTTTAAAAAACACAAAAAAATTTTACAATATATCAATTGGGAATTTAATCAGAAAATTAAAATGGTACACACTCGTTTTCATAACTTACTCTTTAGGCTTTTTCACTTTAGAAGCATTCGCCAATCTTGCTTTCCAAGAAAGGTAAAATGTAAATTTCATTTTTATTTGGATGAATATTGGAAAGCTTTAGGGTTCAATGGATGAGTAAAAGTTCCCTTTACAGCTTTCCGGAAGAAAAAAAAATAGGCCAACATTTTCAACTTGTATTTTTTTGAAAAAGTTTTTTTTTATTCTTTAAAAAATAAAAGTTTATTCTATACTCGATTTTTTTTATGCTATAAACGAAATTTTTATGCGTCAAAAGATACCCTCCTTTTTTAATAACGTAAAAGCTTGATATTTATGACATGTCACAAATATCGAAATTACCATAACATGAAATTTTCGTTTCAATTTTGAAAGACAAAAATATCGTCGTAACCATGCCTTGGCTAGTCCCAAGCCTGGATGTGAAAATTGGAGGGGCGACAATGTTGCTGTCTTCTAACACAATTCTAAATGTGCTGTATTACGAGCAGAGTTGTTCCTCAAGTCTCAAGTCTCAAGTCAAGTCCAAGTCACGACTTGACTTGATTTTATTTTCTCAGCAAAAAGTCAAGTCACGACTTGACTTGATTTATTTTTTAGAGCAAAAGTCAAGTCATGACTTGACTTGATTTTATTTTTCGTGAAAAAATCAAGTCACGACTTGACTTGAATTTTTTTTTCCATAAAAAGTCAAGTCGCGATAAATTTATAACGATAAATTTTTTTAAGATGTCTTTTAATAAAATTTAAGATATGAAATCACTTATAATATCGAAAATTCGTAAGAATGTATAAAATACTTTAAGGAGAACACGTTTTTTTATCGTTTAAATCATTTTTAAAGAGAACAATTTCAAGTTTTTGCCACAAAAAGTAAAGTCAAGTCACGACTTGACTTGGAAAATTTGGAAAAAATCAAGTCAACTCTTAACTTGACTTGGAAAATTTGGAAAAAGTCAAGTCAAGTCTTAACTTGACTTGGAAAATTTGGAAAAAGTCAAGTCAAGTCGCGACTTGACTTGACTTTTTGGGGTAAAGACTTGAAAAATCGCGACTTGAGAAACAACTCTGATTACGAGTACGTGGGTCTACGGATAAATATGCATAATTCCAATTAAATCGAATCTCGTCCTTCAAAATACCCATGACCCATAATTTTTACTATAGATTCTGAAACTAGACAAAATTCTGAACAAAATGTTGGGATTAATTTTTTCGTTTTCGTTTTACTTTTTGGACAGTAAAGGCCGAAAAAATTCAAAAAAATCAAAAATCATTTAGATGAGGGAATTTAGAATTTTTGACCAAAAATTCGTAATCCTAATGAAAGAAAACCTTAGAAAAGATACATGGATTTTTTATAAAACGTTTTTCGAAACTTTCCAAAAAATGACCTAATTGGTGCCTTTTTCAGCGCCAAAAATCGACTTTTTAAAGGAACAAGCTCTTAGTTAAGAGAAATATTTTTTTTTGAGGTTTTCTTCCATTAGGATTACGAATTTTTGGTCAAAAATTCTAAATTCCCTCATCTAAATGATTTTTGATTTTTTTGAATTTTTTCGGCCTTTACTGTCCAAAAAGTAAAACGAAAACGAAAAAATTAATCCCAACATTTTGTTCAGAATTTTGTCTAGTTTCAGAATCTACCGTATTTCCTTGCTTAGAAGCGGCTAAAAATCGTCACTTTGAGACCAAAAATCATGCTAAAGCCGATTGAATATTAAGTTCTCTTATGTTGCTTTGAGTAGAGTTAAGTCAGGCCTATCAAAGGATAGTGAAACTAAAACTAACATGATGCCCGTTCGTCCAAAAAAAGGGGGGTTTAGGGGGGCACTTATTCGCAAGGAAATACGGTATAGTAAAAATTATGGGTCATGGGTATTTTGAAGGACGAGATTCGATTTAATTGGAATTATGCATATTTTTCCGTTTTTTTCCTAGGATAAAATTACACCATATTTTTTTTCGGCAACATTAAACATATTAACTTGTAGCTTAGAATATGCGCTTTCAGAATATATGCTCATTATATATGATTCATGGTCAAATAGCTGAGATATCGGTAAAAAACGATGACCAACTTACGCTTGTTTTATAAAACTAGAGGAGGTGGGGGTCAAAAAAATTTTTTTTTCGAAAATGTAAAAAAAACATTTTTCAGGGTTTTTTGGGACGCATATTCCGAATCTGATATCGAAATTGAAAAGTTTTGATAGCGTGGAAGTTTTGAATTGCCGGAACCTTAACTTAAAAAATTTTTCTTGAGAAAAACTCAGCTTTTTCATTGAAAAATTGGAAATGTTTTCGATTCGGTCTAACCAAAAAGCTCAAGTTTTCTTTAGTTTTCGTTTTTTTAGGGATCTTTCCGAGGGACTCGTTCTTTAATTAAGGAAGGATGTGGTTTCATGACAACCAAAAATCAGATTTTCGCACACAATCACTGAAAATGTGTGTACATCCCTGGAATTTATTTTTGTGTGAAAATCTGTTTTTTGGTTGCTAAAACTTTTTTTTTTGGTTGTCAAAAGATTTATTCCATTAAGGAACAACATTTAAAAAAAGTTTGTGTGTTTTTTAATGCAGATTTATTCGAAAAAAAATGAGAGTTTTTACTAAAAAAGTCTTCTAATGTTTTTTAAGCTAAAAAAAATTCAATTTAAATGGAAACTGGTCCATAAGGCAATTAATCCAATAAGTATTGAACTCAAATTGAACTAAAATTAAAAAAATTTAAATTTCAGTTAAATTAAATTAAAAATTGAATCTGAAACTCACTTTTTTGGTTGAAGTGTTATTTTTTGAAACACTTGAAGACGAGCCCCCCGAAGATGTTTCAACTAATGTCGATACTACTTTTACTGACAAATCGACATCATTCAATGTTGCTTTTATCATATTTATTCCATCGACCAACACGAATCCATTGTTAAGTTCTGTTCTTAAACTATTCGTATTGGTTGATGAAGCAAAAGCTAGATTAGCCATGTTATTATTATAAATAGATATGGCTCTAGTCAGCGTAAGATTATGTCTAAGAATAAAACTGTTATAAATTATGGCGCTGTATACATCGATCATATTCGTATTTTGGGTTATATTTTTGTCAAATGTTAAATAGAGTGTTGGTGCTTCAGAGTCACTCAAAACAATTGATTGAGTCGACGGTTTTACAATTATTGATTTTGAAATAGCTCTTAAAAAGTACTCATTGTCTGTTGATTTGATTATTATATCAATCAAATACATTCCGGATGCATCAAAATATAGATCAAGAAGTGTTAATTTTCCAGTCACTACATCAACTTCTACTTGATTTGACGATGATCTAAGAGAACCAGAAGGTTGATTTTTTGGGATCGTATAGATTCGTGCAGACGCTTGCCATTGATGACCCTATAACAAAAAAAAATGAAACAAAAATTTTACTCAATTTTGAAAATATATTTTGTACCCTCCAAGACATATTTTTGACAGCTTTTGATGAAAATTTGTCTACAACCAAAATAGTTAGATTGAATGTTTCTCCAATGTCCAAAATTAAGATCTCATCTTGTGGCTTTATATCAAGAAGAGCTTGGGTGCAGCTCTTGCTGTTTTGACGAACGGGAGTTATATTAGAACTTGAACAAAAAAATTAGAAATTTTTGAGGTAGATCTAATTTTAAATTAAATTACAGTGAAATTCCAGTTGGAGGTACAAGTTCATATTCAAGTACAAAATTGTTTGCAATATTAGAAATACCAAGATTTTTGAATTGAATAAAACCATCATTTTGTAACCCGATTTCATTTTCAAATATTATTATACTATTGGGGTTACTTGTTGATGCGAGTTTAGCTCTTATTCTCCAAGGATTTACTGTAGACTCCAAACCAACAACAGTTCGATTCTAAATGATTAATTTTTAACAAGTTAAAAAAGAAATGTTTAGTTAATATAAGACTAACTCGAGAGTCCAAGACTACTAGGATTGGTTGAATTTGACAAGGAGATTGTTCGCGACAATTCGAAGCTTCTCGTATTACTCTAATCTTATCGATAACTCTTATTTCAGAATTTGAATTTCCTAATGGTTTTTCAACACTTAAAGCCGAAAGACTAATATTCAAAGTTCTTTCAGCTAATTGTTGTAATTGTCCAGTTGTGAATAAACTTGTTACATTAGCTGAAAGTTCTTGTAAAATTGCAGCTGATTGTTCATCTTGACTTGTAAAATTTGATTGATTGCTTGGATTATCAAATATAATCAATTCAAAATATCGATTATCATTTGTTTGTCTTTTTCTTCTAGTCTCTCTAATTATGTTTACATGTCTTATTTTAGATGGATCAATACCAAGGAGACTAGCAAAATTTTGAACTTAAGTCCTTGGATTGAAAAATGTTTCTGGAGTTATTGCTGGAACACCAAATCTAAGTACTAAAACAGCAGCCAAATCAAAATAATCCGAGCCACCCATAGTTGTGTAAACTTTTTTATCATCTTTAACTGCTAAATTTGTTCCAGATGGACTTGATAAAGTTGGCATATATGATTGTAAGTTGGATGATATATCATTGAATCTCATTTTTCCTTCTTCATAATATCCGTTTGTCGGTAGAACGAATCTTTCATTCTTGTATACATCAATACGATTCGAAGTGAAATAATACATAGAAAGGCCAATTTTGAAGTTAGCATCAGCATTTAAGATTCGGAATCTCAAAGTTTTTGGTGGTGTACTTGACAAATAAATATCATAACTTTTGTTAGCAGCTACTATTGCCATAAATGACGATACTCTCTTTTGACAAGTATAACCAAAACACCAACCATGATCTTGTGGACCATTTATCAAATCAATATATTTGTTATCCGAAATAATAGCAACTGGTGACAAACGTCTTGTTTCAGTATCAGGGTCCATGCTTTCAATTGTTAAAACTCTGTAATCAAGCCCATAACATTCATAAGCTTGCCATGATGATTGATAGATGCATTTGTTTTCTTCTCTAACTATACCTCTGTAAGTGTAAACACTGCTTATTGGAAGCATTGAACCATCCGGAGCGGATAGAGCTTCTTTAGGTATTCTAAAATCACCAAGACCTCTTTGTTGACTACCCCAATCGTATTCTGATTGCGGAATAACACTTCCCTTTTGACCTAAAAATGAACCATCTTCATCATTTAATAAACACTTTTTCATAGCATCACAGTCCATGTCAACACAATCAGCTGGATTTATTTTATTTAAATTTGGTCTATGTATCCATACTTTTGAGTCATGATCAACATTAAACATTTTGGTATTCTTAAAATGTGTCGGATGTTGTCCATCATCGTTATTCTTATTCGTTGAAATAATGTAATCTCTGGTACCACCACATTGTTGTTTAAAATGAGCGAATTTTACACCATCAACAACCATTAGACCATCTAAAGCATTGTATGCTTTTATGCCTATCCATGGTTTAGTTGGTGCCATGTTACTACTCGATATAAATTGAGCCCATGTTATACCCACTTTTGATTTATCATCAATACCAGCAACATAAGGTAATATGTTTCCTGCTCCAGTTACGTAAACTTGATCAGATTTTACATCAGTTAGACAATTGAAACTTGGAGATTGACCAACAATTAAACTGTTACCGTAAACTCGCGAGGCATCTTGCGGGGGTAAAAAGTGAACACTCGGTTTTATTCAATTTTCTGATTGGTTGAAAAAAAATTTGACCAATCAGAAAATTGAATAAAACGGAGTGTTCGCTTTTTAACCCCGCAGTTGTTTGTCCGAGTTTACGGTATTAATAAAAGTTTTTTTATTTGACATTGTATGATCGAGAATACTCGGTTGAATAACTTGAGTAAACACGTTTATTTGATTATCGACTAAAATATTCGAGTCAATGTGAACACTTTGTCTATCTTGATAATAAATACCCCAAAAACTTGATTAAAAAATTGTAAAACTATGAATACGAATGCAGTTTAAAGATCTAAAACCATAACCAGGTAAGATTACAACACCTGCAGTAGCTGAGTAAATTATATTAATTTTAATAGAGTTATTTTTTCCGACTGTAAAATTATCTCCGGGACACACATCACCTTTATAGACTAAACCAATTCGTTCTGAACCTGCAATAAAGTTATCTTCAACAATAGCCGATTCACCTGAGTGTACATCAATTGAACCAAAGTATGTTTTTTCATTTTCAGCTTCCCATGGGTGAAAAGAAACAATCCAACGATTTGACACAACCAAATTTTTTTTGATAATATTCGAATGACTTAAAGCATAAATTCCATAATCAATTGTATGATATATTACGTTGTTTGTTATTGGAATGCTAGCTGAGCCGAGTATACCAATGGCAGCGGAATATCCGTCACGGAAAGCACAATTATTAACATAAGATGGTCTTGAATAATTGTATTCATTTAAATTCGAATACAAAATACCATATCTGTATTCTTCATCTGAATATCGACTAAATTGACCTGGGTGTACCATTTCAACATTTGATAATCTTGCATAGCCTTTGTAATATTGTATACCATCTTCAGTATTAACTGTCTATTATTCAGATACTATTATTCTAAAACCATATAAATCTGATTCTTGTTTGCTATACTCGCTACCGATTATTTTAACATTTCTAGTCAAAAGACCAACACCAGCGCCAATTCTGTACGATGTTGAATTGTCAATATTTTCAATAAAACCCAAATGTTCATACTCTAAAGGTGAGCTTAATGTAAAAGTTTTGTTATCGATTGATTTTCCGATTATTGTTGCTACTTCTGATTGATTTACTATGTACGATGTTGTAGTGATTACTATTTGATCACCTATTTGCCAATCAACTTGATCTTTTAGTCTAATTGTGTTTGAGCCTTTGGTGGCTGTAGAGTTAAGAGTAGTCCATGATAGCTGTCTTGGTCGACCATGAATATCCAATCCACCATAAACTCCAATAGCTTTACCACCAATTGAATCAACCAAATTTGGTAATTCATAATTTAATGAATCTTTTTGACCATTCAAAATAATTTGAACGTCAGTTAAAATTGGATTTTTTTCCCAACCAATTATCAACTGACCACCGTTAATAAAAATAATATCAGCTTCTAATTTATGATTGATTCCATTATCCAATTCTAAAATACCTTCAATTACTAAATACTTTAATTTTGGTAGAGCAGTGTCAACAACTACATATTTTCCATCTGGGATCCTTACACTCTCACCATCTAGTGGAAGTCTAAAATTCGCATTGGCATTATTTCCTAGTATCCAACCTGAGCTCTCTGGAAACCATGTGCTTGAGTTTGACCAAAATATGGCATTGGGAGAACGTGATGCAACTGGTAATTTCAAAGCAGGCGATACAGGTGGTTCACAATTTGCGTATCGACATTTGTAAGCCTTAAATGTAATTTGACCAACGTCTAAAAATGGAACTCTACCTTCTTTATTTGTGATTATGTAACTAAGAGTTGATGTTTCATTTTCCCAATACCAGTCACCTTTGTTGCTAGTCGCGTCTAGCCGTTTAAATGATTCTGTTGAAGAAATAACTCCAAATTCGACTCTATCTGTTTTTTTCGATAACTTGTGTTTAATAATTACATATTGATTCGGATAAAGATTTGAAAATAATCCGTCATAAGTTAAATTAATTGGAGAAAGTGAATTTGTATACTCGAATAGATATTCTTGATTAGCTTCCAAAGCAATCATGTAACCTTTAGGATTGGTCAATCTCTTTGCCAAATATGGTATTGAAACGCTTACATTTTGTGAGTTTGTTACATTTGTTAAACTATTATAAGTCGAGCTAATCAAATTATTGAATGCAAATCTTATCCAGTCTAAAGAGTCTCTACAAACTGATCCGCCTCTAAATGTTGTTCTTTCAACACATTTTGGATTTGCTATTGTAAAATTATTTCTAGATACAACATATCCGTTTGGTATGCCAGTCAACGAACCATCAAGATCTTGAGCGACAAAATCCCATTGCCATCTATGCAGAGTTCTGTACATTACGTTGGTAAAGGATAAACCTGTAAATTTAGTAGTCCAACCACCACATCCAAATCTAAAATTGAAAAAATTTATTTAAACTTGTCACTAGACACTTTAAAAAAAAATAAAATTGACTTACGGGCATCGTCCAGTTATTTCAGTTGGCTTAATTGCATGACTTGATGAATCGGGAAAATTATAAAATGAAACATTTTTAACTAAAAGACCACGATCCCATGCAACTACTAAACCATAACTTGTTAAAGATGTAGCTTGACTTGAATCAGAATTGCCAACAATTACTGAGTCCGATACTAGAGGGCCTGTACTTTCATTAAAAAAAGTTGGACCATATTGACTGTTAACATCTTGATTAAAAATTATTTGTTTAGTTTCAATTCCTGCAGCAGTGTTATCAAAAGTCAAAAATTTTCTAAATTGTAAACCATTTGCCATGACCCATTCAGCACCTTTATTATTCATGTAAGCTGTAAAACTTTCAAACTTGGCGATTGAAGGATTTCGATCATTGCATCCACCTGTAACTGATGGATAATAACCAGGGAAAATCCATAAACCAAATCTACCAACACCATGTACTGAGTTGTTGAAAAATTTACCCATTGGTTGTTTTTTTGGACAATAATCTGGCTTATAGGAGGCACCGTCTGGTTTATCTAATATTCTGTACCAATAACCAAAGTGAGTACTACCAGCGACTGCGTTGTGTAAATAAGTATTGTTCGGATTTGTAACCCAAAATGCAGCTGGGGTAACATCTTCATTTAGAAGACTTGAACTTGTCCTGACAAAAATGGCCAAATTGTATTTAAAAACATTTCCAATTTCAACACCATCTTCCATGAAATAGGCTCCGCCTAAAATATTGTAAATGAAATTTCTTTCAACTGTTACGTAATTAGAGGCATGGATATTAACAGCACGATTGAATGATTCATGAATGGCACATTCTTTGACATATGATGACGGCATGTCACCATTCATGTGAAAATGAATTGGATAACGACCAAGTCTAAAAGCTTGACCAACATGAAATAGTTCAACATTTGAAATTTTAATAAAAATTGTTTCTCTGAATTTTTGTTTAAGAGCGTCTCCATGAACCATGATAGTTGCTCCAAACTCATCAGTACCAATTTCATCACCATATCGACCTAAAAAGCATGTTTGAACAGCGAACTCACCAGGATCAAAACCATTTGGGCAAGCTTTAGCAGTTTTTAGAGAAGCCCAAGATTCATCATTATGTCCTTGATAAACAACATTTCTTGTCAATAGACCAACTTCGGCTTTAATTTCAATTTGACGGGCACCAGTTCCAGAACCAACTGTTCTAGTCACTTATAAATGAGTATATAACAAAGGAGTATCAAGTGTTAACGTTCTCTTGTCAGCTGATACAGCGATAATGGTTCTTACTTCATTTTGGCCTTGATTCAAATCATCACCAGTTGAAGCAATAACTATTTTACTACCAACTTCCCAAATAACAGGCTCTTTAAGAGTAATTGCACTTGCACCTTCATTTGCTGTTACTCCTAAATGAGTCCATGTAACACCAACTGGTTTTCCATGCATATCAATTGTTCCCTCTCTCAAAGCAATTACTTTCGATCCGAATATTGGTAGCTCAATTGATCTAACTGAACCGTACATTGTTATTTTAGCGTTGTTTAAAAATGGTTTTTCTTCAGTTCCAATTTGTAGTCTACCATTTGAAGTAATAATTATGTATTCGGCTTTCAAGTGTACATCTTGATTATCGTCAAAAATTAAAGAACCTCCAATGATGATAATGCCTTTTAAAACAGGTGTTTCTGTATCGAAGTATACTGTTTGTGATTCACTAATTACAACGACTTCACCTTCAGATGGTGGTGGATTACCTCCCCATGTGAATCGAGACGACCATAAATCAATATATTCAAAATGTGAATTTTCCTTAAAAATGGAAGATTAAAAACATTCAATTTTTAATTGTAAATTTTTTAAACACTCACATTTATTGCTAGACCGTCTCCATCAACGTATACTTGAATTAAAGCTTTAGTTGAAGAAAAAGAAAACGAACCAGTCGAACAAACAATTCTAGTCGAACTAATGGTTGATATTTCGCATTCAGATCCAGCAATTAAAATTTTAACTCCAGACGATGTTGAACTAAAATTTTAACTTAAAAATTGGGAACTTGATTCTAAAAATTGAAATAATTACGGTAGATTAGTTCCAGTAATGGTCAAAACAGTTCCACCACCAGTACCACCTCTAAGAGGCGAAGAGCTTGAAATTTGAGGCGTTATTGATTTTACATATTTAAAATTGCTTGTTTGTTCTAAATTTTTCTCTCTAACTACAAGAGTACAATCAGTGTCTTTACTTAAGTCTGAACTTTTTGGAACCTTTGAAAAAATTTTTTATTAACAAAAAGATTTTTTATGCTTCAAATAAACTTACAATGCAATTTATTTCCGTATTAGAGTTATTAACTAATTGACATTCGTTATTGCAGATTAGAACTTTAGACAATGCAGAAAATCCAAAACCGTTTATTTTTAGTTTTAATCCGCCATAAACTCCAGCTTTTTAAAATATTTAGAATATAATTTTAATCAAGTTTTATAAGGTCAAATACTTACATTGAGTGCTTGAAATACTTGATAGAATCAAGTTATACATGAACTCGGTTGCATTAGCTGCCAAGCCATTTCCATCAATTAATAAATTGACTGGATACTTTCCGGCACTGTTGACACCTAAGTTACACTTTATCTGAGTATCGCTAGAACTTGTTATTATACATTCTGAGCCTCCAATCGAAACATGAACTTTGCCTAAACATTAAAAATAATAAAAGACAAATCAAATTTGATAAATTAAGATTTAAATTGTACTTGTGTCAGCTGAAAATCCTGACCCAGTAATAGTTAACTCGCTGTTCAAAGAACTTTCAGATTGAGGTGATATCGATGAAATTACAGGTGTCGAAGCCAAAGTATAAGAAAACGAAACACCGCTGTTTGGATAACTTGTAGCCCCGTTACTTTAATAATTACAATAATAATTATTTTTTTCGAATAAAAAAAATTATTAGACTTTTTTACTTGACTTGTAAAAGAATATTAGCTTGAGCTTGACCTGGTGGAGTTATACATGTAGCTTGATTTATTTTAACATCTACGATTTGACAAAACGAATTTGAAATTTTAATCTGTGTTGCATTATTGAATCCGTTTCCAAGTAAAGTAATTCGAGTTCCTCCATTGATACTTCCAGAATTTGGTAAAACTGATTGTAAACTTACTGATCAATTAATTCTAACACTCGATGATAAAGAATTTCCGATCGCTTTTGAAAACAATTTTAAAACAAATTTTAATTTTATTTAAAATGTTAAAAATTTACTAGGGATGTTCAAGCGAATATTCTGGGCACCTAAATCAAGACCATCAACTCTACAAGTTATCTGAGTGGTCGATGCACTAGTGACCGTACATTTTTGATTTCCAATTTGAACATTAATTAATGAACTATCGGTTACAAAATTTTGTCCATTTATCGTAATATCAGTAGCAGAATTAACATTTAAAGGTGTAGCTGAGGTTATTTCTGGGGCTATTGATGACACGAATTCAAACGAACAAGAATCATCACATCGAGCTTCACCATTATTTGACATCACCGTAACATTATATGTACCAAGATCAGGTTCAGTGATTAATGTTATAGTGTTATAACTAATTTGTGCTTTAGACGAATCGTAAAACTTAGAGCCTATAATAATATATGTATCTTCTGTGAATTCATCTCCTTGAATTGTAACTTTGGTACCTCCTGTAGTCGAGCCTTTGATTTAATTTTAGATTAAAAATTATCCTTTTTTTTTTAAAATGGAAAATAATATTCACCTCGTGTGGGTGTAATTGAATTAATTTTATGATGAAATGTAACTTGATAAAAATCATTTTGTAAAGCGTAACCAATATTTTTTATCAAAACTTCCACATTCAATGGTTGACTGGGTCTAACACCAGAGTTTGTTCCTAATTTACATGTTAGCTGTGTCGCTGATGTTGATTGTATAGCACATAAAACTCCGCCAATATGGACTTCATTTTCGCACGCTGTAGAACTAAATCCAGTACCATCGATCGTAATTACAGTATCATAAATAGCATGTAAAGGCGAAATTCCGGTTACTTGAGGAATTTTACAATAGGTAAATTTGAACGAATTTTGATCTGGATTGCTCGGATTAGCGCATGTTGGAATAGATTTACTCGAACAATTAGTTGAAATTGTGCTTGTTAAATCACATTTTATGAACTGTCCAGAAAAAACAGGAGTTGGTGAGCACCAGTTAAATGTTTTTCCAACGTTTGTACAATAATTATATTCAACTCCATTGTAGACAAATGGGA
Source organism: Brachionus rubens (assembly GCA_022207745.1). Lineage (NCBI taxonomy): Eukaryota > Metazoa > Rotifera > Eurotatoria > Ploima > Brachionidae > Brachionus > Brachionus rubens. Next base: position 1,464,160 of record JAJVHD010000018.1, on the reverse strand, counting down.
AAGAACATTTTTGAGCTTTTTAAAAATGTTTTTGATAAGTTGACAATGAAAATCATAAAGTTAGCTTACCTTTAATGTCATTTAAGCTTACATCAACCGAGAATTCTTTCTCAGTTGTTTGATCCAAAACTTCAATGACACCTCTGAACGATATTTGATTGTTAACATCGACATTTCCAGACCAATAATAATAGACACCTGGTGTATGGAATTGATAAGAATATGAACCGTATTCAGTAGATAAACCACTTGAAAAACCAATCGGTCTTTCTGAAGTAGAACTGGCTACTTGTTCAACTTTAAATTTAAGACCGTTTATGGAGACAGGCGGCTGCCATGACCAACTAACAATTTCATCTTTTTTGATGGTTAAAAAGTTCTCGCTCCATGCATATCTAAATCCATATTCTTTAATTAGAAAAAATTAAAAAAAACATTTTATTTACAAAATATTTAGAAAAATACTGTTGTTGTAGCCATCGTTTGTTATTTCATAAACTGAGTGTACACTTCTTGTTTTACAAACAATTTTAGTGCTTGTACAAGATTGAACATCACATTCATAGACATTAAATGATACTTTATTTAGTGAACAGTTCGTGCTTGAGTGAAAAAATTACGTTAATATTTAAAATTCTTTAAAAAAATTGATTTTATTACCTAAAACCGTCGCCTTCAATTGTGACCAAAGTTCCACCTCTTATTGATCCAACCTTTGGTGTGATTGACGAAATGTAAAATCTAAATTCTAATTGTGTATTGACCCTTTATTAAATAAATTTAATGATTTACAATTTGATTAGCTTTAAAAAATAATAGTTTACATTGCATTTCCCAAATTGGCTACCGGTATTAAAATGTCATAAAAACCAGGATTAAGAGAAGGTGACTGAATTTTTATTTGAGTCGATGAGCTCGATAAAACTTTGACTCTGTTCTTTCCAATGGTAATACTATTTAAAGGAACAGGGAGACCAGAACCTGTTAAAGTAACAATTTCATTGCCTTTAAAAATTAAATTTTTTTAAAACTTTTTTGATTTTTAAAACAAAATTAACAAAGTTTATTACCTAAAACGCTTAGGACATTAGGGCTTACATTTGTAACTCTTGGAGTATTAGAAAAGTCGTAAAAAAATTTTGTAGACAAAGTTTTAGTGTAGGTTCGTTCAGTTAAAACAATATCAACTGATTTGTTTGAAGTTGTTGGCTTAAAGAAAAAAATTTTAAATTCAGTTATCCGTTTTTGAGTAAAATTATAAAAGTTACATTTGATGGAATAATACAAGTTAATTTTGTGTAAGTATGGTCAATTAACACGCAATCTCTTGAATCTATTTTTACACTCGTTAGACTTGTAAAACCAGTACCATTAATAGTTAAAGTAGCACCACCTTAAATAATTTAGATGTTTTAAATTTTTTTTTAATTTAGATGAGATATAAATTCTTACCGCCAACACCCGATATTTTTGGGTTAAAGTCGGTAGCGTCTAATCTAAATTCATAATTAGCATTTGAGTTTATAATTGCCAATCCTTTGCCTAACACGTTTACAGTAAAATTATAAACTCCAACGGGTCCGTTTCCTTGTAAAAAATTAAATTAATTGAAAATTGCTTATATTTCAAAATTTCTAAAACAAACCAGGTTTGCATGTCAATTGGGTTTCGGAAGCTGTTAAAACATCACAATTCGTATCTCCAATTTTAACGAGATTATTCGAAGATGTCAAATCAAAACCAGTACCAGTTATTAAAATTGATTGGCTATTACCTTTAACATAAATCTCCCTAAGACATTTCATCTCATTAAAGTTTAATTTATATTCTTACTGGTATCGATAGAAGAGACTGTCGGAGTTGCTGAATCGAGCCATTCGAAATTACAGGAATTCGCACATCGTGAAGCAATGTTGTTTATTACGACAGAAACCTTTAAGAAATAAAACGTCCGAATCATTTTTACGGTTTAAAATAATTTCTTATTTACCTGAGGTTGGGAATGATGACTTCTTAAAATGTCATCCAATAAAGGATAAAATCTCGCTCCGCCATCTTGAATTTTAGTAGAACTGATTGAAGGCTCAATACCATCTAAATTTGAACTTGCCTTAATTAAATTTTATTTCTGTTTTTCCAAAATAACTTAAATTTTAAATTTGAATTGAAATTACAATTGAAATATCTGGCTTGTCTCCACCGTTAATCCATTTGATTCTCCATTTATAACCTGAACAATCTTTTGAACGTTGAACAGTCACAGAACCAAAGTCTTTAATAGATTCAAGATAGTTTTTGAAAAAGTTTTCATTCATGTTAGCCGATATTCCTTAAATAAATGATTCAGATTACTTTCAATTTTGATTTTTAAGTATCTTAAAACAAACCTGAAAGAGTTTGATTATTCCATGATAAGTCAAAACTACCAGTGACTGGAGCGCTTGCTAACGTTGTTCTAACAACGTTAAATGTCTTTTGGAAAAAGAGTAAGATTTTTTTTTAAATTAGATTTTTGTTGGGCTTTTCTTACTGATAATTCTCGTTGTCTTATTACAACTGGTTCTAAATTATACGTACAGTTTGTAGTTCTGTACGAAAGAACCAACGATGAATTTTGAACCAATGTTACATTCAATGTTGATAAATATATTTGCAATTTAGGAAATAAACGTCTTTCCTTTACCGACTCAATGTCTTGATAGCCTAGTGGAGGCTGTCTTCTAATAGTCACAGCATCAATCATAACATTTCCAACAGATGAAGGAAATGCAGCCTTTCAAAATAAAAAATATAAAACTAAATCTCTTTTTAACTAATTGTTTACTTTTGTTAGAATCGCACTTGATTTTGAAACAGTGCTTAGAGATGATACATACATATCAATACACGTATAATGCCATTGTGAATCAGCTATACCATTAACAATAGCTACAGCTGAATATGAATTTAGACCAGCACTTACTGAAAGTTCAATTTCAGTAAACGCATTTTCGGTCTGGTATGCAAAACACAACTTTTTAAAATATTCAATAAAAACAATACTCTAAAATGAAATCTAAAAAAAGGCTTCTTACGTAATTAAAGTTGAGTGACGAATTAATGTTTTGAACGATTATATTTGCTTTTGTCGAGCAACTACCACAAAAAGCTGTTTCATTTAAAGGCAAATCAGTGTCTGCGCAATTTTCATAATCAAAAATTGAATGAATTTGTGAAGCACTTGGTTTTATTATGGAAGATGGACATCTGATTCCAAACGATTCTTGTACGACTTTCTTTAACTGAAATAAGTTCAAATAATTTTTTTTTTGAAATTTGATTAAATCAATAATCAAAAATTACATTAGCTTGTGTATCGTATAAATTGAATAATGGAGTTGGTGTATTTTCAATTAATAGCTGAATATTTTTACCGTTTGGAGAACCTTTCTGAACTTCGGTTATTTCAATCCAATTACTTTCACTTTGGATTTAAGGAACATCACCTTAAAAAACAATTAAAATTTTTGTTTTTCTAAAAATCTCTATTCTTAAAAATACCCAAAGTTGGCGAGAATGTGACCGTAAAGAGTAAAACGTTGGAATCTTGTGAAACAGTTTCGTTAACAGTCACAAACTTTGTTCCTAATGTTGGCAAATCGTTTAGCGCATTTTCAATTTCAAGTTGAGTTGATTGAATATTAAGAGTTACTTTTAAAAAAATGTTTAAATTTCATTTTAAATTATTTCTTAATAGTTACTTTTATGCTTTTATGCCTATCCATGGTTTAGTTGGTGCCATGTTACTACTCGATATAAATTGAGCCCATGTTATACCCACTTTTGATTTATCATCAATACCAGCAACATAAGGTAATATGTTTCCTGCTCCAGTTACGTAAACTTGATCAGATTTTACATCAGTTAGACAATTGAAACTTGGAGATTGACCAACAATTAAACTGTTACCGTAAACTCGCGAGGCATCTTGCGGGGGTAAAAAGTGAACACTCGGTTTTATTCAATTTTCTGATTGGTTGAAAAAAAATTTGACCAATCAGAAAATTGAATAAAACGGAGTGTTCGCTTTTTAACCCCGCAGTTGTTTGTCCGAGTTTACGGTATTAATAAAAGTTTTTTTATTTGACATTGTATGATCGAGAATACTCGGTTGAATAACTTGAGTAAACACGTTTATTTGATTATCGACTAAAATATTCGAGTCAATGTGAACACTTTGTCTATCTTGATAATAAATACCCCAAAAACTTGATTAAAAAATTGTAAAACTATGAATACGAATGCAGTTTAAAGATCTAAAACCATAACCAGGTAAGATTACAACACCTGCAGTAGCTGAGTAAATTATATTAATTTTAATAGAGTTATTTTTTCCGACTGTAAAATTATCTCCGGGACACACATCACCTTTATAGACTAAACCAATTCGTTCTGAACCTGCAATAAAGTTATCTTCAACAATAGCCGATTCACCTGAGTGTACATCAATTGAACCAAAGTATGTTTTTTCATTTTCAGCTTCCCATGGGTGAAAAGAAACAATCCAACGATTTGACACAACCAAATTTTTTTTGATAATATTCGAATGACTTAAAGCATAAATTCCATAATCAATTGTATGATATATTACGTTGTTTGTTATTGGAATGCTAGCTGAGCCGAGTATACCAATGGCAGCGGAATATCCGTCACGGAAAGCACAATTATTAACATAAGATGGTCTTGAATAATTGTATTCATTTAAATTCGAATACAAAATACCATATCTGTATTCTTCATCTGAATATCGACTAAATTGACCTGGGTGTACCATTTCAACATTTGATAATCTTGCATAGCCTTTGTAATATTGTATACCATCTTCAGTATTAACTGAATAATCAGATACTACTATTCTAAAACCATATAAATCTGATTCTTGTTTGCTATACTCGCTACCGATTATTTTAACATTTCTAGTCAAAAGACCAACACCAGCGCCAATTCTGTACGATGTTGAATTGTCAATATTTTCAATAAAACCCAAATGTTCATACTCTAAAGGTGAGCTTAATGTAAAAGTTTTGTTATCGATTGATTTTCCGATTATTGTTGCTACTTCTGATTGATTTACTATGTACGATGTTGTAGTGATTACTATTTGATCACCTATTTGCCAATCAACTTGATCTTTTAGTCTAATTGTGTTTGAGCCTTTGGTGGCTGTAGAGTTAAGAGTAGTCCATGATAGCTGTCTTGGTCGACCATGAATATCCAATCCACCATAAACTCCAATAGCTTTACCACCAATTGAATCAACCAAATTTGGTAATTCATAATTTAATGAATCTTTTTGACCATTCAAAATAATTTGAACGTCAGTTAAAATTGGATTTTTTTCCCAACCAATTATCAACTGACCACCGTTAATAAAAATAATATCAGCTTCTAATTTATGATTGATTCCATTATCCAATTCTAAAATACCTTCAATTACTAAATACTTTAATTTTGGTAGAGCAGTGTCAACAACTACATATTTTCCATCTGGGATCCTTACACTCTCACCATCTAGTGGAAGTCTAAAATTCGCATTGGCATTATTTCCTAGTATCCAACCTGAGCTCTCTGGAAACCATGTGCTTGAGTTTGACCAAAATATGGCATTGGGAGAACGTGATGCAACTGGTAATTTCAAAGCAGGCGATACAGGTGGTTCACAATTTGCGTATCGACATTTGTAAGCCTTAAATGTAATTTGACCAACGTCTAAAAATGGAACTCTACCTTCTTTATTTGTGATTATGTAACTAAGAGTTGTTTCATTTTCCCAATACCAGTCACCTTTGTTGCTAGTCGCGTCTAGCCGTTTAAATGATTCTGTTGAAGAAATAACTCCAAATTCGACTCTATCTGTTTTTTTCGATAACTTGTGTTTAATAATTACATATTGATTCGGATAAAGATTTGAAAATAATCCGTCATAAGTTAAATTAATTGGAGAAAGTGAATTTGTATACTCGAATAGATATTCTTGATTAGCTTCCAAAGCAATCATGTAACCTTTAGGATTGGTCAATCTCTTTGCCAAATATGGTATTGAAACGCTTACATTTTGTGAGTTTGTTACATTTGTTAAACTATTATAAGTCGAGCTAATCAAATTATTGAATGCAAATCTTATCCAGTCTAAAGAGTCTCTACAAACTGATCCGCCTCTAAATGTTGTTATTTCAACACATTTTGGATTTGCTATTGTAAAATTATTTCTAGATACAACATATCCGTTTAGTATGCCAGTCAACGAACCATCAAGATCTTGAGCGACAAAATCCCATTGCCATCTATGCAGAGTTCTGTAAATTACGTTTGTAAAGGATAAACCTGTAAATTTAGTAGTCCAACCACCACATCCAAATCTAAAATTGAAAAAATTTATTTAAACTTGTCACTAGACACTTTAAAAAAAAATAAAATTGACTTACGGGCATCGTCCAGTTATTTCAGTTGGCTTAATTGATGAATCGGGAAAATTATAAAATGAAACATTTTTAACTAAAAGACCACGATCCCATGCAACTACTAAACCATAACTTGTTAAAGATGTAGCTTGACTTGAATCAGAATTGCCAACAATTACTGAGTCCGATACTAGAGGGCCTGTACTTTCATTAAAAAAAGTTGGACCATATTGACTGTTAACATCTTGATTAAAAATTATTTGTTTAGTTTCAATTCCTGCAGCAGTGTTATCAAAAGTCAAAAATTTTCTAAATTGTAAACCATTTGCCATGACCCATTCAGCACCTTTATTATTCATGTAAGCTGTAAAACTTTCAAACTTGGCGATTGAAGGATTTCGATCATTGCATCCACCTGTAACTGATGGATAATAACCAGGGAAAATCCATAAACCAAATCTACCAACACCATGTACTGAGTTGTTGAAAAATTTACCCATTGGTTGTTTTTTTGGACAATAATCTGGCTTATAGGAGGCACCGTCTGGTTTATCTAATATTCTGTACCAATAACCAAAGTGAGTACTACCAGCGACTGCGTTGTGTAAATAAGTATTGTTCGGATTTGTAACCCAAAATGCAGCTGGGGTAACATCTTCATTTAGAAGACTTGAACTTGTCCTGACAAAAATGGCCAAATTGTATTTAAAAACATTTCCAATTTCAACACCATCTTCCATGAAATAGGCTCCGCCTAAAATATTGTAAATGAAATTTCTTTCAACTGTTACGTAATTAGAGGCATGGATATTAACAGCACGATTGAATGATTCATGAATGGCACATTCTTTGACATATGATGACGGCATGTCACCATTCATGTGAAAATGAATTGGATAACGACCAAGTCTAAAAGCTTGACCAACATGAAATAGTTCAACATTTGAAATTTTAATAAAAACTGTTTCTCTGAATTTTTGTTTAAGAGCGTCTCCATGAACCATGATAGTTGCTCCAAACTCATCAGTACCAATTTCATCACCATATCGACCTAAAAAGCATGTTTGAACAGCGAACTCACCAGGATCAAAACCATTTGGGCAAGCTTTAGCAGTTTTTAGAGAAGCCCAAGATTCATCATTATGTCCTTGATAAACAACATTTCTTGTCAATAGACCAACTTCGGCTTTAATTTCAATTTGACGGGCACCAGTTCCAGAACCAACTGTTCTAGTCACTGATAAATGAGTATATAACAAAGGAGTATCAAGTGTTAACGTTCTCTTGTCAGCTGATACAGCGGTAATGGTTCTTACTTCATTTTGGCCTTGATTCAAATGATCACCAGTTGAAGCAATAACTATTTTACTACCAACTTCCCAAATAACAGGCTCTTTAAGAGTAATTGCACTTGCACCTTCATTTGCTGTTACTCCTAAATGAGTCCATGTAACACCAACTGGTTTTCCATGCATATCAATTGTTCCCTCTCTCAAAGCAATTACTTTCGATCCGAATATTGGTAGCTCAATTGATCTAACTGAACCGTACATTGTTATTTTAGCGTTGTTTAAAAATGGTTTTTCTTCAGTTCCAATTTGTAGTCTACCGTTTGAAGTAATAATTATGTATTCGGCTTTCAAGTGTACATCTTGATTATCGTCAAAAATTAAAGAACCTCCAATGATGATAATGCCTTTTAAAACAGGTGTTTCTGTATCGAAGTATACTGTTTGTGATTCACTAATTACAACGACTTCACCTTCAGATGGTGGTGGATTACCTCCCCATGTGAATCGAGACGACCATAAATCAATATATTCAAAATATGAATTTTCCTTAAAAATGGAAGATTAAAAACATTCAATTTTAAATTGTAAATTTTTTAAACACTCACATTTATTGCTAGACCGACTCCATCAACGTATACTTGAATTAAAGCTTTAGTTGAAGAAAAAGAAAACGAACCAGTCGAACAAACAATTCTAGTCGAACTAATGGTTGATATTTCGCATTCAGATCCAGCAATTAAAATTTTAACTCCAGACGATGTTGAACTAAAATTTTAACTTAAAAATTGGGAACTTGATTCTAAAAATTGAAATAATTACGGTAGATTAGTTCCAGTAATGGTCAAAACAGTTCCACCACCAGTACCACCTCTAAGAGGCGAAGAGCTTGAAATTTGAGGCGTTATTGATTTTACATATTTAAAATTGCTTGTTTGTTCTAAATTTTTCTCTCTAACTACAAGAGTACAATCAGTGTCTTTACTTAAGTCTGAACTTTTTGGAACCTTTGAAAAAATTTTTTATTAACAAAAAGATTTTTTATGCTTCAAATAAACTTACAATGCAATTTATTTCCGTATTAGAGTTATTAACTAATTGACATTCGTTATTGCAGATTAGAACTTTAGACAATGCAGAAAATCCAAAACCGTTTATTTTTAGTTTTAATCCGCCATAAACTCCAGCTTTTTAAAATATTTAGAATATAATTTTAATCAAGTTTTATAAGGTCAAATACTTACATTGAGTGCTTGAAATACTTGATAGAATCAAGTTATACATGAACTCGGTTGCATTAGCTGCCAAGCCATTTCCATCAATTAATAAATTGACTGGATACTTTCCGGCACTGTTGACACCTAAGTTACACTTTATCTGAGTATCGCTAGAACTTGTTATTATACATTCTGAGCCTCCAATCGAAACATGAACTTTGCCTAAACATTAAAAATAATAAAAGACAAATCAAATTTGATAAATTAAGATTTAAATTGTACTTGTGTCAGCTGAAAATCCTGACCCAGTAATAGTTAACTCGCTGTTCAAAGAACTTTCAGATTGAGGTGATATCGATGAAATTACAGGTGTCGAAGCCAAAGTATAAGAAAACGAAACACCGCTGTTTGGATAACTTGTAGCCCCGTTACTTTAATAATTACAATAATAATTATTTTTTTCGAATAAAAAAAATTATTAGACTTTTTTACTTGACTTGTAAAAGAATATTAGCTTGAGCTTGACCTGGTGGAGTTATACATGTAGCTTGATTTATTTTAACATCTACGATTTGACAAAACGAATTTGAAATTTTAATCTGTGTTGCATTATTGAATCCGTTTCCAAGTAAAGTAATTCGAGTTCCTCCATTGATACTTCCAGAATTTGGTAAAACTGATTGTAAACTTACTGATCAATTAATTCTAACACTCGATGATAAAGAATTTCCGATCGCTTTTGAAAACAATTTTAAAACAAATTTTAATTTTATTTAAAATGTTAAAAATTTACTAGGGATGTTCAAGCGAATATTCTGGGCACCTAAATCAAGACCATCAACTCTACAAGTTATCTGAGTGGTCGATGCACTAGTGACCGTACATTTTTGATTTCCAATTTGAACATTAATTAATGAACTATCGGTTACAAAATTTTGTCCATTTATCGTAATATCAGTAGCAGAATTAACATTTAAAGGTGTAGCTGAGGTTATTTCTGGGGCTATTGATGACACGAATTCAAACGAACAAGAATCATCACATCGAGCTTCACCATTATTTGACATCACCGTAACATTATATGTACCAAGATCAGGTTCAGTGATTAATGTTATAGTGTTATAACTAATTTGTGCTTTAGACGAATCGTAAAACTTAGAGCCTATAATAATATATGTATCTTCTGTGAATTCATCTCCTTGAATTGTAACTTTGGTACCTCCTGTAGTCGAGCCTTTGATTTAATTTTAGATTAAAAATTATCCTTTTTTTTTTAAAATGGAAAATAATATTCACCTCGTGTGGGTGTAATTGAATTAATTTTATGATGAAATGTAACTTGATAAAAATCATTTTGTAAAGCGTAACCAATATTTTTTATCAAAACTTCCACATTCAATGGTTGACTGGGTCTAACACCAGAGTTTGTTCCTAATTTACATGTTAGCTGTGTCGCTGATGTTGATTGTATAGCACATAAAACTCCGCCAATATGGACTTCATTTTCGCACGCTGTAGAACTAAATCCAGTACCATCGATCGTAATTACAGTATCATAAATAGCATGTAAAGGCGAAATTCCGGTTACTTGAGAAATTTTACAATAGGTAAATTTGAACGAATTTTGATCTGGATTGCTCGGATTAGCGCATGTTGGAATAGATTTACTCGAACAATTAGTTGAAATTGTGCTTGTTAAATCACATTTTATGAACTGTCCAGAAAAAACAGGAGTTGGTGAGCACCAGTTAAATGTTTTTCCAACGTTTGTACAATAATTATATTCAACTCCATTGTAGACAAATGGGAAAGAACATTTTTGAGCTTTTTAAAAATGTTTTTGATAAGTTGACAATGAAAATCATAAAGTTAGCTTACCTTTAATGTCATTTAAGCTTACATCAACCGAGAATTCTTTCTCAGTTGTTTGATCCAAAACTTCAATGACACCTCTGAACGATATTTGATTGTTAACATCGACATTTCCAGACCAATAATAATAGACACCTGGTGTATGGAATTGATAAGAATATGAACCGTATTCAGTAGATAAACCACTTGAAAAACCAATCGGTCTTTCTGAAGTAGAACTGGCTACTTGTTCAACTTTAAATTTAAGACCGTTTATGGAGACAGGCGGCTGCCATGACCAACTAACAATTTCATCTTTTTTGATGGTTAAAAAGTTCTCGCTCCATGCATATCTAAATCCATATTCTTTAATTAGAAAAAATTAAAAAAAACATTTTATTTACAAAATATTTAGAAAAATACTGTTGTTGTAGCCATCGTTTGTTATTTCATAAACTGAGTGTACACTTCTTGTTTTACAAACAATTTTAGTGCTTGTACAAGATTGAACATCACATTCATAGACATTAAATGATACTTTATTTAGTGAACAGTTCGTGCTTGAGTGAAAAAATTACGTTAATATTTAAAATTCTTTAAAAAAATTGATTTTATTACCTAAAACCGTCGCCTTCAATTGTGACCAAAGTTCCACCTCTTATTGATCCAACCTTTGGTGTGATTGACGAAATGTAAAATCTAAATTCTAATTGTGTATTGACCCTTTATTAAATAAATTTAATGATTTACAATTTGATTAGCTTTAAAAAATAATAGTTTACATTGCATTTCCCAAATTGGCTACCGGTATTAAAATGTCATAAAAACCAGGATTAAGAGAAGGTGACTGAATTTTTATTTGAGTCGATGAGCTCGATAAAACTTTGACTCTGTTCTTTCCAATGGTAATACTATTTAAAGGAACAGGGAGACCAGAACCTGTTAAAGTAACAATTTCATTGCCTTTAAAAATTAAATTTTTTTAAAACTTTTTTGATTTTTAAAACAAAATTAACAAAGTTTATTACCTAAAACGCTTAGGACATTAGGGCTTACATTTGTAACTCTTGGAGTATTAGAAAAGTCGTAAAAAAATTTTGTAGACAAAGTTTTAGTGTAGGTTCGTTCAGTTAAAACAATATCAACTGATTTGTTTGAAGTTGTTGGCTTAAAGAAAAAAATTTTAAATTCAGTTATCCGTTTTTGAGTAAAATTATAAAAGTTACATTTGATGGAATAATACAAGTTAATTTTGTGTAAGTATGGTCAATTAACACGCAATCTCTTGAATCTATTTTTACACTCGTTAGACTTGTAAAACCAGTACCATTAATAGTTAAAGTAGCACCACCTTAAATAATTTAGATGTTTTAAATTTTTTTTTAATTTAGATGAGATATAAATTCTTACCGCCAACACCCGATATTTTTGGGTTAAAGTCGGTAGCGTCTAATCTAAATTCATAATTAGCATTTGAGTTTATAATTGCCAATCCTTTGCCTAACACGTTTACAGTAAAATTATAAACTCCAACGGGTCCGTTTCCTTGTAAAAAATTAAATTAATTGAAAATTGCTTATATTTCAAAATTTCTAAAACAAACCAGGTTTGCATGTCAATTGGGTTTCGGAAGCTGTTAAAACATCACAATTCGTATCTCCAATTTTAACGAGATTATTCGAAGATGTCAAATCAAAACCAGTACCAGTTATTAAAATTGATTGGCTATTACCTTTAACATAAATCTCCCTAAGACATTTCATCTCATTAAAGTTTAATTTATATTCTTACTGGTATCGATAGAAGAGACTGTCGGAGTTGCTGAATCGAGCCATTCGAAATTACAGGAATTCGCACATCGTGAAGCAATGTTGTTTATTACGACAGAAACCTTTAAGAAATAAAACGTCCGAATCATTTTTACGGTTTAAAATAATTTCTTATTTACCTGAGGTTGGGAATGATGACTTCTTAAAATGTCATCCAATAAAGGATAAAATCTCGCTCCGCCATCTTGAATTTTAGTAGAACTGATTGAAGGCTCAATACCATCTAAATTTGAACTTGCCTTAATTAAATTTTATTTCTGTTTTTCCAAAATAACTTAAATTTTAAATTTGAATTGAAATTACAATTGAAATATCTGGCTTGTCTCCACCGTTAATCCATTTGATTCTCCATTTATAACCTGAACAATCTTTTGAACGTTGAACAGTCACAGAACCAAAGTCTTTAATAGATTCAAGATAGTTTTTGAAAAAGTTTTCATTCATGTTAGCCGATATTCCTTAAATAAATGATTCAGATTACTTTCAATTTTGATTTTTAAGTATCTTAAAACAAACCTGAAAGAGTTTGATTATTCCATGATAAGTCAAAACTACCAGTGACTGGAGCGCTTGCTAACGTTGTTCTAACAACGTTAAATGTCTTTTGGAAAAAGAGTAAGATTTTTTTTTAAATTAGATTTTTGTTGGGCTTTTCTTACTGATAATTCTCGTTGTCTTATTACAACTGGTTCTAAATTATACGTACAGTTTGTAGTTCTGTACGAAAGAACCAACGATGAATTTTGAACCAATGTTACATTCAATGTTGATAAATATATTTGCAATTTAGGAAATAAACGTCTTTCCTTTACCGACTCAATGTCTTGATAGCCTAGTGGAGGCTGTCTTCTAATAGTCACAGCATCAATCATAACATTTCCAACAGATGAAGGAAATGCAGCCTTTCAAAATAAAAAATATAAAACTAAATCTCTTTTTAACTAATTGTTTACTTTTGTTAGAATCGCACTTGATTTTGAAACAGTGCTTAGAGATGATACATACATATCAATACACGTATAATGCCATTGTGAATCAGCTATACCATTAACAATAGCTACAGCTGAATATGAATTTAGACCAGCACTTACTGAAAGTTCAATTTCAGTAAACGCATTTTCGGTCTGGTATGCAAAACACAACTTTTTAAAATATTCAATAAAAACAATACTCTAAAATGAAATCTAAAAAAAGGCTTCTTACGTAATTAAAGTTGAGTGACGAATTAATGTTTTGAACGATTATATTTGCTTTTGTCGAGCAACTACCACAAAAAGCTGTTTCATTTAAAGGCAAATCAGTGTCTGCGCAATTTTCATAATCAAAAATTGAATGAATTTGTGAAGCACTTGGTTTTATTATGGAAGATGGACATCTGATTCCAAACGATTCTTGTACGACTTTCTTTAACTGAAATAAGTTCAAATAATTTTTTTTTTGAAATTTGATTAAATCAATAATCAAAAATTACATTAGCTTGTGTATCGTATAAATTGAATAATGGAGTTGGTGTATTTTCAATTAATAGCTGAATATTTTTACCGTTTGGAGAACCTTTCTGAACTTCGGTTATTTCAATCCAATTACTTTCACTTTGGATTTAAGGAACATCACCTTAAAAAACAATTAAAATTTTTGTTTTTCTAAAAATCTCTATTCTTAAAAATACCCAAAGTTGGCGAGAATGTGACCGTAAAGAGTAAAACGTTGGAATCTTGTGAAACAGTTTCGTTAACAGTCACAAACTTTGTTCCTAATGTTGGCAAATCGTTTAGCGCATTTTCAATTTCAAGTTGAGTTGATTGAATATTAAGAGTTACTTTTAAAAAAATGTTTAAATTTCATTTTAAATTATTTCTTAATAGTTACTTGTTTTAGCTCCATCGAATGAAAAAGAAAAAGGAGCTCCTGTACTCGAATTTATGAGAATTTGTTGAATTTCACTAGTCCCATTAGAGGTAGGTGAATCAGCAAACGAAATTGTATATGCTTCCGGTGTTTTAGTTGAATTAATTTCAATCTCTTGAATTTCATTCGTAACTAAATTCGATATTGAATCGGTCAAATAAGTGTCCAACATTCGAGCATTAATTGCAACATTTAAGCCGCCTCTTTGTCTCGAACTAGCTAATTCAATGTAATACTTTTTTCCACCTTCAAGATATTTAGTCGTAATTTTATCTCCAGTTGACGTAAAACTTAATACAGCCTAATCAATTTTGAAATGGTTAAAATATGATGATAAAAATTCAGATTTTTTTGTTTTACTTGTTTTGCCGATGAAGTCTCATTATCACTAATATAAAATATACCATATGAATTAGCCGTTATTTCGAATCGATAATTTGAAGATTTGGATGGTAAAAAAAATCCTTTCAACCATAAAGTTACATCCGAACTAAGTGAATATGAATAACTCGCTTTGTCTAAAATGGTTATGTTTGCATTTGATGAAGGAGTAGACCCATTTAGACCCGAAGAACTTGTAAGAACATTTTGAGTAATTAAAGTTATTCCTCTACCACCGAGATTGTCTGTTGTAACAGTTGGTTTTGGAGAGGTTTTACAAACTAGCTTTGAGTCAAAATTATTATTTGGTTCGTAGCTTAAAACTTCACACGGGGTTCCTAAAAAAAAAATGTTGTAAAATTTAAAATTTTCAATTTTTTGTAAAGTAACTTGCCTCCAATTTGAATGACAGCTGGAAGGGATTCCTCATGGTAAAAATAAGAGCCAATAATAGTTAAATGTGTTCCTCCAATTACGCTTCCAGTTTGCGGATAAATGCTTGTAATTTCTGGATAAGTTCTAAAATTGTAGAATTTCTCATCCGGGCTTACAAGGTAAGCGTTTCTCGATGTCAAAGATCGTCCAAATTGTTCAGAAACAAGCATCGAACCATTAAACACATTTATTTCTGATCCTTCCAATTTACATTTCAAACTAGTTTGATTTAATGGTTGATAAAAATCAGCTGTCAATGGATCAATCAAATTACATATTTGACCACCAAAATATATTCTATTCAATTCAAAGAAAGGTTTAATTTTTAAATTTTTAAATGAGTTTCTTTTGTTTGAAAATACCTTGATATTCTAGCACCATCATCATCGGCACAACCATCAATCGAGTCATCTCTTGTGTAACACGAGGTCTTTTCACAAAAAAAGGATGAATAAATCTTAAATTTAATTCAATTTAAATCTTAATTTTACTTTAAAAACTCCAGTTATTGTTAATATAGTTCCAGGAACACCGCTCATTGGGGATATTGAATTTAATCTAGGAGTATTAGCATCAGCAGCCTAAAACAAAGAATTAATTTTACTTAAAATTTAACAATATTTTTTTAAGATTACAATTATATCTGCGTAGGCGAAGTTCTCGTATTGATACAATGGGATCAAATTCCCGTTTACTTTTACTCGTACCAAATATTTTCCCGCTGGCATTTCTCTATTTTTTTTAAAAATTAATTAGCTCGAAAAGTAATTAATTTCTTAAGCTTAAAATTACGGCGCATAACAAGTAACTTGAGTTGTTGTAACTTTGTCAGAATGAATTTCACAACTGTAAGAAGTTAACCCATTAGCCAAATATACTTGGTTACTTGTAGTTTCAGTAGGAGAAAATGAAAACGTATTCGCAGCGAATCCTTGAGCAAATTTTTTAGTACAAATAATAAAAAGTAATATTACAATCTAAAAAACCAATCTAACTTCGTCCAATTATCCAAACTAAAGTTCCACCATTCAAACTGACTCCATTTATCCTGTGATCACCACCTTTTCTAGTTGTAACTCTAGTAACTACTGCGTTTGTAGGAACAACACAATTCGCCCAAACGCCTGATGTAGTTCTGCATTGAGGAAATTTATCAACATTATTCGGAGAATTTATAATGCATGTTCTATATTGATTTCCATTATAGACAAAGGGAAAATCGCAAACTTCGCCGTTTTCAGTTGCAACTTTAAAGAATTTATAGTTATTTTTCAAACAACAGAGTTATAATATAAAATTACCTGGACAAGGCTCAGCACTAAGAGGAATTGAGTCTACATCCCAAATACTAACACAGGCCTGTTGAAGCGTGCCTAGAAATAATCATCATTATAGAGAGATACTGCAAGAAAATAGACTGAAACCGACTTTTGTTCAACATTATGTTTGGTCAAGATGTTGAACAATATTCAGTTCGTGTCCTTTTTTTTAAGTTATCATTAGGCTTAGTAATGATGAAATTACTTTGTAAAAAGCACATGGATATAAATATTATCCAAAAATGTCTATGTCTTATCATACTTTGTTTTTAAAAAAAGTTTTACATTTTTTATGGAACATTTAAAGCACTATTTATACCCATAATTTAAATTATTTTTCGAAAATGATTTCAAATTAATTTAATGCCGATGGAGTTAATTATGAAACAAGATGATTTGACAAACCAACATTACTGAATGTTTTAACACAGCAATTCGCTCTCTTTTAAAAACAAAAGAATAAAATAATTATTTTAACAAATTGAATTTTAAAAGTTGAAAGAAAAAAGTGAGTACCTTAAAGCAAAACAATTAAATAATAGTGTCGAATTTAAGATTAGGGTTTTAACATTACGAAATTCAAACGAACTGAATATAACTTAGTTGAAATTAGCCAATCGAAATTAAGAAAATTTGGTTTAGTTTTTTAAAGAAAAGTTTTCGTTTTTTGTTCCATTTTTTTAATGTAAGCAAGCATGAAAGCTTGATTTTCTTTGTGTTTTTTTTTTGTTAAATGACAATAATTTAATTTAAGTAGATAAAATAAAAGCATTTGAAAGTTTTGATTTAAGGTTAAAAAAGTAAAAAAAAATAACATTGTGACTAAAAATGTGATTATTATTGCGAGGAACGAGCGGCCGTGACGAGCTGATTAACCAGACAAGACCGTTCGGTTTTGGACTGATTAATTCTGATTGGCTCGGAAACCCAACTAATTCATTGTCTAATTCGAATCGAAA
This sequence comes from Brachionus rubens, assembly GCA_022207745.1. Taxonomy (NCBI): domain Eukaryota; kingdom Metazoa; phylum Rotifera; class Eurotatoria; order Ploima; family Brachionidae; genus Brachionus; species Brachionus rubens. Next base: position 1,446,532 of record JAJVHD010000018.1, on the reverse strand, counting down.
CCTAACTAATTCATTGTCTAATTCGAATCGAAACCTAACTAATTCATTGGCTAATTCGAATCGAAACCTAACTAATTCATTGGCTAATTCGAATCGAAACCTAACTAATTCATTGTCTAATTCGAATCGAAACCTAACTAATTCATTGGCTAATTCGAATCGAAACCTAACTAATTCATTGGCTAATTCGAATCGAAACCTAACTAATTCATTGGCTAATTCGAATCGAAACCTAACTAATTCATTGGCTAATTCGAATCGAAACCCAACTAATTGATTGGCTAATAACAAAAACTTAGCTAACCATTCCATAATTTAACATAATTGACAATTAAATTTAAAAAAACGGACGATAAGAAAAAAAAAAAGATAATTGAAACTTTTTCTCACGACAAAGAAAATTGTTTGTTTAATTGATGAGCGTGAATTAAGAAAAGAAAAAAGAAAATATTTTCAAAGAAGAACAGTAGAATATTTTATTGAATAATTGGTTATTATTTTTTTTTGAATGTTAACCGAATCATAGTTTTTGTTTTTTTTAATTCATTTACAATTAAGAAGGAACAACTTTGAAGTCTTTTTTATCTATTTTAGAAAAGAACACAAAGGCTAAACCTACTTTAGAAAATAGGCCATGCCTTCCATACTAAACAAGGCCATGCCTTCCATACTTAACAGGGCCATGCCTTCCATACTAAACAAGGCTATGCCTTCCATACTAAACTAGGCCATGCCTTCCATACTAAACAGGGCCATGCCTTCCATACTAAAAATGACGATGTATTTCCTTTCTATTTGGGAACCAAACTTAAATACTATTCCAAAAGACTCAACCAAAACCAAATATGATCATGTAAGCAAAGTGAATTAAATATAGCCCACCTTTCGAAGAATCCGGCCAGAAAAAGGGCTTTATAATGAAGAAAATATCGAAGGTATTGTTTTCAAGCTTTGCTTTCTCCTAATCCGAAATAAATTTTTTATATTTTTAGATAGATGTACTTTTATAAAGTATTTTTAACTAACGTTTCGTTACTCGCATATTAAAAGCTCTGCTTCGTGTATTTTTTAATAATTAAGTCAATTTTAGAAAAAAAAATTAGGTAAACACCATGATGTAGTTTAAAATTGATATAATTTATTAATTTTCTAAATTGACAAAGAATACAAACAAACTTTTTTTATATAAAATAATTTAAATATCATTTCTCTTGATTGGAACTATGGATATTTCAAATAATTTATTGATTGCTACGTGTAGTTACACTGCATCAACTCTTGCATCTTTTGTTCGGTCACCCGACTTAACTCGAGACGACGGTCTTGAAAAAAATATCACAACTATACCAGAAAATCGCTATCCGTGTAATGCTGGGCTTGGCAGCAGAGTTGTGGTTCATTGAAATTCTTTTGTTAATACGCTTGCTATGTGGTTCCAAGCTTGTCAGGGTAGTCGTTGTTAACGTTATATTTTTTATCGTAACTATTTCAAATTCAATAAAAAGTTTATTAACTTTTCAAACAAAAAATAGATAAGATCAATTGAGATCAATCGGGTCCATCACAACCCCAATTTCACATCCAAACAATTCCAGTCTTAGTAGTAGTAGTACTTTTTCTGTGCAGATCGAACATCTAGTAAAACAATCCTACAAGAACAAATTGTACAAGATTTTTCATTTTATTGATTGGCTGAACAAAAAATAATCCAATGAAAGAATTCAGCAAAAACTAAAACTTAAGTTTAAATGTTTAAAGCGAATTATTTTCCCTAATGTGAACGATTTTACGTTGTATGAATTGGTGAACATCGCAAATGAATGGAAACTCTGGAAATCAAGTCACTGAAAATAAAAAAAAAATAATTAAAAAAAAATGCGTGTTTTTTATTTTCAGTTACTTGATTTCCAGAGTCATTTTTTTGAGATGAAAACTTTTAAAAAATAACTTAACCAAGTTTTTAAACTATAATAAGTTTTTTTGTAAAAGTTTTCATATCAAACATTGAAATTTTTGCGTCGGTTAAAAAAAATATCGACATCACACAGAAATACTTCTTCTTTTACAAAAAAAATCAAAAAAACATTATTCTACACTATGATTTATTTCAATATTTTTTTAAATCAAGCTTAGAAATATAAAAGTTTAATTTAAAAAGAAAACATACAAATGTTAACTCAATATTAAAAATTAAAAAAAACTATTTTAGTATATTTTTTTTAAAATTTAATGGCTTTAAAGTGATTCTCTAAATGAAAATCCACAGTTGTTAAAAAATTTCGAAATTATTAGTTTGGTTTAAATTTGGTGAATTTTTCAATAGTTGATGTTTCATTTTTTCCTTTTTAAAATTTCATCTTTATAAGACATTTTTGAAGTTAATATACAGAAGCAAAGCTTTATGTGCGACTAACGAGACGTTAACCTGTATGAATTACAAAAGGCATAACCAGAACAGTTAAGGAAGGCGTGGGCCTATCAATATTTGACGAGTCGAGTCCGTTTTTTTAATTGGGCTAATAGACATCGTTATTATCTGTTTGGATTTTTAAGATCGGTATATATTCACTGTCATTAGCCTTGAAAAATAAAAACTTTCAGTTAAAAAAATTCAAAAGTAATTTCGAAGTCTTTCAATGCGATAATTCACTCTTTCTCTACTGCTCTTCTTTTCCTCTCTTTTATTTATTATTGTTTTTTTTTAATTTTCGGCAACAATTAAAGCAAATTAAAGAGGGGGTCTTCGAACGTGTGTCATGGGACGTGTGTACATGGATGGAAGTTTATGAAAGAAGGGGGTACCATGTTCCCTCATCCACCACAAAAAACTTCGCCATACTATACAAAAGTGTCTGGCTACGTCTCTGGAACTTTGTTGTCTTTGAACATTTTAACTCCAGTGTTTGGTAAATATTCGACGGCAAATTTGCCAGTTTAATCTCAACTTTTGTTGAGATAAGTAAACAAGTTGATACTGCACTTTCACCGAATTAAATGCTTTCCGTACCCGTACCGTACCGGATCGTACTAATAGCGTGCCCGCACCGTACCCGAACCGTACTCATTCCGTACCGTACCATCTTACCGTACGAGTCCACCGTACCGGAAAATAAAATTTAAAAAAAAACTTGGGTCTTTCATTTTTTGTTAAAATTTCAAAATTTCAAAAAACTGTACGGTGGTACGGTATGAGTACGGTTCTGGTACGGTATAAGTACTGGTATGGGTATGAGTAGGGATACGGGTACGGTAAGGGTTCGCTTGAAGTACGGTACGATACGGCTAGGGTACGGTTCGGTACGGTACGGGTACGACATTAATTCGGTGGAAGTGCAGTAGATTTTTTTTCAGACCTGAAAGAACTTTTTTCTGTGGTTAAAAAAAGACAAGTTGAACTCTTGAGTTTAAAAAATTCATTTTAAATTATTTCTTAATAGTTACTTGTTTTAGCTCCATCGAATGAAAAAGAAAAAGGAGCTCCTGTACTCGAATTTATGAGAATTTGTTGAATTTCACTAGTCCCATTAGAGGTAGGTGAATCAGCAAACGAAATTGTATATGCTTCCGGTGTTTTAGTTGAATTAATTTCAATCTCTTGAATTTCATTCGTAACTAAATTCGATATTGAATCGGTCAAATAAGTGTCCAACATTCGAGCATTAATTGCAACATTTAAGCCGCCTCTTTGTCTCGAACTAGCTAATTCAATGTAATACTTTTTTCCACCTTCAAGATATTTAGTCGTAATTTTATCTCCAGTTGACGTAAAACTTAATACAGCCTAATCAATTTTGAAATGGTTAAAATATGATGATAAAAATTCAGATTTTTTTGTTTTACTTGTTTTGCCGATGAAGTCTCATTATCACTAATATAAAATATACCATATGAATTAGCCGTTATTTCGAATCGATAATTTGAAGATTTGGATGGTAAAAAAAATCCTTTCAACCATAAAGTTACATCCGAACTAAGTGAATATGAATAACTCGCTTTGTCTAAAATGGTTATGTTTGCGTTTGATGAAGGAGTAGACCCATTTAGACCCGAAGAACTTGTAAGAACATTTTGAGTAATTAAAGTTATTCCTCTACCACCGAGATTGTCTGTTGTAACAGTTGGTTTTGGAGAGGTTTTACAAACTAGCTTTGAGTCAAAATTATTATTTGGTTCGTAGCTTAAAACTTCACACGGGGTTCCTAAAAAAAAAATGTTGTAAAATTTAAAATTTTCAATTTTTTGTAAAGTAACTTGCCTCCAATTTGAATGACAGCTGGAAGGGATTCCTCATGGTAAAAATAAGAGCCAATAATAGTTAAATGTGTTCCTCCAATTACGCTTCCAGTTTGCGGATAAATGCTTGTAATTTCTGGATAAGTTCTAAAATTGTAGAATTTCTCATCCGGGCTTACAAGGTAAGCGTTTCTCGATGTCAAAGATCGTCCAAATTGTTCAGAAACAAGCATCGAACCATTAAACACATTTATTTCTGATCCTTCCAATTTACATTTCAAACTAGTTTGATTTAATGGTTGATAAAAATCAGCTGTCAATGGATCAATCAAATTACATATTTGACCACCAAAATATATTCTATTCAATTCAAAGAAAGGTTTAATTTTTAAATTTTTAAATGAGTTTCTTTTGTTTGAAAATACCTTGATATTCTAGCACCATCATCATCGGCACAACCATCAATCGAGTCATCTCTTGTGTAACACGAGGTCTTTTCACAAAAAAAGGATGAATAAATCTTAAATTTAATTCAATTTAAATCTTAATTTTACTTTAAAATCTCCAGTTATTGTTAATATAGTTCCAGGAACACCGCTCATTGGGGATATTGAATTTAATCTAGGAGTATTAGCATCAGCAGCCTAAAACAAAGAATTAATTTTACTTAAAATTTAACAATATTTTTTTAAGATTACAATTATATCTGCGTAGGCGAAGTTCTCGTATTGATACAATGGGATCAAATTCCCGTTTACTTTTACTCGTACCAAATATTTTCCCGCTGGCATTTCTCTATTTTTTTTAAAAATTAATTAGCTCGAAAAGTAATTAATTTCTTAAGCTTAAAATTACGGCGCATAACAAGTAACTTGAGTTGTTGTAACTTTGTCAGAATGAATTTCACAACTGTAAGAAGTTAACCCATTAGCCAAATATACTTGGTTACTTGTAGTTTCAGTAGGAGAAAATGAAAACGTATTCGCAGCGAATCCTTGAGCAAATTTTTTAGTACAAATAATAAAAAGTAATATTACAATCTAAAAAACCAATCTAACTTCGTCCAATTATCCAAACTAAAGTTCCACCATTCAAACTGACTCCATTTATCCTGTGATCACCACCTTTTCTAGTTGTAACTCTAGTAACTACTGCGTTTGTAGGAACAACACAATTCGCCCAAACGCCTGATGTAGTTCTGCATTGAGGAAATTTATCAACATTATTCGGAGAATTTATAATGCATGTTCTATATTGATTTCCATTATAGACAAAGGGAAAATCGCAAACTTCGCCGTTTTCAGTTGCAACTTTAAAGAATTTATAGTTATTTTTCAAACAACAGAGTTATAATATAAAATTACCTGGACAAGGCTCAGCACTAAGAGGAATTGAGTCTACATCCCAAATACTAACACAGGCCTGTTGAAGCGTGCCTAGAAATAATCATCATTATAGAGAGATACTGCAAGAAAATAGACTGAAACCGACTTTTGTTCAACATTATGTTTGGTCAAGATGTTGAACAATATTCAGTTCGTGTCCTTTTTTTTAAGTTATCATTAGGCTTAGTAATGATGAAATTACTTTGTAAAAAGCACATGGATATAAATATTATCCAAAAATGTCTATGTCTTATCATACTTTGTTTTTAAAAAAAGTTTTACATTTTTTATGGAACATTTAAAGCACTATTTATACCCATAATTTAAATTATTTTTCGAAAATGATTTCAAATTAATTTAATGCCGATGGAGTTAATTATGAAACAAGATGATTTGACAAACCAACATTACTGAATGTTTTAACACAGCAATTCGCTCTCTTTTAAAAACAAAAGAATAAAATAATTATTTTAACAAATTGAATTTTAAAAGTTGAAAGAAAAAAGTGAGTACCTTAAAGCAAAACAATTAAATAATAGTGTCGAATTTAAGATTAGGGTTTTAACATTACGAAATTCAAACGAACTGAATATAACTTAGTTGAAATTAGCCAATCGAAATTAAGAAAATTTGGTTTAGTTTTTTAAAGAAAAGTTTTCGTTTTTTGTTCCATTTTTTTAATGTAAGCAAGCATGAAAGCTTGATTTTCTTTGTGTTTTTTTTTTGTTACATGACAATAATTTAATTTAAGTAGATAAAATAAAAGCATTTGAAAGTTTTGATTTAAGGTTAAAAAAGTAAAAAAAAATAACATTGTGACTAAAAATGTGATTATTATTGCGAGGAACGAGCGGCCGTGACGAGCTGATTAACCAGACAAGACCGTTCGGTTTTGGACTGATTAATTCTGATTGGCTCGGAAACCCAACTAATTCATTGTCTAATTCGAATCGAAACCTAACTAATTCATTGGCTAATTCGAATCGAAACCTAACTAATTCATTGGCTAATTCGAATCGAAACCTAACTAATTCATTGTCTAATTCGAATCGAAACCTAACTAATTCATTGGCTAATTCGAATCGAAACCTAACTAATTCATTGTCTAATTCGAATCGAAACCTAACTAATTCATTGGCTAATTCGAATCGAAACCTAACTAATTCATTGGCTAATTCGAATCGAAACCCAACTAATTGATTGGCTAATAACAAAAACTTAGCTAACCATTCCATAATTTAACATAATTGACAATTAAATTTAAAAAAACGGACGATAAGAAAAAAAAAAAGATAATTGAAACTTTTTCTCACGACAAAGAAAATTGTTTGTTTAATTGATGAGCGTGAATTAAGAAAAGAAAAAAGAAAATATTTTCAAAGAAGAACAGTAGAATATTTTATTGAATAATTGGTTATTATTTTTTTTTGAATGTTAACCGAATCATAGTTTTTGTTTTTTTTAATTCATTTACAATTAAGAAGGAACAACTTTGAAGTCTTTTTTATCTATTTTAGAAAAGAACACAAAGGCTAAACCTACTTTAGAAAATAGGCCATGCCTTCCATACTAAACAAGGCCATGCCTTCCATACTTAACAGGGCCATGCCTTCCATACTAAACAAGGCTATGCCTTCCATACTAAACTAGGCCATGCCTTCCATACTAAACAGGGCCATGCCTTCCATACTAAAAATGACGATGTATTTCCTTTCTATTTGGGAACCAAACTTAAATACTATTCCAAAAGACTCAACCAAAACCAAATATGATCATGTAAGCAAAGTGAATTAAATATAGCCCACCTTTCGAAGAATCCGGCCAGAAAAAGGGCTTTATAATGAAGAAAATATCGAAGGTATTGTTTTCAAGCTTTGCTTTCTCCTAATCCGAAATAAATTTTTTATATTTTTAGATAGATGTACTTTTATAAAGTATTTTTAACTAACGTTTCGTTACTCGCATATTAAAAGCTCTGCTTCGTGTATTTTTTAATAATTAAGTCAATTTTAGAAAAAAAAATTAGGTAAACACCATGATGTAGTTTAAAATTGATATAATTTATTAATTTTCTAAATTGACAAAGAATACAAACAAACTTTTTTTATATAAAATAATTTAAATATCATTTCTCTTGATTGGAACTATGGATATTTCAAATAATTTATTGATTGCTACGTGTAGTTACACTGCATCAACTCTTGCATCTTTTGTTCGGTCACCCGACTTAACTCGAGACGACGGTCTTGAAAAAAATATCACAACTATACCAGAAAATCGCTATCCGTGTAATGCTGGGCTTGGCAGCAGAGTTGTGGTTCATTGAAATTCTTTTGTTAATACGCTTGCTATGTGGTTCCAAGCTTGTCAGGGTAGTCGTTGTTAACGTTATATTTTTTATCGTAACTATTTCAAATTCAATAAAAAGTTTATTAACTTTTCAAACAAAAAATAGATAAGATCAATTGAGATCAATCGGGTCCATCACAACCCCAATTTCACATCCAAACAATTCCAGTCTTAGTAGTAGTAGTACTTTTTCTGTGCAGATCGAACATCTAGTAAAACAATCCTACAAGAACAAATTGTACAAGATTTTTCATTTTATTGATTGGCTGAACAAAAAATAATCCAATGAAAGAATTCAGCAAAAACTAAAACTTAAGTTTAAATGTTTAAAGCGAATTATTTTCCCTAATGTGAACGATTTTACGTTGTATGAATTGGTGAACATCGCAAATGAATGGAAACTCTGGAAATCAAGTCACTGAAAATAAAAAAAAAATAATTAAAAAAAAATGCGTGTTTTTTATTTTCAGTTACTTGATTTCCAGAGTCATTTTTTTGAGATGAAAACTTTTAAAAAATAACTTAACCAAGTTTTTAAACTATAATAAGTTTTTTTGTAAAAGTTTTCATATCAAACATTGAAATTTTTGCGTCGGTTAAAAAAAATATCGACATCACACAGAAATACTTCTTCTTTTACAAAAAAAATCAAAAAAACATTATTCTACACTATGATTTATTTCAATATTTTTTTAAATCAAGCTTAGAAATATAAAAGTTTAATTTAAAAAGAAAACATACAAATGTTAACTCAATATTAAAAATTAAAAAAAACTATTTTAGTATATTTTTTTTAAAATTTAATGGCTTTAAAGTGATTCTCTAAATGAAAATCCACAGTTGTTAAAAAATTTCGAAATTATTAGTTTGGTTTAAATTTGGTGAATTTTTCAATAGTTGATGTTTCATTTTTTCCTTTTTAAAATTTCATCTTTATAAGACATTTTTGAAGTTAATATACAGAAGCAAAGCTTTATGTGCGACTAACGAGACGTTAACCTGTATGAATTACAAAAGGCATAACCAGAACAGTTAAGGAAGGCGTGGGCCTATCAATATTTGACGAGTCGAGTCCGTTTTTTTAATTGGGCTAATAGACATCGTTATTATCTGTTTGGATTTTTAAGATCGGTATATATTCACTGTCATTAGCCTTGAAAAATAAAAACTTTCAGTTAAAAAAATTCAAAAGTAATTTCGAAGTCTTTCAATGCGATAATTCACTCTTTCTCTACTGCTCTTCTTTTCCTCTCTTTTATTTTTTATTGTTTTTTTTTTAATTTTCGGCAACAATTAAAGCAAATTAAAGAGGGGGTCTTCGAACGTGTGTCATGGGACGTGTGTACATGGATGGAAGTTTATGAAAGAAGGGGGTACCATGTTCCCTCATCCACCACAAAAAACTTCGCCATACTATACAAAAGTGTCTGGCTACGTCTCTGGAACTTTGTTGTCTTTGAACATTTTAACTCCAGTGTTTGGTAAATATTCGACGGCAAATTTGCCAGTTTAATCTCAACTTTTGTTGAGATAAGTAAACAAGTTGATACTGCACTTTCACCGAATTAAATGCTTTCCGTACCCGTACCGTACCGGATCGTACTAATAGCGTGCCCGCACCGTACCCGAACCGTACTCATTCCGTACCGTACCATCTTACCGTACGAGTCCACCGTACCGGAAAATAAAATTTAAAAAAAAACTTGGGTCTTTCATTTTTTGTTAAAATTTCAAAATTTCAAAAAACTGTACGGTGGTACGGTATGAGTACGGTTCTGGTACGGTATAAGTACTGGTATGGGTATGAGTAGGGATACGGGTACGGTAAGGGTTCGCTTGAAGTACGGTACAATACGGCTAGGGTACGGTTCGGTACGGTACGGGTACGCCATTAATTCGGTGGAAGTGCAGTAGATTTTTTTTCAGACCTGAAAGAACTTTTTTCTGTGGTTAAAAAAAGACAAGTTGAACTCTTGAGTTTAAAAAATTCATTTTAAATTATTTCTTAATAGTTACTTGTTTTAGCTCCATCGAATGAAAAAGAAAAAGGAGCTCCTGTACTCGAATTTATGAGAATTTGTTGAATTTCACTAGTCCCATTAGAGGTAGGTGAATCAGCAAACGAAATTGTATATGCTTCCGGTGTTTTAGTTGAATTAATTTCAATCTCTTGAATTTCATTCGTAACTAAATTCGATATTGAATCGGTCAAATAAGTGTCCAACATTCGAGCATTAATTGCAACATTTAAGCCGCCTCTTTGTCTCGAACTAGCTAATTCAATGTAATACTTTTTTCCACCTTCAAGATATTTAGTCGTAATTTTATCTCCAGTTGACGTAAAACTTAATACAGCCTAATCAATTTTGAAATGGTTAAAATATGATGATAAAAATTCAGATTTTTTTGTTTTACTTGTTTTGCCGATGAAGTCTCATTATCACTAATATAAAATATACCATATGAATTAGCCGTTATTTCGAATCGATAATTTGAAGATTTGGATGGTAAAAAAAATCCTTTCAACCATAAAGTTACATCCGAACTAAGTGAATATGAATAACTCGCTTTGTCTAAAATGGTTATGTTTGCGTTTGATGAAGGAGTAGACCCATTTAGACCCGAAGAACTTGTAAGAACATTTTGAGTAATTAAAGTTATTCCTCTACCACCGAGATTGTCTGTTGTAACAGTTGGTTTTGGAGAGGTTTTACAAACTAGCTTTGAGTCAAAATTATTATTTGGTTCGTAGCTTAAAACTTCACACGGGGTTCCTAAAAAAAAAATGTTGTAAAATTTAAAATTTTCAATTTTTTGTAAAGTAACTTGCCTCCAATTTGAATGACAGCTGGAAGGGATTCCTCATGGTAAAAATAAGAGCCAATAATAGTTAAATGTGTTCCTCCAATTACGCTTCCAGTTTGCGGATAAATGCTTGTAATTTCTGGATAAGTTCTAAAATTGTAGAATTTCTCATCCGGGCTTACAAGGTAAGCGTTTCTCGATGTCAAAGATCGTCCAAATTGTTCAGAAACAAGCATCGAACCATTAAACACATTTATTTCTGATCCTTCCAATTTACATTTCAAACTAGTTTGATTTAATGGTTGATAAAAATCAGCTGTCAATGGATCAATCAAATTACATATTTGACCACCAAAATATATTCTATTCAATTCAAAGAAAGGTTTAATTTTTAAATTTTTAAATGAGTTTCTTTTGTTTGAAAATACCTTGATATTCTAGCACCATCATCATCGGCACAACCATCAATCGAGTCATCTCTTGTGTAACACGAGGTCTTTTCACAAAAAAAGGATGAATAAATCTTAAATTTAATTCAATTTAAATCTTAATTTTACTTTAAAATCTCCAGTTATTGTTAATATAGTTCCAGGAACACCGCTCATTGGGGATATTGAATTTAATCTAGGAGTATTAGCATCAGCAGCCTAAAACAAAGAATTAATTTTACTTAAAATTTAACAATATTTTTTTAAGATTACAATTATATCTGCGTAGGCGAAGTTCTCGTATTGATACAATGGGATCAAATTCCCGTTTACTTTTACTCGTACCAAATATTTTCCCGCTGGCATTTCTCTATTTTTTTTAAAAATTAATTAGCTCGAAAAGTAATTAATTTCTTAAGCTTAAAATTACGGCGCATAACAAGTAACTTGAGTTGTTGTAACTTTGTCAGAATGAATTTCACAACTGTAAGAAGTTAACCCATTAGCCAAATATACTTGGTTACTTGTAGTTTCAGTAGGAGAAAATGAAAACGTATTCGCAGCGAATCCTTGAGCAAATTTTTTAGTACAAATAATAAAAAGTAATATTACAATCTAAAAAACCAATCTAACTTCGTCCAATTATCCAAACTAAAGTTCCACCATTCAAACTGACTCCATTTATCCTGTGATCACCACCTTTTCTAGTTGTAACTCTAGTAACTACTGCGTTTGTAGGAACAACACAATTCGCCCAAACGCCTGATGTAGTTCTGCATTGAGGAAATTTATCAACATTATTCGGAGAATTTATAATGCATGTTCTATATTGATTTCCATTATAGACAAAGGGAAAATCGCAAACTTCGCCGTTTTCAGTTGCAACTTTAAAGAATTTATAGTTATTTTTCAAACAACAGAGTTATAATATAAAATTACCTGGACAAGGCTCAGCACTAAGAGGAATTGAGTCTACATCCCAAATACTAACACAGGCCTGTTGAAGCGTGCCTAGAAATAATCATCATTATAGAGAGATACTGCAAGAAAATAGACTGAAACCGACTTTTGTTCAACATTATGTTTGGTCAAGATGTTGAACAATATTCAGTTCGTGTCCTTTTTTTTAAGTTATCATTAGGCTTAGTAATGATGAAATTACTTTGTAAAAAGCACATGGATATAAATATTATCCAAAAATGTCTATGTCTTATCATACTTTGTTTTTAAAAAAAGTTTTACATTTTTTATGGAACATTTAAAGCACTATTTATACCCATAATTTAAATTATTTTTCGAAAATGATTTCAAATTAATTTAATGCCGATGGAGTTAATTATGAAACAAGATGATTTGACAAACCAACATTACTGAATGTTTTAACACAGCAATTCGCTCTCTTTTAAAAACAAAAGAATAAAATAATTATTTTAACAAATTGAATTTTAAAAGTTGAAAGAAAAAAGTGAGTACCTTAAAGCAAAACAATTAAATAATAGTGTCGAATTTAAGATTAGGGTTTTAACATTACGAAATTCAAACGAACTGAATATAACTTAGTTGAAATTAGCCAATCGAAATTAAGAAAATTTGGTTTAGTTTTTTAAAGAAAAGTTTTCGTTTTTTGTTCCATTTTTTTAATGTAAGCAAGCATGAAAGCTTGATTTTCTTTGTGTTTTTTTTTTGTTACATGACAATAATTTAATTTAAGTAGATAAAATAAAAGCATTTGAAAGTTTTGATTTAAGGTTAAAAAAGTAAAAAAAAATAACATTGTGACTAAAAATGTGATTATTATTGCGAGGAACGAGCGGCCGTGACGAGCTGATTAACCAGACAAGACCGTTCGGTTTTGGACTGATTAATTCTGATTGGCTCGGAAACCCAACTAATTCATTGTCTAATTCGAATCGAAACCTAACTAATTCATTGTCTAATTCGAATCGAAACCTAACTAATTCATTGGCTAATTCGAATCGAAACCTAACTAATTCATTGGCTAATTCGAATCGAAACCTAACTAATTCATTGTCTAATTCGAATCGAAACCTAACTAATTCATTGGCTAATTCGAATCGAAACCTAACTAATTCATTGGCTAATTCGAATCGAAACCTAACTAATTCATTGTCTAATTCGAATCGAAACCTAACTAATTCATTGGCTAATTCGAATCGAAACCTAACTAATTCATTGTCTAATTCGAATCGAAACCTAACTAATTCATTGGCTAATTCGAATCGAAACCTAACTAATTCATTGGCTAATTCGAATCGAAACCCAACTAATTCATTGGCTAATAACAAAAACTTAGCTAACCATTCCATAATTTAACATAATTGACAATTAAATTTAAAAAAAACGGACGATAAGAAAAAAAAAAAGATAATTGAAACTTTTTCTCACGACAAAGAAAATTGTTTGTTTAATTGATAAGCGTGAATTAAGAAAAGAAAAAAGAAAATATTTTCAAAGAAGAACAGTAGAATATTTTATTGAATAATTGGTTATTATTTTTTTTTGAATGTTAACCGAATCATAGTTTTTGTTTTTTTTAATTCATTTACAATTAAGAAGGAACAACTTTGAAGTCTTTTTTATCTATTTTAGAAAAGAACACAAAGGCTAAACCTACTTTAGAAAATAGGCCATGCCTTCCATACTAAACAAGGCCATGCCTTCCATACTTAACAGGGCCATGCCTTCCATACTAAACAAGGCTATGCCTTCCATACTAAACTAGGCCATGCCTTCCATACTAAACAGGGCCATGCCTTCCATACTAAAAATGACGATGTATTTCCTTTCTATTTGGGAACCAAACTTAAATACTATTCCAAAAGACTCAACCAAAACCAAATATGATCATGTAAGCAAAGTGAATTAAATATAGCCCACCTTTCGAAGAATCCGGCCAGAAAAAGGGCTTTATAATGAAGAAAATATCGAAGGTATTGTTTTCAAGCTTTGCTTTCTCCTAATCCGAAATAAATTTTTTATATTTTTAGATAGATGTACTTTTATAAAGTATTTTTAACTAACGTTTCGTTACTCGCATATTAAAAGCTCTGCTTCGTGTATTTTTTAATAATTAAGTCAATTTTAGAAAAAAAATTAGGTAAACACCATGATGTAGTTTAAAATTGATATAATTTATTAATTTTCTAAATTGACAAAGAATACAAACAAACTTTTTTTATATAAAATAATTTAAATATCATTTCTCTTGATTGGAACTATGGATATTTCAAATAATTTATTGATTGCTACGTGTAGTTACACTGCATCAACTCTTGCATCTTTTGTTCGGTCACCCGACTTAACTCGAGACGACGGTCTTGAAAAAAATATCACAACTATACCAGAAAATCGCTATCCGTGTAATGCTGGGCTTGGCAGCAGAGTTGTGGTTCATTGAAATTCTTTTGTTAATACGCTTGCTATGTGGTTCCAAGCTTGTCAGGGTAGTCGTTGTTAACGTTATATTTTTTATCGTAACTATTTCAAATTCAATAAAAAGTTTATTAACTTTTCAAACAAAAAATAGATAAGATCAATTGAGATCAATCGGGTCCATCACAACCCCAATTTCACATCCAAACAATTCCAGTCTTAGTAGTAGTAGTACTTTTTCTGTGCAGATCGAACATCTAGTAAAACAATCCTACAAGAACAAATTGTACAAGATTTTTCATTTTATTGATTGGCTGAACAAAAAATAATCCAATGAAAGAATTCAGCAAAAACTAAAACTTAAGTTTAAATGTTTAAAGCGAATTATTTTCCCTAATGTGAACGATTTTACGTTGTATGAATTGGTGAACATCGCAAATGAATGGAAACTCTGGAAATCAAGTCACTGAAAATAAAAAAAAATAATTAAAAAAAAATGCGTGTTTTTTATTTTCAGTTACTTGATTTCCAGAGTCATTTTTTTGAGATGAAAACTTTTAAAAAATAACTTAACCAAGTTTTTAAACTATAATAAGTTTTTTTGTAAAAGTTTTCATATCAAACATTGAAATTTTTGCGTCGGTTAAAAAAAATATCGACATCACACAGAAATACTTCTTCTTTTACAAAAAAAATCAAAAAAACATTATTCTACACTATGATTTATTTCAATATTTTTTTAAATCAAGCTTAGAAATATAAAAGTTTAATTTAAAAAGAAAACATACAAATGTTAACTCAATATTAAAAATTAAAAAAAACTATTTTAGTATATTTTTTTTAAAATTTAATGGCTTTAAAGTGATTCTCTAAATGAAAATCCACAGTTGTTAAAAAATTTCGAAATTATTAGTTTGGTTTAAATTTGGTGAATTTTTCAATAGTTGATGTTTCATTTTTTCCTTTTTAAAATTTCATCTTTATAAGACATTTTTGAAGTTAATATACAGAAGCAAAGCTTTATGTGCGACTAACGAGACGTTAACCTGTATGAATTACAAAAGGCATAACCAGAACAGTTAAGGAAGGCGTGGGCCTATCAATATTTGACGAGTCGAGTCCGTTTTTTTAATTGGGCTAATAGACATCGTTATTATCTGTTTGGATTTTTAAGATCGGTATATATTCACTGTCATTAGCCTTGAAAAATAAAAACTTTCAGTTAAAAAAATTCAAAAGTAATTTCGAAGTCTTTCAATGCGATAATTCACTCTTTCTCTACTGCTCTTCTTTTCCTCTCTTTTATTTTTTATTGTTTTTTTTTTAATTTTCGGCAACAATTAAAGCAAATTAAAGAGGGGGTCTTCGAACGTGTGTCATGGGACGTGTGTACATGGATGGAAGTTTATGAAAGAAGGGGGTACCATGTTCCCTCATCCACCACAAAAAACTTCGCCATACTATACAAAAGTGTCTGGCTACGTCTCTGGAACTTTGTTGTCTTTGAACATTTTAACTCCAGTGTTTGGTTAATATTCGACGGCAAATTTGCCAGTTTAATCTCAACTTTTGTTGAGATAAGTAAACAAGTTGATACTGCACTTTCACCGAATTAAATGCTTTCCGTACCCGTACCGTACCGGATCGTACTAATAGCGTACCCGCACCGTACCCGAACCGTACTCATTCCGTACCGTACCATCTTACCGTACGAGCCCACCGTACCGGAAAATAAAATTTAAAAAAAAACTTGGATCTTTCATTTTTTGTTAAAATTTCAAAATTTCAAAAAACTGTACGGTGGTACGGTATGAGTACGGTTCTGGAACGGTATATAAGTACTGGTATGGGTATGAGTAGGGATACGGGTACGGTAAGGGTTTGCTTGAAGTACGGTACGGGTACGCCATTAATTCGGTGGAAGTGCAGTAGATTTTTTTTCAGACCTGATTAAAAGAACTTTTTTCTGTGGTTAAAAAAAGACAAGTTAGAAAATTCTTGAGTTAGAAAATTAAAGGTTTTTTTAGTTTTTTAACAATGGAAAAAGAGCTTAAAAAAATTGAATGTGAAGTTTAAAAGTGGGGGGGGGGGGGGTTTTCTTAAATTGAAAAAGATTTTTTGACAGACAGTTTTGCATTTGTTCGGCTTGTTCGAATAAACCTTTTTAAATTAAAAAACCTATCATTATTTTCAATCAAATATTTGAATTAAGTTTTAAAATTTAGTATGTCGACGCCATACTTCATAAAACCAAATTCCGTAATAGCTCATACAACACCAATTTAACCACTTCCTTGTTTGAGACGATTTAACTCGATTGTTAATTGAATTTTCCTGTTGATATTGTTCTGATCTTTATCCGTTGAATTCAACAGGTATTAAATAAAAGTCTATGAATTAACGCTTCATTTTATAATTTACAGAAACTTGTTACTGGTTATTTAAGGGTTTCTTAACTAGCCGTAACTATCAGAGGTTAAGTATTAAATTAAAGATACTGAAGATTTATTTAAAGTTTATTTAAATCAAAATATATAATGAGAAATCCTTCCTAAAATCCTATTAAGAATGAACTATCTTTATTGAGAAACTTACTCGTATTTATATCCGAGTTTCCCATTAAAGATTATATAAGTAAGATTGAGTAATACGGTTGTTCTTCCGTTTACGCAGCAATTTACGATTATTGATTATCGTATTGTTGCTGATCAATCTATTCTTAATGATATAACTTATTGAAAGAGATATAAGTTACATAAGGTAAGTTAAGTAATAAAATAAATGAATACACAGCAAACCACACATAAATCATAAGAAAATACAATCGTAAAAATAGGTAAAGATATTGTGTAACATCTCCCCCGCCCCATAAAAAAAAATTCGACCTCGAATTTAAGGTTCTATATTAAAGTATCGATTGACATCGAGAATTCTGTTTGCTAGATTTGTTTCTATCTCGCAGTTTCTCATTGATCCATATTGCATAAAATTAATCACGTCATTTATTGTCTTACGAAGTTCTAGACCAGTTATTACTGTATCAGGAATTGCCACAAACGCATCAGACCACTCATAAAGTTTAAACGCGAAATGTGTCAAATCAAACGTTTTAGCAACTACAAAAATCGAATTATTACCCATATCATTGATTAGTTCTAGACTTTGTTTTTTGAAGTGATCTGCGAGGTTTTTCGATTCCGCGCATACAAAATTACTTGGTAACCCTGAACCGTCTGTGTTCCATAACCTGAAAATACAACTCAAATATCTCAATTTATCATCTAACTCATGAGTTGAAATTGAAGATATTGTCGAAAGGTTTGTTTGATATTTTCCTTTAGTAATTGTTTCATCTGCATAGATTTCCCATAAGTAAATGCAGTAATTGTAGAATTTTGCAGCAACATGTCTGCATAAACCTATCCATACTAATTCCGAGAGAATTTTATATTCGTTTGAAGGGATATTATCAAAATATGGCTCCGAAATTAAACGATGATTTACTTCATTTTCTAGCAGGTCGGTTGCTTCTAAACAACGCCGATGATAAATCGATTTAACGGTGTAAAAATAACTTCGAGAATAATTTAAAAAATATTTAATTGTATTTAGTTCTAATGCTTGTAAATTAGTTTTATATACTGCTGACAATTTGATACCGATAAAAATAGCACATGTGTCACGAAGACTTCGGAGGTTTATTATTTTTCGAAAATCACTTCGATCCTTATTATCCTTATATATAACTTCAAATTTGTCATCAATAATCATTTCGGTTGAATCATCGATTATGCGGTAAATATTCATTTTTCACGAGGATTGTTCGATTGATTACAGGTTAAAAATAAAATTTTTAAAATAAAAAAAAATAATATATATATATATAAATAAAAAAGAATTTATATTTTAACTAATTGAAGATTAATTGTTGTTTCTGTTTAGAAATTTTTTAGTCAATGAACTTGTACTTGCTGAATTCGCATTTAATAGATTATTTTTTGCAAACTTAACCCGTCTATTATTTTTTATGATAGGCAACCGATTCTCAATATCTTCTATATTGATAATTTCGTTTATTGTTTCAGTGGCTATCATTCTAGATAATTTTGACTTTTTACAACAACTGACAACGCAACATCGACTATTTGTACAACAACTAATTATTTTCCTTACTATGAATAAAAATAGAATAGAAATAAATATTCCTCCGATTATAGTTAGTCCGTAGATAATTTTATTTTGGAGAAAATTTATTAAATTTTCGAATTCAGTTTTAGTATCAATTATTTTACTTCTAATTTCTGTTGTATCACTTACATGATTATACCACGAACCAGCACTCATTTCATGGTTCATTACTTCTTGAAACGTAGAAATAAAATCTATTTCATCTGTTAATATTTTGCTGTGAGTAAAATTTTCTTCGTGTAGTTTATTATTTAACGATTTTATATCCATAAATCTTAAGTCAGAATTCTTATAAATAAAACTTTTTTCGTTTCTTCGATGGATAGTTAATTCTTTATTAGGTAATTGAATTGAACTTGTAAGGTATTCGCAGAATAATACTTCAGAGTTTGGTTTTATGATTCCATCGTTAGTTAGATATCCTGTTTTATTTGTTCCGTTTACATCGTAAAATATTGGTTGGTCACGGTAACATATGTCAGAATTTTGATTTGATACCACGTTACGTAGTGACACTTCTATTTTATTTATTTTCTTGCAAGTTGCACCGTAAAGCGTTTTCATATACGAGAAAACAGTTATATTTTTACCATTTGGCATATTAAATATCATATATTCTTTATCTCGCATCGTTAATAATTTTAACGTTGATTTTAGGTTTAAACATTCTTGATGCATTAGGAAATTAACTTCTACGGCTTCAGTATGACTGACAAAGTCTATATCGGCTAATAGTAATTCTTTTATTTCATTCATGTCGGCACCATTTTTGGGGTGTTTAGCGACATCCTGGTTTTTATTTAAACTGAGATAGACACCTTCTGCTGTAAACATAGTATTCAAACCACAGATTTTTTCTTCCTTGATGGCTTGAAAAGCCATATTTGGTAACGCGACTAGAACATCTGGATTTCTAGCGTTTAGATGGATTATGAAGTTTTCTGTACTTATCTCGTAAAGAGAACATGAGTGATGTGTTGTATCATCCCAAACTATAATTGAGTCGTGTAAGTTACATACTTTGTCTTGAGCCTTGCATTTAGTATTGAACAAATTATCTGTTAAATTTTTAGCTGCAATTAATTTTGGTGAAATTGTACATGAGTACGTAGTGGTTGTCGTTTCTGACCACCAATTAAATAATGGGTTGGGGTTACTTGAATATGTGCAGTAATCTCCATCGCAAACCATTTCTTTATCACCACACTTTCTCGTAAAATTCATCGTGAAACATTCCTCCCTCGTAAGTTTTACATTTTCTGTTCTAAGCGATTCATATTTTGCCCAAAAAAAATTTGTAGAAGTCGTTAGGATATGTTTTTTCATTATACAATGAATTCCGTTGCCATAAACATCATGAGACATTTTACCAAGAACATGTAGTGTTATTTTACTTTCTTCACGATTTTTTAACTGTACTTTTTGGTTTATTAAATAATTTTCAACAACGCGTTTAGTAGTACTTGGTTCGTATTTGCACAAATCGTTTAAATTTATCAGATTTTTATCAGTATCCCCAGTACAAGCTAAAAAGTTGTCGGTTAAAACATTGAAAGGAAGTGGAGAAACGTTTTTTGTTGTGGTTGGTTGACTTTTAGTCGTTTTTACAATTGCTTTTGTTGCGGCTCCAGCGATTATTGGGAAGAACAGTGTTGAAATTATTAACAAGTTGACTATAGACATAAAATTAATTTTTTTCGGTTGACGTTTTCTTAGTTGCATCCGGTCCTTGATACTTTCTTTGTATTTATTAACTAACTTCGTGCAATTAAAATATGATTCAGGTACCCAAGTTGCTTCTTTTAGAGGCACGTCTTTCCATTTTACTAAGAAGTGGTAATTGTTGTCAATAATCTTGTGATTTAAAATTTTTTCCACTTCGGCACTTTCCTCTGGTAGTGTAACATTATCTTCAACAACTTTAAGTTTGTGTCTTGGAAAACTTTCCGTAAGCTTTTCGCCTAGTGAATTCTCAAGTTTGTAGTTACCTTTTGAAGTGTGCCCTACGACTTTGTAAGGTCCTTTAAATCTTGCTTCGAGTTTAGTAAGTAGGCCTTCACATTTTACGTAAACCGTTTTTCCGATTGGAATTAATTCTACAGTAGTATTTTGTGCTTTGTTTTGTATTACTACTTGTCGTTTTTGAGCTTTTTCTATATTGTCTTTTGCTTTTACTTGTGTATTTTCAATCATGTTTCTGATTTCTTCGCTTCTTGCGACAATTGCTTCTGATTCATTGTTATCCGTCCAATCCTCAAACCCATTCATTTTTCTTCCGAACATTAATTCGAATGGAGTAAATTTGGTAACTGAATGTACTCTCGAACGATAGGCCATCAGGACATAATCCAGGTGCTTTGGCCAATTTTCGATATCTGATTCGCAATGTTTTCGGAGAGATTCAACCAAAGTTTGGTTAAGTCTTTCAGTCATTCCGTTTGTTCTTGGATTGTAAGCGGATGTGATTGTGTGCTCGAAACCCATATTGTTTTTTAACTGAGTAATTATCTCGTTTATAAATTCTCTGCCCTGATCTGACAAGATTTCTTTAGCTGTACCGAAAATACTAAAGAATTCCAATAGTAATCTGGCAATTTCTTTCGCTGTTTTACTTTTAATAGGTTTCGCATACGGGTATTTAGAAACCGCTTCGATTATTACCAGTATACCGATGTAACCTTCGGTAGTTTCTTTTAAACCTAAGACAAGGTCTATCTGTATACGGTCAAAGACTTTGCCAACCTGAATAGCAATAGCTGGATGGTACTTTACAATTGCCTTATTGTCTCTTTGGCACGGTATGCACTGTTTAATTACCCTTTTGATATCGTCTAGCATACGTTTCCAATAGTATTTGTCTTTGAGACTATTGTAAGTTGATTCAGCTTGAAAGTGACCAAGCACATGAGCTTTTTCCACAATTGATCTACGATCTTCTGGTTTAGGAATTTCTAGAGTTTTATCCTCTTTAATTACGAATAGCTTTTCATTTTTAAGGATAAACTTATTAGCTAACTGTGAAATTCTTTTGATTTGTTTTTTACTAGTACCAGGAATAAATCTTCCAAATTTTAAACAATGTATTAAGGACTCGTCCTCCCAAGGGTCCAGACTCTTACTTGAATTGTCTTCAGCTGTTTCTTCCACAGCGAAATTAATATTAGCTACAGGTCGACTTAGTGCGTCGACATTTGAGTGATTAACTCCTTTTCGATGGATTATTTCACAATCATAACTTTGAAGATAAATAGCCCATCGAGTTAGGCGTGTATTAGGTTCTTTAATACTTTTCAGCCATGATAGAGCTGAATGGTCAGTTATGACTTTGAAAGTAACGCCATGTACATAATTTCGAAAAGTTTTAATACCAAACAAAACTGCAAGACATTCCTTTTCTGTAATGCCGTAGTTTATCTCATGTTTGGTCATTAATCTTGAAGCATAGGCAACTACGTACTCTTTACCATCGTCATCTATCTGAGCTAGGATAGCTCCGACAGCGTATCCAGATGCGTCAGTGTATAACAAGAACGGTCTGTTAACGTCGGCCAGTCGTAGCACAGGGTAACTTGTCAGTGCATCTTTAAGGGTTTTAAACGCTTGTTCACATTCATCAGACCATATAAATTTTACATTTTTTCCTAATAATGCAAACATTGGCTGTGCAATTTTTGAAAAGTGTTTGATGAATCTACGGTAGTAGTTGGATAAACCTAAGAATGACTGTAGCTGTTTTACATTCGTAGGGGTTTTCCTATTTTTAATTGCTTCGACTTTTCGTGGGTCCATCATTACGGTATCTTTGGTTACAGTATGTCCTAGAACGTTTATTGATCTAGCACACCAGATGCATTTTTTGCCATTAATTCTAAGATTTGCATCCCTGAGTTTCTTAAACACAATTTGCAGATGCTTTATGTGTTGCTCGAGCGTTTGTGAGTGAATGGTAATATCATCCAGATATACCTCGACGAACTCTAATCCTCCTAAGACGATATTCATGATACGGCTGAAATCGCCAGGCGAATTTTTTAACCCAAAGGGTAAACGTAGAAACTCGAAATGACCGTCAGGTGTACTAAAGGCAGTCTTTTCAACTGAATCCGGATCCAAATTTATTTGCCAATAGCCTGACTTCAGGTCAATTACACTGAACCAAGATGATCCTTTGAAACGATCCAAAATGTCTAAAATATTAGGTATAGGCCATTTCTCTGTTGTGGTTACCTTATTCAATTTTCTATAATCGATGCAAATTCTTTTGCTACCATCTTTTTTTTGGTACCACAATAACTGGGGAGGACCATGGTGATCTAGAAGGCCTAATTATTCCTGCTTTTAGCATTTTGTCCATTTCAGATTTTAGGAAGTCTCTTTCTGTTTTTGATTTTCTATACGGGGGTGTATAGATTGGTAATTGATTGTCACTCTCAATCCTAATTTTGTGATCCATTACGGAACATGCGCCTAGTTCGTCAATGTCGTTCGCGAACATTTTAGAAGCTGAGTATTTCAATTTATCAAAATGAATTAACTGCTTCTGGTTTAATTTGCTTGCAGGTTCAAGCACTGGTTCAGACAAGTCCCAGAAATTATCCTACTCTAATTCAACTTCGTCGTAATTAGTTTCTGAAAGGAACATGTCTGCCGTATCATCTCTATCCAGATCAGAAATATCTTCATGTAGGTATATGTTATCTTCAGGAAAGCTAAGCATTGATTTATATGGGAATATACCACATTTGGTTTTGTAAAACCAATCGAGGCCTAATAGGACATCATTATCCTCATGATCAAAGACAACAAACTCGATCATGCAACTATGATTGTTAATAATGACTTCTAATGGTAAAGTTTTACCACTTACCTTGCTTACTAGGCCCGTTGCAGTTTTGATTCTACAGTCTGATGGTAATATTTCAATTTTATTTTTAACCGCTGTATCGTGTGATAAAACTGAGATTGTTGCTCCGCTATCGAGTCCGACGGTTAATTCGATTCCATTTATTAATGCTTTTGTTCGTAGGATATGTTTTGGGGTATTTTTTATCATATTTACTTGTTCGATTTCGTATTCGTCGCTATCGTCGTTAGTGGTGCGTAATTGATTTATCTTTTTTACGGTTACCTTACATTGGTTCGCATAATGTCCTTTACCTTTGCATCTATGACAACTAATGTCCTTTTGGTTGATTTGTTTCCGCTCGGGTTTAATTGAGTAACTGTTATTTTTCTTATAAGTATGATTAGTAGTCGAATTTCCTTTTTGGTAATTTTGTTTCGATTGAAATGAGCGAATTTGATTATACGGTTTTGGACTTGCTTGGTAATTCTGTTTTTTGTCATTACGGTATGGTTTTTTATCGTTACTTCTCGCCTTGACGTAGTTAATGCTTTGAGGTGATTCGCTTTCTTGTTCGAGATTAGTCGCTGTTGCCATTGCAGTATCGAGGTCTTTAATTCCTCGTATTTTTAATTCTCGTCTCGTCCTTTCTTTTAATCCATTAAGATAGTAAAACATCTTGTCTTCTTCAGACATTTTCTCCAAATGAAACGTAATTTTGAGAAATTTTAAGTTGTATGACTCTATACTCGTATTGTCCTTGTGTTTGATTTGCATCAATTCGGTTCTATATTTGTCGAGTTTATGAGATTTGCTAAAGGTTTTTCGCAACGTCAATTCGAATTCTGTCCAACTTTTCCTTTCTATTATATGTTTTTTAAGAAGGTCAAACGGGTAATCTGCCACAAACGGGATTGTTTCGACTAACCTGTCGGTGTAGTTGATCACGGCCTTCTTAAAACTTTGCTCAATAGTAAAAAGCCAATTTTCCACGTCTTCTTTGGAAGATCCTGTGAACTTCGGGGTCAGAGGGTCCATTTTCTTGTTTTTTGGTTGCAACAAATAGTTAATAAAAGCCATGCTATTGTCATGGCGGTAATTCTGAGTTGACGGACCAGTATTAGGACTTTCAATTTTTGAGCTATAAGGCGTAAAAGGAGTTGAATACGGATGTATTGTTGCCGGACCTACTGGAGTGTTTTTCCCTGAATCGTAACGTGGGGTTTCCGGTTGTTTTAGGTCTGAAAACAGTGAGGTCTTTATGTTTGGTTGTGGGCTTTTTTGTTCATCATCAAGTTTAAATTGAACTTGTGGTTTCCCTTTCGGTTGAACTGATTCGTTTTCTTTTATATTAGTATCGTTTCCTTGAAAAGTAGCTTCAAAATTTTGTGTGTTATCGAAGTATAACTGATAAACTTTTTTATCCATTTCGAATGATCGCCGTTCTCTATCTATTAGTGTTCTTAAATCTTCTTTTTCTATTTTAAGGTCGATGTTTTCTTTTTCTAATTTGGCTATTGTTTCCGTTGTATCGTCTGCAAATTCTTCAGCTAATTTATCATCAGACGTCCCTTTGTGAATTTCTTCCAACTCGTAATCTAATTCTTCTAATACAGTTTCGATGTACGTTTTAAGTTCGTTTACTGTTTTGAATTCTGTATCTACTCCTTTACGTATTTTGCGAAAAGCCTTCTTGGATGTTATGTATGAATTTTCTAATAAGTAAGCTAAATGTCTAAGTTCGCCCCATCTTAGCTTTTTTATCTTGTTTCTTGCACCACCTTCCAGTATTTCTTCTAGAGTTTCTTGTTTTCCTGAATTTTTTTCCTCTACCGACATTATTAATACTTATATCTAATCGTTTATTTTTTCGCTGCTACCATATATGTTACTGGTTATTTAAGGGTTTCTTAACTAGCCGTAACTATCAGAGGTTAAGTATTAAATTAAAGATACTGAAGATTTATTTAAAGTTTATTTAAATCAAAATATATAATGAGAAATCCTTCCTAAAATCCTATTAAGAATGAACTATCTTTATTGAGAAACTTACTCGTATTTATATCCGAGTTTCCCATTAAAGATTATATAAGTAAGATTGAGTAATACGGTTGTTCTTCCGTTTACGCAGCAATTTACGATTATTGATTATCGTATTGTTGCTGATCAATCTATTCTTAATGATATAACTTATTGAAAGAGATATAAGTTACATAAGGTAAGTTAAGTAATAAAATAAATGAATACACAGCAAACCACACATAAATCATAAGAAAATACAATCGTAAAAATAGGTAAAGATATTGTGTAACAAACTTCTTTCTTTGATATTTTAGACATGGTATTCACATTGTTCATTTTTTTCATTCATTTATCAATTTGAATGGTAAACACTTAATTCCAAATCACTGATTTTCTTTTGACCATGTAGCGAATTCAAATCAGATGATACAATCGGTCTCAGAAACGCGGGTAATTAACCGACGTTGACGGCCATTAATTGGATTGGACGCCGGTTTTAACTACCCTGATAAAACAGTCTCAGGTGGCTTTTTTCTAAGCTTGACTCACTTTACTCCGATAACTGAAGAAACCCCGAAGTAACAGGGCCTCAAATAGACAACGATTAATGAACCTCCTATATTTAAAAACTCGAATAGACGAATACCTTTTTGGTCGGTTATTTTATTACCTTAATACATGATTAACCTTTTGAATCCCAAAAATTGGAAATAGAATTTTTTTGCCCATGACTATGTAATTTTATGCGTAGGTTTCTCTGAATCGAGTTTTGTTTTTTTTGAAAATAATTTAATAATTAAAAAATTCCATTATACATAAGGTAAGTCTGTACCGTAAACCCCCGATAGATGCCCCATGTAAAAAATCTTTTATAAATGCTTGAAATTATTAAAGAGCTAGTTACAGTATTTCAAAATTATCATGAGTAACTTCACATAATAATTTGGAACTAACTTAGCCATTTAAATAGCCATTTTAACAAAATCCTTAAATGCTACAAACACTCTGAACCGCTTTTGTCCCTGGGACATCTATCGGAGGTTTACGGTATAACATATCCTAAACCTTCACTTAAGTGAAGTCAAGTCTTCAGTTATTCTTAACAAAATGAACAAAATGATATGTCTTATCACATCGTTAATCCATGGAATTCAAGGTTGTACTCTTGTCATATTCGCTGAAAAAATATGGCTGATACTTTTTTGAAATCTGATAGCTTTCATTCTTGTTCAAAAAATGTTGAAATTTTAGACCTTCCAGATCTTGGTCGATCATCATATGAATAAGTTTCAATAAATCGGTCAAACTTGGTCTTTTAAACTCATTCGTTCGTTTTATGTAACGTTTTTTTCACGATGTTTGTTTATACTCTACCTTTTTTTTTAGATTGTAAGTTATTTTTTTCCTAATAATGACGGAAAACGAAACTATTATGAGAAGAGCACTTGGAAGAGCTGCTGTTTTAGGCTCTTTGTATGATGCACGAAAAGAACAATTTTGCGGTTTTTCATTATTTTCAAATGAACTTCCAGATGAACTTATTGTGACCACAGATATGCCAAATACGAAATATGAATTCGATTTCTCGGATACTTATGAAGAAAAATTCAAGAAATTAGACATCCAGGCTGAACTTAAAATAAGTGTTCTTAGTGGTTTGTTTAAGCTTGAAGGTTCTGGAAAATACCTGGGTGATGAAAAAGAAAATAAAAAATCTGTAAAGGGCTCAATTATTTACGAAATTACAACAAAACAAGAACAATTTTATGTCTCAAATAGCAGTCTCAAAAGCTCAATTAGCTACGATTCTCTTTGTTTAAACGATGCTACCCATGTAGTTGTAGGCATCAAATGGGGTGCAAACATGGTGGCTTCTTTTGAATACAAAAATGATGAAAGCTTTTCGAAAAAGGAAATAGAAGGAAATCTAAAAGCCTTTTTACAAAAGGCTGCCTTTAGTATTTCAGGTGAAGCTTCAGTAAATTATAATGAAGCGGAAAAAAATTTAAAGAAAAATGTTAACATAAAAGTATTTGGAGATATTTTGTCTCAGAATGAAGAGTTACCTCAAACATTTGAAGCAGCCTTAGAACTAATGAAAAAAGTTCCTCTTTATGTCAAAGAATTTAATAAAGGAAAAGGAAGTCCATTAGAGTATCATTTGTGTCCATTAAACAAAATCGAAGAGTTCTTTGGATTTGAAAATAAAGTTTCACGAGTTTTAAAAGTATTAAAATCTGATACAGTCAAAAGAATCGAAAACGAATTCGACGATTTTACTTTTGCAAAGCAAGAATTGAATGATTTTTATCAAGAAATTATGTTTTATAATGATTTTATCACTGATTCCATTCGTGATGAAATTGGGAACAAGAAAACAGAAATTTTAATCGGTGAATCAGGGGTACGTGAAAGATTGGGAAAAGCATTGATCAATGTGAGATCAGGCCTAGAAGAATTTTCAGTAATTGAAAATATTTTAAACGAATTCCAAGAGAGCAATTATTCGTCAACGAGTATTAAATCTTTTATTTCGCAACACCATCAACTAAAATCTTACATATCTAAAATTCAGATATTTAAAAAACATAAAATTGAGTACGTAAGCAAATTACAATCAATCGAAACAATTATTTTAGAGAATAATGACAAAAAGTTATACATTTATTACACTTGCGATGAACTAGAAAGAGATCAGAAAAAGCTTTATGATGATACAAGCAATTTTTTTATCAATTTATCAAAATCAAAGGAAGATAATGAATCATTATTTTTCATCGTCAACTATGATTTACATAATGTAAAACAGTCTGAAAAGTTAATTAAAATAGAGTTCTATTACAAAGGAAAATTGGTAGACAAAAATTATTATGAAACAAAAATGAAAGATTCTGAATATTGCCATGCCAGATCGCAGTTTCTTTCCACAAAAAGAAAACCATTAAGAACTAGAAAAATTCAAGTTCCTTGCCCTGGTATGATGGATACTTGTTCAAACAACGAAAATTTTTGGAAATGTGAGAAATGCAAAACTGATATTGAATATGGTTATGACAAGACTTTTTATTGTGAATGTGGAGGAGCTCCTGCTGAAACATATGAGATGAAATGTAATAGTCCGTTTCATCCAAACAAATATCTTAAGTTTAAATTTGATGAATTAGCTCAATTTTTACCACATGAAAATGACGAAAATGAAATAAACATATTATTACTAGGAGAAACTGGTGTCGGAAAGTCAACATTTATAAACGGTTTGGTTAATTATTTTAGTTATTCAACATTTGATGATGCGGCAAAAGGTGAGTTAAAAGTTGCAATACCATCCCAATTTTCTATAACCGATGAAAATTTTGAGGAAAAGCTTATAAAAATAGGTAACAGCGATAACGAAAGTGATATTATTGGTCAATCCTCAACACAAAACG
This sequence comes from Brachionus rubens, assembly GCA_022207745.1. Lineage (NCBI taxonomy): Eukaryota > Metazoa > Rotifera > Eurotatoria > Ploima > Brachionidae > Brachionus > Brachionus rubens. The sequence continues at coordinate 1,417,458 of JAJVHD010000018.1, read as the reverse complement.
CTAGAGCACATGTTTTCCATATCGATAATTTTTGTCTTCGAATTATTGATACACCAGGTATAGGAGACACAAGAGGAATAGATGTTGACAAGCAAAACTTTGAAAATACTTTAGAATATATTTCTTATTTTCCTCATTTAAATGGTGTATGTATTTTATTAAAGCCTAACAACGCAAGGCTTGGTGTGACATTTAGATTCTGTATTAAAGAACTTTTGACACATCTTCACAAATCAGCAAAAGACAACATTGTTTTTTGTTTTACGAATTCAAGAAGCACTTTTTACAAACCAGGTGATACATTTACGCCACTAAAAAAACTTTTAAAAGAAATGGAGAATGACTCTGGCATTTCGGTACCAGTCAAAGAAAATGTTTTTTGTTTTGATAATGAATCCTTTAGATTTTTAGCAGCATATAAAAATGGAGTTAATTTTGCTGAAGATGAAATGGAACAATTTTCCAATAGTTGGAAATATGCTGTGGAAACAACCGAAAAAATGATTTCATATATAAAAAGGTGTCCTCTTCACAATACACGTGATACTGTTAGCTTGAATGCGTCTCGTCGATTAATTTCGGAGCTTTCAAAACCAATAGCAGAAATTACTCAACTAATTCAAAATAATATCAAATTAGCCGAAGATAAGAAAAAAGAATTACAAGATACTCGACTTTCAGTTGATGATTTAAAGAATAAACTTTTTATTCCTCAAAAAAATCTCAAGCCTATTGACCTCGATCGTCCAAGAACAGTTTGTACAAATTCAAGTTGTGTAAAAGTTTATCAAAAAAATGATCAAGAATTCACGACTGACTACGTTACGATATGTCATGATAATTGCGGTTTAACAAATGTAAACAAAGGTCAAGTGGCTCATACTGCTTTACAAGGTTGTGCGGCTATGTCAAATGGAGTTTGTACAGTTTGTGGCTGTGGTTGGATCCAACACATGCACGTCACTTATAAAAATGAAATTGAGATTGTAAATGTGATTGACTCTAATATTCAAACCCAAATAAGAAGAAAACAAGATATTGAACATGAGATCGAAAAAACAAAGAAAGGATGTGAAGTTTTAGTTGATGAATTGAAGGATGAGCAATGTACTATTGTAGAAGTTAGCTTTTTAAAAATCAAGTACGGCTTTAACTTAGCCTTTTAAATCAGAAGAGGGGGACAAGGGGAGAGGGAAGGGTTACAATTAAATAATAAAAAGAAGAAAGAAAAAATAAAAAGAATATAAATCTTTATTTAAAATTCGATTAGGCAACTGTATAGGCATTTTTGAAAAAAGAAATAGAAGAGGAAAAGGAGAGAAAAGAGCGGGGCGGAAGAGGCGGGCGGAGAAAAGAAGGTGGGAAAGAAAAAAAAACAAAGGATGGGGGAGGGAGGAAAAAAAAGAAAAAGAAGAAATGAGGGAAGAGAAAAGGAATAAAGGGGGAAAAAAAGGGGGAAACAGAAAAAAAAAAAAAAAGGAGAAAAATAAGAAAAGGGAAAAAGGAGCGGAAGGAATTAAAGGAAGGGGGGAAAGGGGAATGAGGGGTGGGGGAAGGCAAGGGGGGAAAATAAAGGCGGAGGGGGAGGGGAGTTGAGAAAAACAGTCCCACGGGGGGGGAGAAAAAAATGAAAAAAGGAAAAAAAAAGATGGGAAACGAAAAATAAAAAATAATGAAAAAAAAAAAAAAAAAAAAAAAAAAAAAAAAAAAAAAAAAAAAAATAATAATAAATTAATACCCCCTAAAATTGATGGGGTGTTTGTGTGATGTTTTGCTGTTTTTTCTTTTTGTGTTTTTTGATTGAGTTTGTGTAATTAACCTGCCCCCCTCCTGATACTCTCCCCCTCCCCCCCCCTTAAAGTTTTGACTGATTCTTTTTATATCCCTTTGCTCTCTCTGTGATCTTCTCTGGGCCCTTTTTTGTTTTTTTGAATTTGAAACAAAAACACTTAATGAACATAGTTTTCAAGTATAAAAAAAACTTTCAAACAAAACAAAAAAAAAATAAAAAAAACAAAAAAAAAAAGCCTAAATTTAAAAAAAAACAATATAAAAAAACAGCAGCCACAAACCAGGCAACACAAAACTTCTAAAATGTATTATTATTTTTTTGTTTAGAAAAGCATGTTGTTGTTATTTAGTGTACGTTTTCACTTGTATGAGAGGGGGGGGGGGTGGAAACTTACAAACATACCTCCCCCCCTTAGTTTATGTTTTTAAAGTTTGCCCCCTCCTGGCCCCGCGTACCCCCTTTAGAACTTAAAAAAATTTTTTGAAAGACACAAAAAAAAAATATGGGGTGGGGTAAAAATATAATAATAAATATGAAATTTTAAAATTTTAAATGTTTTTATTTATTCAATGAACCACTCAACTGTGTTACCTAAAATTGATTTTTCAAAACATATTCATAACCTCGTCTTGTTTTGTAACATAACAAATGTGACCATTGAGCGAGTAATGTTTATCCTTTTTTTTTTTTTGTACGAATTGGACTTTTGAAATCTCGATGACTTTTCTAACCACGCTTCCACGTTAAGTTTAAATTCGAATCCTAGAATGTGCTTTGTTATTCGAATCTATTGATAAGAGTTGATCTGAACTTTTGAGTTCTCGATCCTAATAGCTCTCGACACCTCCCTTCCTTAGAAGAAGAAAGAAAAGCCTTAAGCTGACGTTTTTCTTTCCTTTCCGAGGTCACTAAAAAAAACATTTATTGTTCTTTTTTGGGGGTTCGATCTTTCGTCTCGCGTTTTTGAATGTCATTTTACTCCCGACATTTGCCATCGATTTGGTAAGGCAATCACTTCGTGGTTGCTAATTCTTCCGCTTTTGGAATTCGGTTCGCAATTTGTTTCTGCTCAGGTTCGTTTCAGCTTCTGAAACTAACTCCAGTTCTCACTTACATGTGTTGACACTCTAATTGAGTTTTGCACACTGTGAAATCTTGTATTTTCAGATCCTTAATGTTTTTTTACAACTAGGATTTAATTCGTATCTTTAATCGTAATAATCGAAATTGTTTGCATTTAGAATAACATTTATCGACTTTTGGTATCTCTAATATTCATTTATTGAGAGGCTTTCTCTTTTACGTCTTTACCATCACTGTGATAATAATCAAATGAAACTTTATTTTTTAATCCGCTTTTTTTTTTTTTTTTTTATAATTAATCAAAACCATCACCCGGATTATTCGTTTTTTGTTGTGAGTTTTGAGAAGAAAATAAATTTGAGGAAACCGCCCGAGTCTTTCCGTTCCCGTTGTTTTACCGATTGGCCGGCGTTGGCCCCCCCCACCCGTTTTTACCCGGGGTGTTGCCGTCCGTTCGTTTTTTTCCGTTCCGTTTTGTCGCCCGCGGCGTTCCCCCGCCGTTTTTCGTTTTATCGTTTTCCCCCGTCGTTCAGCGTTGTTGTTTCCATTTCACGTTCTATTTTCGGAATACGTTTTATAACACAATATTTGAGGAATTTTTTTGAAAATCACATTTTGTATGCATCGAAATTTACGCTTGGATTTCCGGGTACACGATTAAAATATATCAACTGAACCTAGGATCCATTTGGAAAACAGATATCATATATTTTTTACAGTTACCAACAAAAACCCTCACACATTTTTTTTAAATTTTTCTTTTGAAATCACAAACAGCGTTTTATTTTTTTAGACGGAACGGACCAATGCCTCTCCCTTTATAAAAAACTTTATCTCACTTGATACGGAAATCGAAGGAAAGTCGACGACTTACGATATGATTTCTGTCAAACAATGTTTTATATCATGGGACGTTTAATTAGGTATTAAGTCCTCCTCTCGTCTCAATTATAGAAAGGCGTCCCAGCTCCTCACTACCCCCTCCAGCGCCACCAGCCCACTATCACCAGATAAGCAAAATTGACGGACGAATGAGTATTGTTTTTTAAAAAAAAGCTTGTTCCCTTGAACGGTTCGTTTCGCTTAAGATATTTTCTTGTTTTGAACCTTTTGACGATCGATTTATAATATTGGTTCTACGGATAAAAGATAATTCCCTTTGTTTTGGTGGCTTGTGGTTTGCTCAGGCATCACATTTTTTGCTTGGCTGGAACACGTTGGCTTGGTGATTAAACCCATTGTTGACGGTTTGTTTTTTGTTTATTAATTTTTACGAACGACAAAAGCCATTATTATTTGGTATCGTTTTGTTTTTGAATGAGGGGTGAATGAAAAATTGAACGTTCTTTTTGATTGGAGGATTGTCCGCTGCACTCGATAAAAATCTCTTCATTCACTGTGACTCGAATCATAGCTCGAATTTTTGCAACCCCGCATAGTTCATCAAGTCCCCTGAATTTTAAATTTGATTTAGTCTTTTTTTAATATCTTCATCTTGAACATTTTTAGTCGATACCGCTTCTCTTAATCTTGTACTGTAGAAGAACCATCGACAAATAAACTCCTTGAATGATTTTATCATGTTCGTCTGATTCGTTTACATTTGGGAAACAATTTATGACCAAACTAATAAATTGATTCACAAAAGTCCTTGATTGCTTTTGTTTTGATAGTTGTTTGTAAACCGTTAGTTAGTCGGTCCGAGCTTAATTGGAATTGTCTGTTCCTTCACTGTGAACGATTCAGGTTAAGTTCATTTTGAAGCTTCATACGAATTGGTTCGTCGATTACAAGTCTTCGAGGTCCTTTATACGGACCGTAAAGACCTTTGTTTCAAATGTGGCTGATAGCGATTTCAAGCACTCGTTTTTGTTCGAAGTTTTTCAAATATCATTTCGAGAAGAATGAACATGATTTGAGTCCATGCCTTCTTTGAAAACTTCTGGTTGCTTTAATTGAATGATTTCTTCACCATAGGACTCGATATTGACTTTGCACGGTTTTGCACAATATTCCTTGATTGAATTCAAGGACCATGTATTAAATACGTCTTGAAGTTGGTGGGGTTGGAGCTGGATTCGGTCGTGCAGTGCTCCATTTTTTAAAAATATTGTATATCACGATCATTACACTGTGATAAAGCCAAGGCATGATCGTTGTTGCGAGTTGGTACGTTAATTATAATCAAACGACCAAAATCGAACGATTGGAAATCGGAACGACTAATGAACGAAATGAAAAACGTTCGGTCTCAAATTTTTTTGATGTTGACCAAATATCGGACAAAGCGCTCGATTGAACGTTCAATGTAAAAAATACAGTATCGACCACTGTGATACATTGATTGAAACCATTACCATTTAGAAGAGGAAATGAAAAATAGTTCTTTAAAAATTAAAGATTAAAGGAAAACGGATTAAATAGGATCATCTCAATTCTAATATCCTAAATGGGATTAATGTAAAACACGGTCTAACCTTTGAATTCCAAAGTAAATGATAGATCCGTGATTAGTAGGTGTTCGATTTTTCCTTATTTTGAGAAAAAAGAAACTAGGGCACGCCAATTTTAAAAACAAGTTACGGCTTACTTGCCTTTTAAACAGAAGATGGGGAAAGGGGAAGGGTTACAATAAATAAAAGAAAAATATAAATAATATAAACTTTATTTAACCTGTATTGGCCACTTCTAGCCTTTACAAAAAACAATAGAAGAGGAAAAGAAACAGAGAAAATTAATGAAAAAAATAAATAATAATTCTAAATTGACAAACCAAGTTTGCTGTTCTTTTATACTTGAAACAAGTTTCAAAGTATAAACAAGCAGAAAACTAAATGTATTTTTTAGGAAAGCCATGTGTAGTCACTATGAGGACTACAACATAGCGCTAAATTTGCTAACTTTCTAAAGAATAACGCTATAGCCGCTTATAATGATGACCTAATAAAGTATCTTGATCATTTGATACGGGAAGAGGAAGGAAAAAACTCTGCTGGTGCTAAAAATAACGGTGTTATCAAAGGTTTATTAGACATGAAAAATAGCTATGAAGAACAAAAACAAATATATGAACAAACTTTAAAAAAAGGAAATCAATCAGAAAATGTCTCAAGCGAAGATATTCAAAATTTAATCAAACAATTATATGCCTTGAAACATAATGGTCAACAACTAAAAAATATTGTTGAAAAAGTACAACATGGTCGAACTAAAATGAACTCGTTTAAGGAAGAAACACACAATGTACCAAATAAGGAACACGGTTTAGTACAAAAATTTAAAAGAGCTTGGAAAGCGATTTTCTAAATTTTTTAAAATTTTAAAATTAGTTTCAATTTTAGTTAGATTATTTAAATAAATCTTTTTAAAATTTCTAATTATTCAACCATTCATATAAAATCAGTCCTAAAATTAAAATGAAAAAAAAGATTTTGTCAATAATTAGGACTGCAGGAAAAACGATTTACTCGCGCAAGAGCAATTCCCATCCGCGTCTTCGAATCACGGTGCGCATCGCTTAGACGAACTTATTTCAAAAACCTACTGTATACCGAATCGAAAGGTCACAACTTGATATACGCCGTTTATGCATCTTTTACAGTTTGAAGGCTCGGTTTTAGAGATAAACTAAATATAAATAAAGGATAGAAAGTAACAAACAACTTATTGTTTGTAAGAAAAACTACAAACAAATAAAATGGAAGGTAATGTCATACTTTAAGTTTTAGCTTTATGATTAGAGTGTTAAATATACTCTTAACCACGACACTTCACTTAACCACTCCCTCTTGCTTTACAGAAAAAAAAACAGAAATAAAAATATTTTAGATCCTCATTTTCATTTTCAAATGACAGAACCTTCTTCTGACTATACCAATCGACTTAACTTCAACTTACACCCCATGTGCCACATTCGAGTTTATTCCAAACTCCTTAGTCCGGCTAAACTTTCTCGTTTCCAGTCTTTCCAATCAAACTGAACCTAAACTAAGATGAACCCATTAACCCTATTCATCTCGTCAATCATTCCAACACGATTGATAGTAAAATATACATACCACGACACTTCATTTACGATCGGCACTCTTTCTATTCCTATTAGTTACGGGTTTCTAATTGCTAATTAATAGGTAACTAATAGTTCAACGTAATATGATGCTTTTAGGGAGTCATTAGTTTTGTGCAGTTCTAAACTATCTGATTTTAGTCGTCGCCTATCATTCCTATAGACTTCCATTATGGAAGTCAAATCAAAATATGGAAGTTCCATATTTTAGGTACCTCTCACGTTCTTAGAGACTCTTTTATAACGAGTTAACACCATCGACTCATGTGCTCTAAGAAACAAATAACTTATTTAAAAGTTAAGATAAATGCGAAAGACGTCTTTAAAGATTAATTTACTATTTAAAAGTGTTTTATTTTAAAAAATGTTTTTCCTTTTTGATTATTTGTGTGTCTTTTTTGATAGAGCTAAATATTTGGGATTGATTATTTGTAAACAATTTTGCCATTTGGATCTACAAATTCAAAATTCAAATTATTGTCATAAAAAATTTCAATATTTTGAGGTGGTTTTGCAATAGTAAAATGATCAATTATTTTGGCATTAAAATCAATAAAAACAACCATTAAATTTAAATTATCTTTCTTTGTAGTCACGATAACATTTTCTTTTGTAATGCCAAAAATCGTGTAATCCTTTGAAATTTCAAATTCTTTAACTAAATTTTTGTTCTCTTTTTCTAAAATTGTGACTTTTCTATTTTGTAGAAAAAGATAAAATTTTTCATTAAAATAAATACTGTCGAAATTTTTAGGAAATTTTAGAGTTTCATTTAAATAAGCATCTCCAACATTCATCATAAAATCCAAATTTAAATTGTACAAACTTTTAGTATTATTATCTCTCGAATTAAACACTATTACAAATTCATCTGTAATCAAAAATTTTGAAATCACGTCTGACGATGTAAGAGTATTTAACAATTCTAAATTATCATTGTAAAGATAAATACATTGCCCGCTGGACACATATATTTTGTTTTGAAGAGTATCGAGTCCTAATACATTATTATTATTATTCGAATTTAATTGAGTTGCTTTAACTAGGCCATTCGAATTAAATATTTGAATATTTAATGAATTTGAATGATATCCTCTTCCTTCTAAGGATACCAAAACAAAGTTATTGTTTAATATTTTTTTAACTTTTAATATTTGATTGTTCATTTGGTTATGTCCGTCATGATACAAAGCGTTATTTCGTAAAAAGTGTTGATTAATTTGACTCAAGTTGACAACACGACATTTAATATCATACTTTTTATTTAATCGTATCTCTTGCTTGTTATGGATTGTTAAATCTCCCAAAATATTTGAATCTAAATTACTTTTTGGTTTACTGAATACAATGTTGTCTTTGTAGAGTCTAACACTTCCATTTAGTTTAATAGAAACATTCGATTTGATGTTCTGATATTTGTTCCAAAATTCTTCAAGTTTATTTGATTTTAAAAATTGTATGCGTTGTTCATTGCTTGTTGCGTTGAATTGGTTAATTTCATTCAAATAAGAGTTCATTTGATTTGAATATACTTTCAAGTTATTTAAACATGCAGTTCTGTAATCGACAGTCTTTTTGATCAAGCCACTTCGAATTTCATTAATTTTGGAAATTTTTAACTCAGCTTCTAAATCAATTTGATTAACCACTGACTGACATGTTTCGATTACATTTGATTCGTAAGCTTTGAATTTCGCATTTGCCGAATCAATCAAAGCTTTAATTTCTGTTAACCCTTGTTGGAATTCGATTAACTTAGGATCGTTTAAAGCCGAGTTATTTACACTTTGTAAAATTTTTTCTAATTTTTTGTTCGTTTGAAAACCATTATAGGGCGTGATGTGTATTTGTTGACAAAATTTACAGTTGAATTCATTGTCTACAGGAATACATTTAGAGCAAACCGATTCACCACAAGGCAAAATTTTTGGTTTATCAAGCAATTTCAAACATAATGGACAATTTATTAAATCTTCATTAAAAGAGTTCATTTTAAATAAAAAATAGATAGAGAAATTTCAAAAATAAGTCTTAAAAAATTATTACTTATAAAAATCCTATTTAGTGTTCAGCGTTCTATTAATATTTATTTGGTAATAGTATAGTACAGTACGTGAATTCCTATCTTCAACATAAGCATGTGACGCCTCATAATTATTTATTTAGTAAAAGTATAGTACAGTCAAAATTCGATTATATGTAAATGGAATATTTTTCATCTTACATATAATCGAATTTTACATATAATCGAATAATGTAAAAAGGATTAGACATGACTTGAAATTTGTCTTTAAAAATGTTGTCATGAAAATTACATGGGCGAGATGGGAAAAATCAGACACTTTTTAACGTCACTGCTCTTTTTTGATTTACATATAATCGAATTTATATATAAGCGAATTATATATAATCGAATTTTGACTGTATACTATTATAAGATAATTTTATGCTTATATTTTTTATTAGTAAATTATTTTTAAAGACTTATTTTTGAAATTTCTCTATCTATTTTTTTACTAGTGTTCCAAATAAAAACGAAAAAAACAACAAACAAAAAAAACGAAGAATTTGTTTTTTTATTTTATTAGGTTGTAACTAACTAAAATCCGGACACGGACAGGCGGACACGGAATTTTAGCTATCTAAAATCCGGACACGGACAAAAAAAAGCAAACTAAAATACGGACACGGATTGGATAAGAATCTCCTAAAATCCGGACACGGACCGGTTTTAACTAAAATACGGACACGGACAAATTTTCAAAAACGGTTGAATATCAACCTTTAATTACAAAAACGATATTTATTTTAAACAAAGGACACAAAAACAAGAAAAAATTTAATTCACATTTAAAAAAAATTCCATTTTTTAAATTTAATTTTCTATCTCTTTTTGGACTGAAAAGTTTTAAACCAACTTGAATATCCTTCGTTTGTAAAACAGTGATGATACAACGAAAAATCATTTAATACATCTTGAGGTACGGATTCTGGTGTAACTATAAGATCATTTTTTTGGAATCTCAAACTTTTCTGTTTCAGAGGAAGGAGTAGACCCAGGAAACAATTCGATTCCTGGGTCTGTATAGTCAATAACATAATAACAGCAATATCCAATGGAAATTCTTCAAGGCCAGTTAGATCTTTGAACAACCTTCTGAGCAATTTGTAGTTACAACAGAGTATGCACCATAGAATTTTAATTTTTTTCTGTTGCTATTTTAGACAATTGGATAACTTTTTGAAACTAAAATTTTTAATTTTTTTGTTGCTAACGGAATCCTCTGTCCGTATTTTAGTCTTCAAAAAAAAATTCCGTGTCCTTATTTTAGACATGGCTATTCCGTGTCCGGATTTTTGTAATTCAAAAAAATTTAGTCCGTGTCCGGATTTTAGTGACAGCCATTTTATTATTCGTTTTTTAAAAAAGAAAAAAAAAACGAATTCTTACAAAAAATAATTTTTTCATTAAAAAAACGGAAAACCAGGGGGTATCAGTAAGAAAAATTTTCAACACAAGGTCCATTTTAAAAAAAAAACAAGGTTATACCCCCCCTCCCCATGTAAGAAAATTACATAGGAGCCGAAATTTTGGTACAGTCAAAACAAACAACAACTACGAAAAAAAAAACAAATTCTTCGTTTTTATTTGGAACACTAGTAAATATAAGTTTTATCTTTTAATCAGATGCTGTTTTTAAAAAAAGATATTTTCCACTATTGCATGTGAAATAATCCATTTTAGAATATAATCTGATTTTCGCTGTTTTTTTGCGGATTTTACCGGAATCATCTAAAAGGGTAGAAACCTGCATCTGCAATGAGATCTATAGATTGGTACTCTAAAAGTTTACTCAGATCATTTTTTTCTTCAAATAAATAAAAATCGGTCAGAAACACCCGTTGGGCGTTTTAGGAAAATTTTTTTTTACTCGGAAAAACGGGTCAGAAAGACCTGCCGGGCTTTCTAGTGTTAATAAATTGTCAGGACGTTTACTCGAATGCAAATTTTGCCAATATAAGCATGTGACACCTCTCACGACAAAACTGATAGATCGATATATACCCTATGTAGAACGATTCGGTGTTTTGAACTTAATGAGTCATGAAGAAAGATGATTACGAAAGACGAAAGATCTGATCAATATGTTCAAAATAGTCCATAATCTTGAACACATTGGGGCTAATTATGCTAGAAGTTTGTCTCTCAATTTAAGAAATATTGTGTTTCAAAACTTTGCTTAAAACGCGCAGGCGCATTGTTCCTGCGCGTCTTATGGAAAGCTTCGGAGCATGCTGCGCATTGCTAAGTCAGAGTGTTAACTTATTTCAGAAATGTACTGTATATTTTTTTTGCATAAAAATTAAACTTTTCAACTTTCACATTTTACGGACAAACCTAAAAGAAGAATAAGCATATTGTTAAAATTTTGATCCAAAAATATGAGAACCCTTAAATACTCTTTTATTTTAAAATCTTTTCTAAAGAGTTTTTAAATGAGAATTTCCATGGCAACAAGCTTTATCAACAATTCATAAATTATAAAATTTTCCATTATATTTCAAACTAAAATTTTCTTCTTATATACTATATTTGATCAGTCTAAAAAACTTCGCGTAAATAAAAAATGGCCTTGGCCAACTATTCAAGTTCAATCGAGCCTTTAAAGATGACACCATCTTTGGCATCGACCAGTGTTCTCGGTGGAAAACGTCAAAAATTCAAACTCGAACCTCTCAAAGTACTTGAACCATCAAATAAAAAACTTAACTTACCAGAATCACAGCGTATAATGTACATATTAGAACGATTAATAAGAAAACTTGAAATACTCGATTACATGTCAATGATTACAAATAACGATGATAAAATGCGAAATTTAATTCGTATGCACATTACAGACGATGAAAAATCTAAAAACTATGATGAAAAATTTTTGGCAATGTGTCAAAATCATAGAAATTTAGTCGAAAGTTATAACAAAGGTCAATTTAAAACAAGTGATTCAATATCGTCTCAAACAAAAGAATCACTCGAGTCTTTAATCAAAAATTCATGTAAAGATATTATTCGGGTTATGAATGTTAAACCGGGATTTTTTGAAAGTATCAAAGCCGAACTTGGCAAAAATAATCAAGTCTCAAATCCACAACTGATCGAATTTAAAAGTAAGAATTTTGCTTGATATCTGACTGCTTAAAATTTTAACATTTCTTCTTCAAGACCTAATGAACGAGTTGAAAGAAATTTTGAACGAACGTTTATTGACAACTCCAAATGAACAAAGAGAAAAATTAGACTATTTAAAGGAGCTTCTATTGAGAGAAAAAGCCAATAATGAATTGATTAAAAAACTTAAAGACGAATTGAATGCAGCTTTAGCCGATAAAGAAAAAGAAATTCAAGTTCGTAATGATCAAATTCGTAAATTGGACAGTGATTTAAAAAATGTTGAAAAATTTAGTTCAGACTTGGTTAAACGAACTAAAGTTGATGCTGAACAACAAGAGGCTAGTGAATCAAAAGCAAGCGAGGGTCGAAAGTATGACTCAATTTAAAAAATTTTTTTTCTATGTTAACACTAAATTTTTGTTTCCTCAGATCAAAATTACAGCAAGAATTGAACCAATTGAGACAACAATTCCAAAATTTGGTACTTGAGCATAGAGATCAAGAGACATTGTTAAGAAAAGAAAAATGGAAACATGAGACAAATGTCGAAGGTTTGCTGTCAAGATACGATGATGACATGACTAAGAAACAAAATGAAATCGACGAAATTGAAGGCTTGTACGAAGAAGAGAAAAAACAATTACAAGAATTGGAGGAGAAATTTAAACCATTGGAAGAGGAATATTTGAAAATATTGGACGAGAGACGAACATTGGAAAGAATTCGTCGAATGGAAGAAGAAAGTTTGAATAAGAAAATAAAAGCAGCTGTTGTTATTCAAAGTTATTGGCGTGGATTTAAGTTGCGTAAAGGTTTGTTCAAAAAGAAAGGCAAAGGAAAAAAGGCAAAAGGAAAGAAATAAATACGAAATTAACGGTCTTTAAGGAATTTTGAACAAAAAAAATTTTTTAGCTTCTATTTTTCTATTTATTTGAATAAAATTTGAATTTACTTTGAACAACATTTTTTGGACCTATTTTCGATAAAAAAGATTTAATAACTGTCCATCCTTCTCAATGTAATTTTTAAAACGAAAACTTTAATTTGGCTCGGCCATGTAGGCCATTCTTTATACCATACATACTACAAAATCCTAGTGTTCATTATGTTCCATCGGCAGCTAATCATGCCAAAGTCTCTTTGAGGCATATCACGGACTCAGTCAGGGATTAATAGCCGCCGCAAAGAGCCTAAGCAAAGCTAACCAACAGTATGCGAAGCGTGGACCGCAAGTCAGGCCAAAGAAAGAAACAAGATATAAATGGAACGAAAGAGGAAAGAAAATAATAACTAAATCAAATTTAAAAAATTTGACTGATCGCCTCATCAAACAAATTTTATGGCTAATTTTATGGTTAGGTTTCTTTGATAGGGATTCTTTTGTTTGTTTTGTTTATTAACGACTTGTCTGAAACATTGTGCAACGAATCAAAAAATTATGCTGATGATTAGAAGATCATAGCAACAGTTGACAATCTAAAAGATAAATTAACTTTACAAAGAGATTTAGATACAGTATCAAGCTGGTCTATTACGTTGGCTACCGAATTGAGTGTGGAAGAATGTAAAATCATGCATATGCGACAGAAAAATCCTCAGTATGAATATACAATATTTAATAAGCAGGGGACAGAACCCTTGAATACAACAAGCTTGGAAAAAGATTTAGGAGTTTATTTTCAAAATGACCTTAAATGGAGTGCACAAGTGAGCTATTCCTCGGGTAGAGCGAACAAGATCTTAGGTATGATTTGGAAGAATTTTGAATATCTAGATGTCAATGTAGATAAACTTTTATACACGTCAATGGTGAGACCGCTAATTGAATATGGCATAAGTGTATGGAATCCTTATTTTGAGGGTGATAAGCGGGAATTAGAAAAAGTTCAGCGTAGACCCACAAGAATGATTCCAGAATTTAAACAATTAGAATACGAAGAAAGATTATCGAAAATGAATCTTATGTCACTAGATACAAGAAGAAGAAGGGGTGATTTAATTCAATTCTTCATCAAGAATTGTCCGTCCCGTTTTAATTACATAACAAATAGAGTTGTTAACGACTGGAACAATTTACCAAAGAATGTTGTGGAAGCAGTTTCATTAAATTCCTTCAAAGCAAAGCTTGATGAATGGTTTAAAACGCGTGAATTGGTTTGATCGCAATAAACTGCCACAGCCTTACGGCTTAACTCGACTTGTCGAGTCGCAGTTATTTTTACTACTACTACTACTCCTATTTATTAAAGACCTTGAGCTTTCTTTTGTCTGAGTCTGTCGCCTAGTCAAAAAATCATTATTTCATATTCATAAATTTTGAATAAACGTTTCTTTGATTTTTTGGATTCCTTATTGGAAAAGTACATAGAGTGCATAAAATTCAAATGAGTCTTATAAATAGGAAAGAGTTCAAATAAAGTTAAATAAGGTTCCATATTTGATTTTTATGCGGTCATTGGCAATAGATGCATTTTTGATCGAAAAGTCTCGTTTTCTAAGTTTTGTTGTTATCAAAATCCCTTATACAATCTGTTGTATAACAGATTATAAGGTCGTCTATAGAATTTTCGTTAATATCATTGCCCTGTAGCTACAGGACTGTACCGCGGATCAGTACTTAAAATTATTTTCGGATTTCTTTACATTATAATATGATTATGTAATGGATGTAACCTAAGCTATGAAGTCACATTTTTTACTTTTATCAATATTATACGTTTGGTTTGTGGTTATAATTTTTTTAATTTTAGTAGACGTTAGAAAGTGTGAAAAATAGAATATGCCAGTGTTAGAAGAGCTTTCGGTATCGTTCAACTCTTAGTAGCAAAAAAATCATTATGAATGACGCTGCTTTTAATGAATGTCCCACAGTAGCAAAGCCGTAACCATACCGTCATCGATTCCAAGTTCGGATGGAAAAATGTGATGGTGAGACTAAACTATTTAGGGTAGTATTCCGGTTTACATAATGAATAATGAAAAATTTACCAAGTAAAAATTTTATTGAGTTAAAAATATGAAAATTAGAAAAAAAAACATTCTTTTTTTTTCGATTTTTTTTCTGTATATTGTTTTTTTTTTGGTGATTTGGTTAAACAAAAACCCAAGACCCTGTTAAAATTAAAAAAGCTACTAAAATTTTTTTTTTCAAATAAAAAAAACTCAAAAATTTAAATAAAAACTATTTCAAATCAACTTTGAACATAAAATATTAGAATATTTTTGCTTATAAATTAATTGAAATTTATCACCTAATTTTATTTTATCCAATCTCATCTCATACAAACGTTCATCGTCTTTTATTTTAACAAACTCGGAATTTTCATACAAATACAAACCGTATTCGATTTGATTGAATATTTTAAATTTAGCCGCTATTAATTGAACTATATCTTTACATTTAACACCATTACGTACAGGCACATAACTTTTTTTCATTTCACGGCCATTTTCATCGGCAAATAAAATCTCAGTCAAATAACTAGTGGCATCAAATGAGGTCTTTGTATTCATACCAACCATTGCTTGACATGCACAACTCATCAATGTCAAATAGTACAATGTCTCTTGTGATAACAAACTTTTGTTTATCAAACTCCAAATGTATTCGATTTCAATTTGTATAGCGTACATTCTGCACTTACTCAACGAATAAAGTATCAATCCCAACAATTTTTTAGAATTCAAGAGCTCAAAGTCAAGAATACTTGGCTCATAACCGGACACTGTTTGCATCAAATCGTTTAGAATAAACAACACATATTTTAATTTAATAAACGGTGCATATTCACATTGCATACGATTGTAATAATTTCGTAACTGTTTAAGAATTTTATCATTTGGTAAAAAGTTAATTGACTCCAATTTTAAGTAGTTACATATTTCTTTTGATGTTAAATCATTCAAATATTTCATGTTATGTTTAATTGAAATCATTGAACTGTCTGATATAAACCAATCGACCATTAAATAATAAATTTTAGCTTTCAATGGTTGAAGTATAATCGATTGTAAACAATCTTCAATAAGCGAGTCTATATTTAACAATTGATCTGGTTCAAGATTACCACGTTCTTTTTCAAGTAAGTGTCTCAATTCGATGTTAGACGAGTCATTTTTGAGTAAATAATTTTTAATACCATTCATAAATTGACGCGTGTTGCTCATTAACAAAAATGGATTCAACTCTTTGAGCCCTAAAGTACATTTTATAAATTCTTGAATATTTTTGCCAAATATTAACTTTTCATTTTTTGACATTTTAATAATCAAATTTCGTATTGAATTAAATTTATCTGTCAACGAATTCGATGATGAGGACAACGAAATTGAACTTGATAAAAGACTTGACGATTTCATGTACGAATCAAATGTTAAATTTCGTTGTAGAAAATTTGAAAGAATTTTTTTTTCAAACGAATTTGTGTCTTGAGACTTTGATTTTTGGTATTTATACAATTTACGTTTAAGTTCAAGGGTTTTTTTAGACTCACAAGATTGTTCCGTATCAAAAAGTTCCATTAATTCCGAGCATCGTTCGGTAAGGATATCAAATGCGGTTATTGTCGATTTGAAAAGGTCTTTTTCGTTGTTGGCCAACACGTCTCGAACACACTCGTATTCTGAATTAGACAATTGGGCCGATGATGAACAAGACGACTCCAACGAGTCATTAATAGTCTCTTCTTCGGCCGAAATAACTTTTACTTTATTACATTTAGGACTTGATAAGTTCGATTGATAACAACTCGAATAAGCCGAATCGTCGTCTTGTTTTTTGCTCAGGTCTTTTTTCGAAGAAATCAAATCGAACGGCTCACTGTACTCATTTGTTTGATTTGTACACAATGTTAAAATATTAGTCTTGCGATTTTCATTTTTAATTTTAGATCTTAGTAGGCTCGAATTGGGCACTGTCGAATAAGTTTCAATTAAACTCTTATTAGCGTCAATCATGTCAATAAAACTGAGACAACTGTTTATAGATAAAGCATCAAAATCATGTAACGATTTTGAATTTGATAAAGTACCAGATAAATTAGTTAAACTCTTTTCAATAGACTCATTCGAGTTTTTTTTAAGTTTTGTTTCATTTAAATTAACGTCCAAGTATTGATTTACCAAATTTGATATTCTAATGATTTTATCATTTTGTTCACAAGGTGCCGATGTGTTAATTGTTGATTTTTTTGAATTTTTAAAAAATTTAAAAAAATTTGAATTTATAAAATTAGTAGTACGCGTCGATGGATAACTGTTAAAACGTGGATCATAAAATAAACGCTCTGTTTTTCGTATTGTTCGCTTTTGAATTGAATTTTTACTTCGAGTAGGCGATTTTTGCTTTTTGCTTGGTGTTATTGTAAATTGTTCTAATTGATTTAAACTTTTAGTTTTTGTGTTTGTTTTAATAAGATTTTGATTTATTTGTGGCAATGATGTTGATGATTTTTGTTGTTTTGAATCGATATCGTAATATTCTAATGATTTTTGTTTATTTGTTAATTGATTTTTGTTAGTTTGATAATGGTCTTTGTAGGACGATTCGTTAAGCCAAAAATCTAGATTTTATTTTAAAAAAATAAACAAATTAGATCTTGTTTAGTTGATAAATCAAGTCTATATATTTTTTTTATTTTGTTGAAAGCCAAATATGATTAATTTTATAAGACTGGGATAAAACACAATAATTATTCTTGTATCAAATACAAATTGGACTAAACAAAAACTCTTCTTTTTCTCAATTTAAAAACGGTAAAAAAAATCTGTGCAAAAGGCCGACATAAAAACTGTTGTAGTTGAGTCAAATTTTGCTGCACCTAGTGTAAAATTCAGCAAAATTTGTGCAATTCAATTGCACATTTACAGTACTGACACGCTATAGTGTTTTTACTAAAATTCACGTGAAATTACGTAATTTTACGGAAATTTACCTAAAATCCGGTAAAATTATGTAAAATTACCAAAGTGAAAAATTGTGAATTTACCGGATTTTACGAGATTTTACGTAATTTTACCGGAATTTACGTAAATTTTAGTAAAAAGTAAAAATTCCAAAAAAACTCGGATTTGATTTTTGCTCTTATAAATATTCCAATTGTTTTTTACGTCATTTAACGTAAATTCCTTGTTTTTTTACGAAAAATTACGTAAATTTAAGTAAAAAAATATATCCATTTTTAAGTTTTTTATGATTTAAAAATTAGGAAAATTTGGAAAAATCACGAAATTCTCGAAAAATCCGAGTTTTTTTGGAATTTTTACTTTTTACTAAAATATACGTAAATTCCGGTAAAATTACGTAAAATCTCGTAAAATAAGATAATATTACCGGACTTTAGGTAAATTTTAATAAAAACACTATAGCGTGGAAGTACTGTAAATAGAATCCTTTTGAAAGATGTTCAATCTGCATTGAGTTTGCAGATTTTTGCTGACTTTTACAATAGGTGCAGCAAAATTTGTTTCAATTGCAGCAATTTTTATTTTTGTCAAATTTTACTCCCCTTTTGCACAGATTTTTTACCGGTTTTGAAATTGAAAAAAATAAAATCTGAAAACAACTTCAGCTTTTTAGAAAAAAATACCGTAAAAACCCGAAAGAAAATTGAAAGCGATATCCATAACTGCCACGATTACTTAAAATCCGGTAATATTAAGTAAAATTACGAAAATGAAAAATTGTAAATTTACCGGATGTTACTGGAATTTACGTAAATTTTGGTAAAAATGCCAAAAAAAACTACGATTTTTCGAGAACTTGATTGATTTTTTCAAATTTCTAACCATAAAGAACATAAAAAATAAATTCGTGGCACTATTTTATAAAGCTTTGATGCAAATGTATTAGCACTTTTTACCTCACAAGTCTTCGTGATGTGGTTACTAGCAAAAAATATTCAGTCGAACCCTTCTAATCCAGTCTTCGTTAATTCTGCTAATTCAATTGCCGCATAATTTTTCGACTTCCAGTCTCCATATTAATAGTTTATAATTGAATCTTTAATTCGACAATTTCGATAAAGCGGCAAAAAATTCTCTTCCTGATTTGGCCGGATTAGAGAGGTTCGACTGTTTTCTTGGTTTTAGTGAAAGCAAAACTTTTATCTGAATGTTGGATTAGCCACACACGGAGAGAACACCCAGATTTCAAGATTACATTGAACGGAAAAGAGCTAATGACTTTAAATACATCAACTGATGAACTTTCGTCCAAATTGGATGTTTTAGCCGTAAAAAATTATAGAATTATGTTAGTAGTTTCCCAATCTTGTTTAATAAGCCCGAGCATGAGAGCAAAAAGCTTTTGACATTGGCTTTCTTTGGAAGTATTTCTTAATTTTTAACATTTGTCACTCAACCTATTATCAATACCCATTGTTAACAATCTTTGGTCGTCTATAAATGTAATTATAAAATCAACTTTTTTGTTATTAATATTATTATGTCTCCAAAATAAAGTGCTAAAGGACAATCTTGAGATAATGCATTCATATTGAAAAATTAAACAGTGTGAGAACTGTCATTTTAATGAACCTTCGAATTTAAAATTATTGAACTCAAGGGTCTCTCAAAATAAAAATCCCCAACTACTCTTTAACAATTACTTGTACTTATAATTTAATATTCTACTCTTCATTTAAATTTGTTCAAGAGTCATTGATTGTTGAAACAAAAAATCTTAACCTCTTTTTAAAAGGTATTCAATTGATTTTTAAAATTTTTACAAAAACATATTTTTTTTTTAAAACTGAACTCATAAGGTTTCAAAATTTCAAAGAAATTTTTTAGATCCAGAGTGAAAAAAAAAATTTTAAAATTCACTTTTTCTTATAATTAATTCAAATTTGAACAAAGAAAAATGAAATTGTTATTTGATACTTTTTTATCAAAATTTAATATTGAAATAATAGAATTTTAATTAATGAATAGCTTAACTTTTCGACCCACCATATGAAGTCTTCATACAACAACAACAAAAATTATTAATTATTCATAAGACCTGTTACCGTTCTTAAATGATCGACACCTTATTTAATAACAAACCTTATGTTGTCAATAAGTCTACATCTTAGAGTGTAATTTCAATTAGGCCATATGGTCATGAATATTTCACTTCGCAGATGCTTCAATAAACTTTGTTAAAGACCTGCTGCAAAAAAAATACATGGATGTGCGCGCGGAGCAAAACTTCCACACACCTTCGCTTTTTGGTACCAAATGTAAAGGTGCTATATTTAAACAGTCAAGATCTCATGAATGGTAAAAGATATTCTTGCCCTGAGGGTACAAAACGAAAGCTTAAAAGCTACCATTGATGCCAGGACCAACATCGTTCCGGTAAAAAAATTTAAAATCGGGTAAAAACGGTTTTTCAGTTAAATCGAATCTAGTCCAAGAAAACCCCCGATACCTGTATTTTTCCACAATCTAGTATCAAGATACGTTTCTGCATAAATCTATGGGGCTACTTTTACTTTTTTTTTTCAATTATAGTTTACTAAGGGGTGCAAAAAAGGATATTTTTGAAATTTGGTTAAGATATGGAAATCGATAAGTTTTGACTAAAAATTTGAAATCCTCGTGCAAAACTACTCTAGATCACATGTATCTGATGATCTTAAAATCATAACTTTTAGAATCTTGGTGTTGGAATACCAGCGCCGATAGGAATTCTTTAGCTTTCAGGTCACGTCTTAAAATATGATATATTCGCTCACAACAAAAGTTTCTTAGTTTAAAAAAATTAAAACAACTTCATCATGAATTGCGGCGAGTGTTTGTAATTATCTGAATCATGTTAAAGATGGATATGAAGAATTTTCTGGTGTTTTTTGTTTTCAAGGAACAAAAAAAACAAGGCCTCTAATCGTTGGGTCTGTAAAAATTCAAATTGTATTGCCAGTCTTACTAATATTCAGACATTGGGTGGGTGTCGGTTACGCGGAAAAATTGAGGTTTTGGGTTCGGGTAGCGTACGAGTTAGCCAACTCAGACCCATGATGAGTTTGGTTTTCATAAATACCAAAAATGGGTAAACCTGCTCCATCACGAAAAAATTTGGAAAGTAAATAGCTTGAACTAAAATCAAAACTAAACAAAATAAAATTTTTCTTACATAAATCCTAAAAGTTTCATTAGGCGCTTTTCAAATTAAATTTCCGTAGAGATAAACTGATCGTAATTTTAATACGATGGAGTATGTGTTCATGCTAAGGTTATTTTTAAATGAAAAAATTGAAACAAAATGATTAAGTAAGCAAGCAAGAGTTTTTCATAAGCGTCAATCAACCATCATTTTTTTTTGTGTTTGGCCTTCATTAATAAACAACAAAAAAAATAAATAAAACTTACCTTGTTCAAGTAGGGATAATGAATTTAATTTTTTAAAATTAGTCGCTTCGTTTATTGCATTTGGTAGGGTGAGTTTGAATTTTTTTGATCTAAAAAATAAAAAAAAAAATGTAATTGATAAAAGAATTGACAGGAATCTTAACTGAAATTCTAGGTCATCATTTTTTTTTGTTTTTTTATTGACCTAGAAACTAAATCAAATTTAAACAAAAATTATATTGAAAGTATTAAACTAAATAAATTGTAAATTATCTCCATATGGTCTATTTAATGTATTTATCCTAATAGTTTTATAATTTTTAACATTAGGCATTGAAATTTTGTACTTTTTCTCTTTCTTTTTTAAGTCTATAGAAAAGAGATTTCTTTCATCCACTTTTGGCAAAGTTTTTATTTTTTTTTCGCGAGTTACTAATTGAAAAAACGATAACCTGTAGATAAAATTTTCTCTCTCTCTCTTTTTTTTTTGTTTATAGTGTTATTTGTTGAAATATTATCTTTGTTTAATCATCGGCCTTTGATTTTTTTTTTGCTACATTTTCAAAAATAAATAATGGCCTCCATGAAAAGACTAAGTGAAAAAAACAAACAAAATTTTATAAAATTAATATTTTTTTTCTTATCGTTTTTTTGTAATGATTTATTTATCCTAGACTAATTAGAACGGTTTTTGTATTTCTTTTTAACCTTATCAAGATTGCAACTGTTGTTTTTTTTAGACCTTGTACTATCCCTTAAATGTTTCTAATTTTTTCTATTATTCAAAGTTAACTTAATTTGGACAGTAAGGACCCCTCTGAGGCCAACAGGATTTGCAGACAGCTGGTATCTAAACAGCTAGTGTCTGAATGATTATTGAGCTCACTCTAGACTGAATTGATAGACGAGTGAAACCGTTTAGAGGAGATTTTGGTGTAACCCTTTTCTTTCAATTAAACTAAGCCTGGTGTATTCTTTAAGATATTACAGTTGATCTACTGAAAATGTAACGATCGATAAAATCCAATAAAAAATTATTCAAAAACTTTATTACGAATTATGATCAATTCAACTTTTGAATGAAAGAAGAACTCCTTTAAGCTAAAAGATGAATAGCCGAATGAATGATGTCAAGTTATGGGAGACAATAAGCGGCTTTTTTCAAAAAAATATGGGGTCGTGGCCGAGTGGGTAAAACAACATCTCTGGCAGCTAGTGACATGAGTTCAAATCCTGGTTAGTCAAAAAAATGTAACGTTTAGAAAAAAAATAATAATGGAAATGGATGAGTGTCATTAGTGTTGTGCTGCTGGGAAACGATCCGACTAGAATCATCGACTATTCATTCTCTAGATGACCTGATACCAGAACAACTTTGAAAATGGGGACTCGCGAGTCGCTGTGATTCAAAATAAGGGCGTCGAAAGATGCAAACGTAGCAAGTATAAAGAAATTCTGTTACGGCCTACCCGGCTAAGAAGTCTAATCAGCTTCTGCAGCTAATTAAGTCTAGGATTGTTCTACTAGATATTAGATCTGCACAGAAAAAGTACTACTGTTATGGGAGACAATAACAACAAAAAATATTTGAACACGTGTTTAAAAAGAAAATTGTCTGGTCTCACCTCCAGATTTTGGGAATGACGGACTCGAATCTTCGGGACTTGAATCCCGTCCGAGGCTTTTAGATGATTATTTCAAAAAACAAAAGTTGCTGAATTGAAAAATTTATTGACAAAACTTCCCATGTAAATCCGTTAATGCTCTTTACATGATCTTTTTTTGACTTGTTATCAGTCATTTTCGACTCCGAAAACTCAAGATTACCATGTTTTATTTGAGGTAAAAAAAATTTCCCTTGTGTTTCCTTGACTTCTTTCTTGTTGTTCTAAGAAATGGATACCACCAAAGACCGTATAAAAATTTGCGACTTTCCGTAAATACCGCGGTATTCCGTTACGAAAAATAATTTAGTCGAACTTTCTTCTTTTAGTAATTAAATTTAAAAATGGCCAAAAAAAACCTGTTTTTTTTTCTAATAAACCGAATAAATAAGTTTTATTTTAAAATCATTTCATAAGCAAAACAAACAAACCCCATGTTATAAAGGAAATAAAGACGGTCCTTCCACCAAGGTTAACCTCTTCAATAGCACAGTAGTATTTTCAAAAAAAAAATTTTAAAAATCTAGTTAATATTCTAGAAAAACTAGATTAAAAATTTTTTTAATAGTCATTAAATTTGAACACGAATCATTTAAAATTTATTTATTAACCATTTTCGACATGCTAAACTTATAATTTTGATTAGTTTTGAAAGATCCTTAGTAATGATCATCCGCAATTAAAATTATTTTTTAATTCGTTGATTCAATATTGCGAGCTTGTGTCATCAAATTTAGATCCAAACTAGTTATAAACTTAAGAAATGCACTCTCCTTTTATTTATAATTAATCAAATTTTTAACCAAAAATTTTAAATTCTTTTTTCATTAATTGAAATTTTTTTATTACTCTTCATTTGAAATTTTATTTTAATTGAGTTTTAGGAAGCAAAACTTGTGTTTAAAAGCACTAAATCAAAATTAATGAACACAAATTGGAAAAAAAATGGCTAACTAGTTTTATTTTGATTTATGTGATCAGATAAATTTGCGTTTCCTGGTCGAAATTTTTTGACTCAAAGTTTTGTTCAGCTTTGACTAAAACGAGAATAATAAATACTGCACTTCCACCAAATTAATGGTGAACCCGTACTAAAGCGTATAAAAGAGTACTCGTTCAATTTTTTTTTTAAGTTTTATTTTCCGTCACGGTACGGTGGACTGGTACGGTATGAGTACGGTACGGGTACAGAAAGCATTTTATTCGGTGGAATTGCAGTACAATTAAAAATCTTGAACTATTGGGACCTTTTAGAAAATAAAATCTAACACGATTCCAATCTACATTTCAAGTGAACGTTGAAATAAAATCAACAGGCCTTAAAAAAAATAAAATTATAAAATAATAACAAGAAAATATTTTTGATTCCTCAACCGAATTTTTCTTGAAACTTTGTACTAGAGTTTTGAATAAACAACCCAAAGAGGTTTATGTAAAACCCTCTAACAGTTATACTTAGGTTGTTTTTTTTTAATAATCGCTTTCTTTTTAATGCTTTTGAAATTTTTTTTAGTTTAGACAAATGATTCTTAACAACTAGCTTTCAAGTTTTCCGAACCGTATCTCCCTGTAGTTAAGTCGAGAGGTTGAAAGGCTATCAGAAAATCATGGTCAATAGGGGAATATTTTTAAAACAAAAAAAAGCGCTTAATTTTAACTTGACACCTAATTTAAAATAAACAAAAAAAAAATTTTTGTTCAACTTAATAAATGAGTGCTGTTTTTTTTAAATCTTAAAAAAAAAACAAAATTTATTGTTATTAAAAAAGATTGCTTGTTGTTTCGCCTCCAAAAAATGATTCAAAAATGTAATTTTATTTAGAAAAACCTGTTCTAAGTTGATTTTCTTTGACAGAAAACAAAAATAGAAAGTCTTATTGAAAAAAAAATTTTGGTTTAGATTTATTCTGACTGTAAAAAATGAATCTAATAAACCGCCATCGTTCAAGTATTGATTTAATTAAGATTAAAATCTATCAATTAAAAAGCAAGAAAATATTCGAATGTATACCGTTTCTTTAAAAATAATCTAAAACTCTTTCTCAACTTGAAATATTCTAATATGAAAAATTTGAATATTTAAGTTGAAGTTTTTAGGGTAAGGCTGCTTACCATAATGTAAGGTAAACGCTGACCTAATTTAAACGCTTTTTAAAAGAGACTAGACTTGCCATCAAATTTGAGATTATCATCTATGAAACTTCTTTTCAAAAAGTATTTTCAAGAATCAGCAGAATTTTGACAGTATTAGCACTAAATAGTTGAAATAGTATTTTTTTGTTATGAGACCTAAAAAGTTCGAATCTTCAAAAAAGTCTTGTATTTTAAAAATTAACGACTTCCTGTCACAAATTTAGACTGAACTGAATACTTATTTAAGGCAAGCCTTGTCCGACTTTGAGCTGACACTCAAATCTTTAAGAGGAATAGTAAACAATAAATATTCGGAAAAGAGACTGGGACTTTTTTAGGTTTTGGATGATTACGAATTTTCAGTCAAAAATTCCAAATTCCCTCATCTTAGTGATTTTTGATTTTTGTGAATTTTTTCGGCCTTTACTGTACAAAAAGTAAAACGAAAACGAATAAACTAATCCCAACATTTTGTTCAGAATTTTGTCTAGTTTTAGAATCTATAGAAAAAATTAGGGGTAATGGGTATTATGAAGGACGAAATTGGAATTTTGCGATTTTTTCCGCTTTTTTCCTAGGATAAAATCACACCATATTTTTTTCCGCAATATTAAACACATTATCTTGTAGCTTAGGATATGTTCTTTCAGAATATATGCCCATTATATATGATTCATGATCAAAAAGCTGAGATATCGATCAAAAACGATGATCATCGTTTTTGATTTAGATATCAGATTCGGAATCTGCGTCCCAAAAAAACCCAAAAAATGTATTTTTTACATTTTCGAATAATAAAATTTTTTTGACCTCCTCTAGTTTTATAAAACAAGAGTAAGTTGGTCGACCAACTTATTCTAAAAATTTAAACGTGGAAGTTTTGAATTGTCCAAGCCTAACCTATGATATTTTTCGATTTTTGTTACCATAAATGCTCGACAAATTGACCCGGACTAAAAGTGGAAAGACCTTTCTTCGGCGATTTGAAGTTGCGAATCAATCTTTAAAAAAAGTACCTCTAGTTTTCTTCTTATGCAGAGATATACCTACATGGTCAACATTACATGTAAAACCTTAATGTAAGATCTGCAAATTTCTGCAACAAAATTGCGCATTTAAATTAAATCTATTTACATTGTCTAAATTCTGTACTCTGCAAATATATTTTGCAGATTTTACACTAAGGTTTTACATGTAATGTTGACCTTGTAGGTATGTCTCTGCATAAGAAGAAAACTATAGGTACTTTTTTTAAAGATTTTAAAAATAAAATTGAGTTTTTTGGTTTTTTTAAATTGATTCGCAACTTCAAATCGCCCTTTCTTCAAGTCTTAGTCTGATATTTTTTTGACGCCAATTTTTTAGCTCATGTTGGAGTTAGTTTAAGACCGGGGATATTTACTGGTCACCTGAATTAAAGGACATTATTTTCAGTAAAAACAGTTTTAAATGAGAGTTTTAGCAACAGACAACAGACAATTCTTTTAGCTTTAAATTTAGAATAAAAACTTGACTACATTAGTACCATTATTTCTCGCTTATTACCCCATTAGTTAAGACCTTCAGAAACATCAAAAATAACTATATAATCGACAATTCTAATGAAAAATCTTTTCTTTTAGGCATCTTGAAGTTGATGATCAATCTGATCATGATCAAAAAGAATTTTCTTTATAACTTTTTAATGGCATTTGATAGATTGGTTCTGCAAAATGCTTAATAATGCAACTAACATGCTAAGTATTACACGAGTCTCTGCAAAAACTCTGCATTTTGCAGTAAAATGCACCTCATTAAAAAGTATTTAATTCAGCTGCGCAATTTAATTGCAGAGTTTTTGCAGAGACTCATCTAATATTTAGCATGTTTTTTGCTTTATTAAGCATTTTGCTGAACCAGTCTATCAAATGCCATTCAAAAGTTATAAAAAATACTATTTGATCATGATCAGATTGATCATCAACTTCAAGATGCCTTCTTTTATGATTAAGAACCGACTATTCAATAATTTGATTTCGATTAGCAAGAATTGAAAAGTAACGGTATATAATCTTGGTAATAAATTTCAAATACTTTCCAATAGATTCATTGGTTCAGAGGGGTCCTAAACCCGTAGTCCATTCGGACAAAATACGAAAGCACATACCAAACCAAATTTATTTTAAAACTAAATTCTAAGACTCGAGTCTTTAATTTGAAACTGGGATTTTAAGTTTTTGGCTTTTTTTCAAAGACTCGGACTCAAGTCTGAGTCTTCAAAAAAGATAAAGACTGAGAGTGAGTCTTTGTAAAGTACTCTGTTAACTTGGCTTTCTCAAAAAATCCCCTATCGTTTGATGTCCCTAAGTAATACTTTGATTTCAAATAGTTCACGATGAGTTTCATCATAAAGAGAATCTTAAATAAATATTTTTCGTCTCATATTTGCCAAGGGTATACTTTATTACCCAAGTTACGTTCAAGTAATTAATTTCAATAACCGAACAAAACAAAAAAAAAACGATTTGAATAATTCTTTTTTAATTTTATAAACAAAAACCAAAAAATACAAACCCCAAAATTAATGGACTATTTGTTTTTTTGATTTAAAAATTCATTGAGCATCTTATTTTTAAAAAACAACTAAAAATAATTAATTTAAATTTATAGCTTAATCAGATATTTTATGTTTTGTTACAAGAATCATACTCATATGAATAATCAATCTTAAGAAAATGAAAGAAAAAAAAAACAAAACAAAAACGAACATTTGTTTTTTATATAAATATATTCGAAAAATTCGAATTTGTTTTCGTTTTTGTTGTTGTTGTTGTTGTTGTTTTAATTTTTAATTTACGATTTTAAAGTTAATTAAGATAAATGTACCTAAATGTCTTCTTAATTTTCGTACTTGAGGTTATATAATTTTATTATTCTAAGGGGCCTCAATTAGTAAATAAAAATAAAAAATTATTACCTATCATTATTGATTATGTAATATTCGAGTAGAGATAAAATTGATTTGAATTTGAGCGATGAATCGTCTTTAAAAAAATAATTTTCATTTTTGTCTGATAGAATGATGTATTCGGATATTTTTGACTTATCAGTTGATTTGTAAAGTATTCGATTTTTGCTATTGTCAGTTGAGTTCGATATTATAAAGTTCTGAAAGAAAAAAATATAAAAAATTTTCATTAAATAAATTAAAATGGCGTTTTAGAAGAATTTAAAAAACTAAAATAATTGAACAATTTAGAACCCTTTTACCCGAAAAAAACATATTTAGACTGCTTTTAGGCCTCTTGAAAATCAAAACTGACTAAATTTATTCATTGGGTTCTCGGTTACTTGAGTAGATCCCTCAAATAAACCTAAATTTAAACCTATATCTTTTGGCTTGATATTGAAGGTCTAAGTGCTTTAACTATGCCTAATGACGCGTTGTTTAAGCAAATTTTATCAGTCAATAATCAGAGACGACACAAATTGTTTTTTTTTTCGTAAAAAATTGCAAGATTTTTTCCCGTACATTTGGGAATATTGCAAAATTATGCAGAGATTTGAGTAAAATTGGGCATATCATAGGGTCTTAGCTCAGGTTCAAAACGGCCCAAAAAGTTATGAAAAGTTGAAGTTGCAAATCAATTTTTAAAAAATCAAAAATCTCAATTAAAATTTTAAAAGATTTAATAAAAGTAAGGGTAAGGTTTTACTTTTTGCGATGATATTCAAGGTAAGTATTAATGTAAAACCTTGGGGTATATTCAGTTCAGACTGTAGACAGTGTTAATAGATTTTATTTAAATGCTCATTAATTTTATAGAAGTTTGGAGGAAATACCCTAAGGTTTTACATTAAATGTTTAGCGTGGGTAGTTAAACCAAAGTCGAAGGCCGTTTTAACATTCCTGAGCCTGTTTTAACTTCCCTGGTAGATCTAAGCTTGATTTCTAAGCTTGACACACTCCCCAAAGCTGCGTATTACCTAAACTGCTCACAACCTAAATGTCAAAAAGTCTCTAGTAGACCTCAAACGGATTGTAAAATACATGGATTTGGATTTCAAAAGTTTCAAAGAGAAGAGGCTCATATCCAATAATTCTACACCACTTCTCGCATCGACTCTGCTTCTGCTTGGAAATAGGTGTGAAATCTTTTTGAGACCAATAAATGGGATTGAGAATTTTTGAAGGTTACGAAGAGTTGCTGTAATTCAAGATGGCAATTGGTATAAATTTTCTTCAAAAGCTTTGGCCATTTACCTCACCACTTTGAACAAACAGTCGCTGTTTAAGATCCAGAGACTTAAATAATGAAAATAATGTTTTCTAAAAGGTTCTGAGTTATTAACATCAGCCCAGCCTCTTCAATCTAACCTCGTTAACCCGACCATTTCAAATTCGAATTCTTTTGACCGACTGACCTAAACATTCCGGAGTCTCCAAGGGATGAGTTTTATTGAATTGAAACTCGATTATTCTAAATTAGCCAATATGGTTCTTTTACTCTAAGCGTTAGTTTTTTAAAAATTAAAAAAAAAACTTTATATAATTACCCCGAATGGTTTATTTTTAAGACGATCATGTATAAGGCTTTTACCAAGAAATGGTAAATACCAAATACGTTGTGTTTGAATTAATTTTTCACTAATTAATATTTTTCTTTGATTCGAATAAAATTCAGTATTAATAGAAGTACATGTACTTGATGCTAATGAATCATGATTCAATGAACAATCATAATCAACTACATTTGTATTTTGTTCAGCTTCTTTGGAATAACTCAAAATACTTGAACTAAACAATTTGATAAAGTTATTTTCAAATTTAGAGAATATTAATTCTTGTTTTTTGTCATCGAATATTTTCGATGTTGTACTCGATCTTGGAAAAAAAAAGAAGTCTTTAGAACAATTTCAGATGGTTGACGAAACTAATTAGTTTACTTGATTAAACTAGTTGAATTTTCATTAGTTGTTGTTGTTGTTGTTGTTGCGGTGGTTGTTAAACATGAATTTTTAGAATTTTTTTCAATTGATTTTGATTTCAAGTCATTTTTAGCATCTTTTTCAAAATAGTTTACAACTAAATTTTGATATATGTTTGTTAGTACCTATTTTTTTCAATAAATTAAAATTAATTACAAGTTACAACGAGAAAACAATAGCCTTTTTTTCTTTTATTTTCTTTTTTTTTTTAAATTTTATCATAATTTTTGTTTTACCTATTTATATAGCGTGTCTGAAAAATAAGAATACCTCACTTGATCTAATCTACATACCTTTTAATAATGTTAAATTTTGTATACAAAGATTTTTGCTTCATTTGTTCATGGAAACAACCTACATGGAATTATCTTACAGTCAATCGAGCTGATCACTTATATGGTTACTTGTTTTTACCCTAAATCTTTGACCACTATTCTTGGAACAAATTCAAAATCTGGGTTGTTCGATATGGAACTAATAACATCGAAATATGTTATATCAATTTTTTGAATATTT
Source organism: Brachionus rubens (assembly GCA_022207745.1). Lineage (NCBI taxonomy): Eukaryota > Metazoa > Rotifera > Eurotatoria > Ploima > Brachionidae > Brachionus > Brachionus rubens. The sequence continues at coordinate 1,386,730 of JAJVHD010000018.1, read as the reverse complement.
TTTAGAATAAACCTCCACTCTTGATTTTAGACTAAGAGTACAGTTTCATCATCAAATTTAAAAATTTTCAATTTTTTCAGTTGTTATGTACAAAAATGATCTTAAGTGATGATGAACTTGCACCCATAGGCTAAAATTTTCTAAGATTAAGCGAACTTTTTCGCTTACTCTTAGCCTAAAGTCAAGAGTTGAAGTTTTTCTAGAACGAATTCAAAAAATCGTTATAACATGGTTTCGATGGTATTAGATCCATAATGCTTTTTTAAACTCTGTTCAAGGCAAGGCAAATTTTCATACCAGGTGCATAAATGGAGATTGTAGATCTTTTAGTCTACTTCAAACTGGTGCCCTGGGTGTCTTGATTGGATCATTTACAAAAGATTAAGATTTAGTTAAATTTAAAAATGATTTGCAACTAAATCCATTTTTCTCCTTAAGAAATGACCTTATCTGGGGTAACTGTTTGAAACATGCTAAAATATCTACAATTTCCATTTATGCTCCTGTTATGAACATTTACAGTTGGTTTATTAATTGACTACCAACACTACGTTGAGCTAGAACCACAAAATAGTAGCCTTAATAAAGTTGTTAAAATTATTAGGGATGTTAAGGCAACAAAAATCTAGAGAAAAGTGTTCAATCTCGTACAGTTGTTCTTGCGAAAATGTAACGGTTAGTTCGCGTGGAACGCGTTTTGGACGGTCTTTAAAACGGTCTGTTTCGAGTTCATTAGAGCTTCAATTCAGCGTTCAGTACCCGTTCTAAGACTAGACTCGTACTAAAGAAAAGTCTAAGAACAGAACGAGAATTTATTGAAAGAAAACAAAGTAGATAAACTCCAATTGGACCGTTTTTTAAGACCGTTCTGGACGCCTTTCGAACGAAACGTTACATTTTCATTTAGCAGACTTGGTTAAAAGACGATTGTTTTCAGTTTTTCAAAAAGTTCAAATCTTACATTTTGTTTCTTTTCCGTATTGTTCATTCATTTATTCCGAATATCTAAAATTTGAAGAAGAAAATGAAAAACAAGTCAAGTCTAAAACTCGTACGATAAAAAGAAACCAAGACTTTTATACGAATAAAATCGAAACAACAACAAAAAAAATAAATAAGATAATTAGTGTAATTAGATTTTTGTTACTTTATAAAACAAACATTATCCAACAAAATAACTAAAGTACAAAGTGCCTTTGAATGAGTTCAATGCTTTTATGCCCAGCCAGAGATAATAATAAAATTGACAAATTTCTATCGATTCTTGTTCGAAAATAAAAAAGAGAAAATTCGATTTTTATTTTTTTTTTTAAACAATGATTAAGTTTTAAAAAGCATCTAAAAATTCAAATTAGATAAAAAATTAAAATTTTTAAAATATTTTCCCTAAAGAGAAATGGCTTTTTTTTTGTTTAGTTTTTTATTTTTAGTATGACAAGTCATGGTTAACAACAGAACCATCCATTCATTCATTGAAGGGACACTCTCTATCAAACAAATTAATTAAAATTTAATTAAAAAAAAAAATGGAAAAAAAGAATTTTCCATTTAAAACACAAACAAATCGTTGGTAATTAATTTTTCCTTTAAGGAATTCAGAGAAATTGTCGAATAGATCGATCTTTAATAAACTAGAAAACAAAAAAATTAGCTTTTATTCATTTGCAGAGATTTATTTTTTGTTTAAACAAAATATAATGAAACATAATGCAAAAAAATTTGTGTAGGTGTATTTTTCATTGAAAAAGTATTCTTTTGAAAAATACGTATAGGTTCTTAACTAGAGAAATCTCTCGAAAAACAACTTTCTCGTTGTTGAATACCTTCTTTTTTTTTCATATAAACAAAATATAATGTACTTGGATGAAGTCATTTAAGTGGAAAATCAAAATGGAAAAGAGAGGGAGTAAAAGCATTGAAAAATAAAATATATGAAGGTTCTGCTTATGAGTTTTCTACTTTCTTGAAAATAAAAAAACAAAACTTTTTATTCTAATTAAAAATTTTCATGCAACAAAGTTAGAATGGTAATTAATTTTGGTAAGGATTATGAGACGCTCGATTTTTTTGTTCAAGCAAAAGGTATGAAATGCATGATATATTTTTTTTTCTGTAAATAAGATAAATGAATTTATGAATAAAAATAATTGCTTTGATAAGTCTGAAAGTAAGAATGAAAATGAAAGCTTAAAATGTCAAGCCTATGATGTATTGGCTTAGCTAATTGATTTTTAGGAAGATTTTTTTTATTCAATACATGATTGAATGGTTTCAATTGAAAGAATACTTTCGTAATTAAAAATTTAATTTTCAATTTATATGCTTTTATTTTATTAATTAGGTTTGCTGGGACGTTGGGGCATACATAAAACCCCCTTTCATTTATTAAGTTTGATCAGGGACCTGATTTCAAAATGAATTGAAATACCGTAATATTTTTTGGTTTAACCATCGCACCGTATGGTTCAAGCGTACTAACCCTAAAATTTTAACATTTTTGAAAGTTTTATGGTATGATACGATTGGAACGGTACGGTAAGTGGTAAGCCTTTTTTTCAAGATATTTTACGAAAAACAGAAATGAAATAACGCTATTCTATATCTGTAACGTTATGTTTTGTCTAACAAGACTTTTTGATCGAAAATCCGAAATACTGACCCGCATTTTAGGAGAAAATGATCCCTAAAAGAAGAATAGATTTTGGGTTCTGAAAATAGTACCAAAAGAGTCATTTTTTGAAAATTTAAAAATATTTTTTTAACGTTCTCGTTCGTCCGAACGTTCATTTTTGGAACATGTGAACGTCTTGAAAAGTATGTATGTTTTCGACAATTTTCTAGAATGGAGATCACGAATTTTTGGTCACAAATTTCAAAATAATCTTAGTGATTTTGATGTTATTTTTTTTAAATATAAAAAAAGTGGGACCATTTAGAGTATTTTGTTCCAAATTTTGTCTAGTTTTAATAGGAGAAGCTGGTCATTTCTTCGAGGAGAATCAAAAAACTGAAAAAACACCCAAAAAAATTCATTTTTTCACCTAATAGTGTAGTTAAGCTGTACTTGAGAAACATAAAAAATGCTCAACTTTTTACAATTTTTTATATTTCATAAGCTCTTGAGATGACAACTAAAGCGTAAACGTTTAAAAACCGAGTAAGAAAGCTGCCTAAATTTGGCATTGATTGGTACAACAACACAGAATAATTTTGAATATTGAAATAATTTTTTTTCTGTTGGTCTTATGATGGTACTGCATATGTAAAAAAGTGTAACAAACTTTGTTACACCATTGAGCAGTCTCTGCTGTATGTGTGCAAAGACCCGATAAATTGCACACTATTAAAGCGTATACTGCAGAGTTTTTGCAGAGGTTGCTCAATGATGCAACAAAGTTTTTAACATATGCATAAGCATCAAATGACCAACATAAAAAAAATTATTACGATTTTTCAAAATTGTTTCGTTTTTTTGTACTAAACCCTCGTGTCCAAATGATTCAAAACTATAAGGAGAGGGTAAGGGTCTGGAAAGAACTCGAAATTATAGAATCTCTTAAATGATAAATTAACTAAAACTTATGCAAGAGAATTTCAAGCTGTACAAGCTAAAAAGATCTTATTCAAAAAAAATTCGATTTTTACAGAGATCAGACATTTTAAAAAAAAATTGAGATTTAATATTTTTGTAAGACCCCATTTATTTTACTAAAAAACAGTTGCAAATACTTGAAATAATTTGAAAAAGATGGTGTAAATGTAATTTAAAGAAATAATTTTTTGCGTAAAATAGACTTACAAGTTGCTAATGAAATACTCAATAACATATTTAGTCATTTATTAATCATTTTGACAAAAAGTAAAATAATCGATCAAATAAAAGCCTCTAAATCAAAACTTTGGTATAATTTGAGCTATTTAAATAGATTACTTCTAAAATCCTTAATAATTTTAATAATAATAATTTTCTCTTTGAAGCTATACTTAATTATATTTTTTATAAGACTAATTATTTGAACCTTTTTAAAAACAAAAAATTTAAATTTTGAAGTTAATTTTAAAAAAAATTTTCCATGCATTGTTTAATGAAACTGCGTAAATATTACGTACAACCCTGGTCATTCAGAGCTTCCAAAAATGAACATTCATGAACCTTCATGAACGTTCAAGGTTTTGAAGGTTCAAGGGTCCAAGGGTCCATGAAGCTTCATATTTCTTCATGTTTTTTCATTATTTTTCTAAAATTTTCATGTTTTTTCAGACTTAAAAATATGAAAATTTTAGAAAAAATCAGAAAAAAATGAAAATATTTGAGGATATTTGAACCTTCAGAATCCCCTTGAAGCTTCATGAACGTTCATGAAGCTTACATAAGTATCTGTGTTGACTGTGTTGACAGTAATGTTCTGTGTTGACAGACATAAGTATCTCTGGGATCTTTAACTTGGAAAAACATTATTAATCTATAAAAATTTATCATTGAAAATATTTATTGATCAATATCGATCTACAAAAATAAACTATGATGATTCAAGTATTTTAAATAGATATCATAAATATAAAACCACTTTTGCAAATAGACAAACAAAGTAAAAATATTCAATTTTATTTTCTCTCATTAATTGAAAACAATAAATGGTCCGATGTTTGTTTAAACTCGTTGATTTTTCATGAATAAAAATATTTTATTAAATGAATATGGTTTCTTTTTGTTTAGAAATTTTTTTCTATTTACTCAGTACGAAAATTTATTTGTTACAAAATAACTTTTTAAACTTGAAAAGCTCGGCTTTATTTATATTTATAAATTGAAAGTGTTTTATTTTTGTTTGAAAAAAAAACGACATCTTGAGATGATTTTCTTGAAAATATAAAAAAACAACAATTGAAAATTTATTTTTACAAAGAACGAATTGAATAGTTAAAAAAGTGTACCCATTGCTTGTTTATTCTTTATTTAGATTTTGCACCCCTACATCATGAGGTTAACATTTTAGATATATTCTAACACACGAGGCCAGGGGGTAGGTATATTTTCACTGTTTCTACCGCATGCACCTACATGGACTACACAATGTTAAAAAAATAGTTTACGGACTCGGGTATTAATGCTCTATTTTAAATTCAAAGCATTTTTAGTTCAGATTAGTAGTAGCAGTAGTATTACTTTTTGTGTGCAGATCTAACATCTATTAGAACAATCCTAGACTTAATTAGCTGCAGAAGCTGATTAGGCTTCCTAGTCGGGTAGACAGTAACAGAATTTTTTTATACGTTTGCATGTAATTTTCACTTTTGCTTACTTAGCTTTTCAGCTTTTAAAAACCATTTTTTGTCAAGGCTAGATTTAACCAATCTAAGAACAAGAAGATTAAGGGGTGACTTAATTTTCACAATTTTGCACTACAGTGCCATTGAACTTTTTCAAAAGTTTTTTATGCATGTTAAAACAATTATGAAATTAGTTTTTTAACGGTAAATATACCACCTCCCCTGGCCTCCTGTGTCAGAATTTTTAAAATACTACCCAATTTTTTAAGCGTGTACAAAATTATAAAAAGGCCTAGTGGTCAGGAAAAATCCGATGTCAACATTAATAAATGAGAGGTTCATTTTTAAATGTAATGAATGAAACGTACCCTGTTAGGATCTGTTAGGATATGCGATTTTAATGAAATCATTATTCACGCTGTTCTTTTTGTTAAATCATTTAAACATAAAAAATTAGTCACATGACAAATTAAAAGAAAATTTTCAAAATTACAAATTTTAAAAAAACTTGAATTATAAATGAACAAAAAAATAAAATGAATTCAAATTTTCTTAACTTGGTTCCATATTTGATTCCAGTAAAAAAAGAAACAAGTCAAAATGATCGATCGTGCAATCTAATCTACAAAGGATTCATAGACATATTTGTAAATACAAACTCGAACTACATAATTTAAATAGAAAAAAAAAATTCTAATTTTTAAAAAAAAAAGCAAGAAAACTTTTACATAAATTTAGAAGCTAATTTAATTGATAACAGAATAAATTGGATAAAAATAGAATGTGACTCTGCTTTGAATATTTTAATACTCAACACAAAAGACATACTCGAACAGGTTTTGGTTTTTTTTTGTAAAAAAAAAATTTTTTTTTTTCTAAACCTTTTTTTTTTAACTCGTGTCTTTAAAGCGTTTAACTAAATGTGACTCGTTACGAGATTTAATTCATGAACTCAAAAATTTAATTGTAATCATTTGCACAACACATTTGGCAAATTATTTTAAAATTGTTTTTTTGTTAAGGAATGTAATGTCAAAAAAAATGCTCACGATAATCACGCAGTAAAAATGAACATTGAATTTTTGAATTCAATTGATTTTTATAAACGACTTGTAGGTGAGATTGATACCATTGGGTGGAGAAAGTAATGCGACAAAAAAATGTAATTTCTTGTTTGAAATTTGATTTAATTTTTACAAAAAGTTTGTTAAGAGTAAACGAATCGTTTACAGAAATTGTTTTTACATACGAAGAAAATAGTCGGTTACATGAATTAACTTTTAACTTAACTGAAGCAGTAAATTTTAAAAATTTTATTTTAGATTTGAATTTTTTGATTTTTTATTGTATTTTTTAAGTATCCGAAAAAAGAACCAGTTTACAGAACTGAATTACCAGCAAAGTTTACATTCGATTGGAATCAAGTATTTTAAATGATTTTTAAATCAATTGATTAGGATTAGAGGATATAAACATGCATAGAAGCATTAAGTTCAGCACATACTTTACATTAATTGATGAGACAAATATAAAAAACAACGCACCATAAACCCAAACTAATCGAAAGAATTATTTTTTTGAACTAATTTAAATTTTAACTTATGTTTCGAGTTACGTGCTTTCATTTGAACCTATAATCGACTTATGTTGAAAATGAACCGAAGGTGTACGAGACTGCAGCAGTAGAGGGTCCTATTGAGAAAATCTTTTTTTGATAATCCGACCATTTTAGCATTTTTAGCGGCGTTGAAAACGTATAGGAACAGAATTAAATTTAAAACAAACTGATCGTAATTTTAGAAAAGGATACATATTCTTAAAGAGCAATTTTTTCTCTTTATGCCTATGCCAAAACAATATAAGTTAAAATTTAAATTAGTTTTTTATAGGGGAACCCACCATTACTCAGAACAAATTGACGAATTTTGCATAAACATATTATTAATTTTGAATGCATAATTATAATGCTAATGTTTTTGTTAAAATGAGAGCTCATAGAGACCTCTTCACTCGAGGAAAAATTCTTATAGGGAGTTACGCCTTTTTTGTTAGATTTATTTAAAAAAAAGATGTGTGAATAAATTTATTCTTTAATAATTTCAATTACAAGAGCCGCTTGATTATATATAATTAAAAAAATACTATTACTGATTACAAAATTCTAATTTTACTTTCGAAAATAAAATTTCTTTTATCATCTGATACAGCAACTATTATAAGAAGTAAACAATGTCAAATGTTCGCTATTTGATTAAACAAGTAAACATTTTCTTTTAACACTGAAAAGTAAAGGAGAGGTTATCAAAATTTAATGTGGTATAACGATTTTTTGTGTAAAACAACTTGTTGTAGTTGAAGCTCCGATCCATCTGGAACCACAAAAAAATGCCCTTTTTGGAAACCATTTTTACAATCTACACCCCAGAAAATCATTTTTGGAATTATTTCAGGATTTTTACAATTTAGCAACTAATGAGCGTCTCTGTACGATAAATGTTCTTAAGGACAGTTTTTTGTTGACCATTCTTCAGATAACAGATGCAGCAAACGATTTCGACTATTCATGTCATGCTGATCCTGTACCGAAACGTTTCATTTCAAAAAAAACAATGTATCATTCTTATGTTTCATTTGATTTGTTGACAATACAATCAAAATACAACCGGGCTACCGAAACAGACATGTGTACCCATTTATTTTCTGGTATTGGGTCGGTTTGAGTAACTCGAAAAAATTGGGGTTTAGGGTTCGGGTAGGGTATAGGTTACCCATAAATTTTGGGTTTTTGGGTATAGGTTGGATTGGGTCACCCATAAAAATGGGGTATTTGGGTTTAAAATTGGGTTTATAAATTGAATTTTGAGGTGTACCTACCCTATTTTTAACCCAAATACCCTATTTTTGTGGGTGACCCAATCCAATCTATACCCAAAAACCCAAAATTTATGGGTAACCTATACCCTACCCGAACCCTAAAACCCAATTTTTTCGAGTTACTCAAACCGACCCAATACCCGAAAATAGATGGGTACACATGTCTGTACCGAAAATTGATTTTTTTGTTGGAAATCTTGTTAAAATTTTCGGTAACCGCTGAAACACGGATGCGAATCGATGAGTCCAGATTTCGAGTACTGTTAAAATTCCGGATCGGGAATAAATTCTAGCTTTAGCTCAAATTATCTCGAAAACCAGTTGGATGCCTAATCAAATGATAATATTTGTGTTTCTTTATTTTAAAAAAAGCTTCTTACATGAGGCTTCTTAAGAGATTTTGAGCGAAAACAAGTAATGACATTTACATGCAAAATAAAGTTGACTTGATCTAGACTATAGTCAAGAAACTAAATTTAGGTTTTATAAAAAGGAACACTTCAAAAATGAATTTTTTGTTTCGATCCAAAACCGAATTTTGGAAAAAGGCGAAAAATCAGGATCAATATTTTAGGGACAGACAAAATTTTCAAAGTAACGTAAAAGCTCGATATTTAGGACATGTCGCAAATAAAGGATATCCTTTATTTACGACATGTTCTGTATGAACGAACACTGTTTTTTTTTTAAATCTATGACATGTCGTAGATAGCGAAAATTGATGAAATTTCTGAATTATGCCTCCTTTATTTGCGACATGTCGTAAATAATGAATTACCTTTAAATGAGACACTAATGTATTTTTATTTGATCACAAAATCAGAAATTTGAGTTTGAAAAGAGGTTTCCTTATCTGTAGATTTCGAATCTGAAGTCAAAAACTATTTGCTTCTCCTTTAGGTGCTAGGCATAGGTAACCCTGGGTGATATCGGCTATTTCCTTAGCGGATCATCAGTCCAAGCTGAATTTTTGATATGTTATAGATTTTTTGACGAGAAAAAAGAAAATGTTGGTCCCGTCTTTCAAAACGATATTCTTCATAGTTAAATATTCAAAATACTGAAATTTCGGTGTTTTGGGCTCAATGTAAGTTTCATTGAGACTATTGGAGATAGAGGTCTAATTTTTTGTTAAGCTTGTAGAGGAAGAATTTTTGTACAAACTAGAGAGTTTTTGAAATGTATGAAGTTAAGACTTCGTAGATAAATCTTCATAAAAAACCTCTTTTTGGGAATGGTCACTTTGGAGCCTTGTACCTCAGCATTTTTAGATGTTTTATTTTTACTTTTCGTGAGCTCAAAATGTAAAACTGCTCCACGTTTGCATGCGTTTGTGTAAGATTTCTTAAACTTAACTTTTTCAGCTTTAGACATTTTAAAAAAAAATGAATGAAAATAAATGACAAACAAAATCTCAAAAGAAAAAAATTTGAATTGAATAGACAAAAGAAAAAAGAATAAGGTTCGTTTTGCTTAAAAGGAGTTTATTTATGTTATTGTTTCAAAAGTTGTAGCAGTCTTAGTTTTAATGCTATCAAGTTTTATCTTGAAGAGGGATAGGTTGTTTGTTGTATGATAAAAAACAAGTCATTGTAAAATCCAAAACTAAAATACATCGTTTAACGTTTTAAGTTAAGCATACTCAAAGTTAATCCGTACTTCTTTAATTTCGCACAATTAAAAAATATTTAGAACATGTCTCATTTAAAGGTAATTCATTGTTTACGACATGTCGCAAATAAAGGAGGCATAATTCAGAAATTTCATCAATTTTCGCTATCTACGACATGTCATAGATTTAAAAAAAAAAACAGTGTTCGTTCATACAGAACATGTCGTAAATAAAGGATATCCTTTATTTGCGACATGTCCTAAATATCGAGCTTTTACGTTATAAGAATGCAATCAAATTTAGTTTTATGGTTAATGTTAAGTTCGATTCGTGCTTTAAAACTTTTCTAAAAGATTTGACTTGATTTAAATGATCAGGAACAAGCTTGAGTGCATCCTACTCTCATGTCAGTATTATTTAATTTAAGATTGAATAATTTTTTATTTTATTTTATTCCTTAAAAATAAAATCTTAAATTCATATTCACTCAAAAATAGTTGGTTTTTTGATTCCAACAAGAGCAAAAAATTCAAATTTAATTTTGGCTTTAAAAAAATTTTCAAGTATCCATTACATTAAAGTAATTGATTAAATAGTATTTTTACTAATTCAAACAGTAATTTTGATCGAAATAAGTTCGTTCGGTTTGAAGTATCTTATTTTTTTAATCATTATAATTATGCTTATCCAAATAAAACGTAAAGGTAGAATTAATTACTCAGAATACAAAAAATTGTATTGGATGCATATTTTTTAAGTGTTCAATTAGATTTAGTGACGTCTCAAAATTTAGTGATTAAATCATGCTTTTTTATTTCGAAATTTGTTTCGTTAAGAATCCTCTTTATTTTTTAAAAATATTTACTTGAGTTTAGACTAATTAGTTTTGGTTTTTTTTTAAATACCTCTAATGAAACTTTATGTTTGAAAATAATTGGAATGTTATTGATTTTTACCTTAATTATTTAGGCTCAATTGCTCCTTATAAAGTTAATAAATAAAGGGATTGTGAACTTTTAACTAAAAGAGAAGAAAATAACTTAAATTTTCGTAAAACGAGCACTAATAGACAACAGGGTGTGAAGGAAACTTCATTATCCTTTTTATCCTCATCCGAGAAAATTATCTTTGTTCTTTACAAGACAAGGTCTTAGAGACTAAATCATCCTGTACATCCTTTTTGGCATTTTTGTCCTTTTAATTTTAAGGTAGGGTCCGGGTTAGGCGTTTGTGAGGGTTAGGCATCATAAAGAGAATCACTAAGCATTTACTGTCGATATTGGGCGCGAAATAAGGCTTTAAAATGTAAAAGGAAAAAAAGGATGTACAGGATATAGGGGTCCAAGTCTTCTAAATGTCTAGTATTAAGACCAAGACAGAGTCAGGTTTAGGATTAATTTTAAGTTTTGAATCTGAAAATTTGTTTTAGCTTTATTTGCGAAAGATATCTTTTATGCATCCTTTATGCATCCTTTTTTAATCCTTTAAAGGATTTAGACCTCTTGATTGGCAATAGGTCAAAACGAGGGTCTCTAATTGTATTAAGTTGAATATTAAAAAGCCCTCGAGGTCTCCTTTTTCAATCTCGTTAATCTAAAGACATCATGCCTAAAATTTAAGAACGGGGCTAGGTCTCTAACCATTGATCGGTTAAATTAACATGGATTTAAAGTCTATTAGGCTACTGAATCAAAATGTGAGCTTCAACATAAGTAATTTCTTTAACTGTTAATTTCTGTAACTTTTCGTTTTTTTCAAATTTTTTTTCCAAAATCAAAAAATTTTAAACGATCTCGTAATTAGGCAATTATTCATGGGATTAATGGATCGAAAGTTAAAAAAAATGACAAATAAGAAATTTATTATTCTATTTTTATTATTTTTAAATAAATTACTTTTTGTTTTTGATTCTCTAGTTCATTAAAAAAAATGTTTAGTTAATCAAAGTTGAAAATGAAAGAAAACAATGGTCCTACTAAATGGGTACTACTACCCATTTTTGTGAAATCTTTTAACGTAAAAAACCGAAAATACAATTTTTTTTGAAAACCTAAACCTTCTAGGCGATACAAAACTTCAAGAGCTTTCAAGCTATCATATTGTTTTTTTAAAAAAATTTATTTTTTCCACTTAAATTTCAATTTTCGATTTTTTGAAGCTTATACCCTCAACCAACGCCTGATTTTCTGATAGAAGAGACTTCGAATTGTCCAAAAAAATAGGTCTCGACCCCTCAGCTTTTTTAGTTTTCGAGTTATTTTGGTTTGAAAAAAAAATGGCCCCAAAGCGGCCAAATTTCTCAAAAAACCCGAATATTCATACCATGGTGAACCGAATATTCAAAATCTGACTTCATAGGCATGTTCTCCAGGCTAAGAAACATAAAATTAGTAAATAAAAACAGGAGTCAAAAAGGTTAAAAATGTTGGAGGTCTTTGTTAGGTAGCCCTCTAATTGGCTGACTTAACTAAATCGTTAGTTTAATCAATAAATATATTCTAAACACATCATAAGATGTATATTCTTGTAGAGAATTTTCAGCCTTACGAAAAAAATGCTATACGATCAAATTTTATCAAATGTTTACTTTACTTTCTGTTAAAAATAGCGGTAAAGGTCGTAACTTAAACAAGTGAAAAGTGCATCAATTGACTAATATTAAAAAATAAATTTTGCAACACCCATGCTTCTCATCTTAGAGTGCTCGATACTTGGCACATCTATTGCATATATATCAATTTTAAATGTTAGGACACCTGTATTATGCCTGTTTTAATCAACCCGGATTAATAAAATACAATTTCTTTAAAGAATTCGTCGTTATTTGACGTGTACGGGCAATTTATGAACGAAGTTGATATTTATACTTCATTTTGGGACGAGATGAAAATGTTAGATGACAATTGTTGGATACTAGAACCATTAAAACCGTCAAAAATTGATTGTCATCGACGCATAAAATTGAATAACAATGTTTCAATTTATGTCAAAATTGATCCTAGAAATCCAAAAGAACTACCTGAGATTATTTTTCTTGGATCGGAAGCATGTAATTTTAATTACAAACCAATCTTAATTAAAGATTTTTTTAAAAAATTTAAAATTCAAAACGTCAAGCAATAGAAACATTTCGAGACAAATTTGAAACAAAATTTGACGAATGGAATTCAAATATTAGTATTTTTTATAATTTGAGCGAACTTTTAGATATAAAATTACCAACAAAATGTGATCAGGAAGAGGAGGTTGGTTTTTTTTTGTTCTTGTTTTGTTTTTGATTTATCATTTTACTTAGAATTTCAACATTTCGTGATCAATAGAAATTTAATCAAATCTTTCATTAAATTTGATTAATTCATTCTTTGTTTTGTTTAAAACAAAAAAAGACAAAAATTATCTTTCCAAAAAAATATTTGAAAATCAATAGTCTTAAACATAAACCTTTTATTTTTCTAAAAAAAGTACATAACGATGTATTTTCAATATTTTGAAAACTTTTTAAACCCTAAAATATTCCATTCTTTCTCAAGGTCGGAAAAATACTTCAGAAATTGACGTTTCCGTATAATTATCTTATGAAATTATATTAAAACCGGTTTAAATTTAATCCCCTCTATCATAATTTTTGACATAATTATATAATCTACAATCTGCCAAGGGCGGTCGAAGTAATATCGGTTAATTAGGGCACACGATATTCTATTTTATGCTTGAGGAACAATTTTTTGTGAGACAATCAACTTCCTTTCAATTTCTAGCTTTCTTTTCCTGGCCTCGTCAAGTTTTTTTTCTTAAACAACTAAGAGCTCATTATTTAAATAATTTACAACTGTGCTGAAAATAGACTGATAGCTCCAATTTTTTAAACGTTGAACAGACTTAAAAAATTTTACGTATTACGTAAAGGTCACAAAAAAAGCTACAAAAGGCTGCGGAAGCTATTTTTTAGAAAATAGTCAGGTTCCAATTCCTTGTTGGAAATATAATTTTGGTTTAAATATGCTGTATCACTACCGTAAATTCTCGTTAAATGTTACATGTAACCAAACCTAAAATTCGGGTTATGCTCCCGTTCCGTTCCTAAAAAACATTTAACGAGAATTTACTGTATTAAAGAGTATTCAATTTTAGTTAAATGTCATATTTCTCATTAAATAGAGAGCATATTTTCTATCAAACCTGCTCCAGTCATTTAAAATTTAATTTTTAAATGTATTTTTCATATATACCCTGAAGTTCCTTAAAAAAACCATAAGATGAAAAGTTTTTCCATTTGTATTTGAATTTTGGGCAAATCAATTCAAAAAAATCAAAAAACTCAATTAAAATTTTTAAAGATTTGATAAAAGTAGGGAAAAGTAGGTTTTAGTTCTGCAGAGTTATTCTATCAAGGTAAACATTAAATGTAAAACCTTAGGGTATGTTCTGCAAACTTCTGCAAAATAATTGCGCATTTAAATTAAATCGATTAACAGTGCCTGCATTCTGAACTCTGCAAGAAGTATTTGCAGAACATACATTTAATGTCTACCATGATAGAATAACTCTGCAGAACTAAAACCGTTTCCCTACTTTTATAAAATCTTTAAATTTTTTTGAATTGATTTGCACCTTCAAATCGCCGAATTTTGATGGAATAATAAATTTTAATTGAAAAGTAAAATATTTCTTTCATAGATTTAAATCGGTTCAAGTCGGTTTCAATAAACCGATTTGGATACCAAAATTTTAATCAAAATTTAAGAAGCATTTAGTTGTACATATCAATCATTCCTTAGATTTTTCAAAAAAATTATCAGTTTTGTACCAAATTTTGTTTTGAAAAGTGCCGAAAATCGGCGATTTGAAGTTGCGAATCAATTTAATAAAACCAAAAAACTCAATTTTATTTTTAAAATCTTTAGAAAAAGTACCTATAGTTTTCTTCTTATGCAGAGATATACCTAAAAGGTCAACATTACATGTAAAACCTTAATGTAAGATCTGCAAATTTCTGCAACAAAATTGCGCATTTAAATTAAATCTATTTACATTGTCTGCATTCTGTACTCTGCAAATATATTTCGCAGATTTTTCACTAAGGTTTTACATTTAATGCTGACCTTGTAGGTATATCTCTGCATAAGAAGAAAACTAAAGGTGCTTTTTCTAAAGATTTTAAAAATAAAATTGAGTTTTTTGGTTTTATTAAATTGATTCGCAACTTCAAATCGCCCCGAAAATCAACATTTTTATCTATAGAAATTAAGATTTTTGGGTTAAAAAGTGTAAATTCTATCATCTTTTTGATTTTTGTCAGTTTATTCGGCGTTTTATTTTTAAGCAGAAGCATAAAAAAAATGGGTATGGAAGTACTCTGGGACTAGATAAGATTTGACTGAAAAATGCCGTTTTATTTCCCGATTTTAGCTCTTAGGGAATTATTTTTGCCCGACAATTAGGGTTCTAGCATCAATGGTAACTTTTTAGCTTGCAGGTCATATATTCAACAACATCTTTTTCCAATCATGATTATTTAAATGTTTAAAAAAGCACCTTGACGTTAACAAAAAGTAGGATGGTAGGGTCAAAATTTTTGATTTTTTCAGGTTTTCCAGGTCGTAGATTAACGTCATCAAGTCAAAAAGGACGTTTTGCTTCGGCCGAACCTTCCTCAAAGCCAAAAGTATGTCTTTCTTAATGGGCTTCAGACTCTTCGACTTCACATCAATAGTTTAAGTCAACTTTTAATATCCAATCAACAAATTAGCAATTAATTTTAGAGTTAAAAGATGAAAACTTTCAAATTGTGAAAAAATGTTTATTCTAGTCTACTAAATAAATGAATTTCAGGCATCCTTCTTGAATCATTTGTATAGAAACAATCCTTTGTCTTCTTGAATCCTTTGATTTTTTTTATCTGGTTTAAAGGATGCCGGAATCGAATGCGGTATATGCTATTCATATTTGTTCAATAATCAAGGACCTGATGTTTACTGTGAAACCAACAATTGCAATAAATCATTTCATGAGCAATGTCTTCATGAAGTAATTATTTTTATTTTTTGATTTCACTTTAAAAAACGTCAACTTTATCTACACTTGGTTAAAATTCAAAATTTTAATCATTTTTACGGGTAAACTGGTTAAAACCCAAATGAAACTTTTTTTAAAATAAAAAAATCATTTTCGAGTGATTAAATCTTAATTTTCAAGTCAATTGATGCAATACTTATATTAAAATTGTTATGTAAGTTAATTAAAGTTTTTATAATCGAATTAAAAAATAAAAAATTTTCACAATCCTGTTTATAAGTAAATTGACATCATAATTCAAGCAACAAAATGAGGTTAACTTTCAATTCAGTTTCTTTTTACTTAAACAAAATTCATATCATCATAAAAAGCATTTAATTGTTATTACCCAGTCAACAGTTTCTTATAGAATTTTTGTGGTATCTTTAAAGAATTTTTTGTGGATTTTTTACAGATTTTCGAACGCTTTTTCTACAAAAATTCTTTAAACTTCTTCAAATTTTCTTTAAAAAATCTTTTTAATTTTTTGATTTTTCATGATCCTTGGTTTCGTCCATATCCTCATTACACAATTCCAACTAGTTTTAAGTATATTAGGGATTCGATTTGACAAAAATTTTAAATTTTTTTTAAATTTTTTTTATTTAATATAAAATTGATACAGAACGGTTAAAATTTGTTTACAAAATTCTAATTAATACATTAAATGCAAATAAAAAAAAGACAATAGTAACATTTGCCATCGATTAATGAACCGACTAGACTAAAACATGAACGTTAAATTTTCTTACTAAGTGCATAAATGCGAATTATATATAAATTGGCCTTCTGCAAAATGATACACTGGATGCCTTGATACTATCATACAGTGCTGGTCATTCACGAATTTGAGGGGCGGATGGTCATGAACGTTCGCCCATTTAATTCGTGAATGACCAGCACTATACTTTAAAGTTTAACTTAGGTTTAATTGAATTTAAAAACGATTTTCAGATGCAACTAAATCCAGAGTGCCATTTTGATATAGACTCAAAGATCTACAACTAGCACATTTGCATTTTTTATGAAAGTTAACCGTGCATGGTTTAGTAAAGTTGATTCATTAATTAATAGCCAAGACAAAAATAAGAAAAAAAAACAAAATGAACGAGATCAATTAAATTCGGATTCTCTTAAATCAAAGTTGTCCGCACAAGCTTCTGTTGACATTTCACCTGTAGAGTCTGATCTTGAAGCATTTCTTCTATGATTTTTTCTAAAATCTTGTATGAAAGAGTTCAATGATAAATTACGTTTGTTTGTCGTAAATGACGTGTCTTGTCGTCTTAGCAATTCTTAAAATATAAGTTGGTTTAGAATAATTTACAGTTGTGAAAAGTAAAAAATTAACTCTCGATTGAACGATTTGGTTAATGAATGTTCTCAACTTAAATGTAATAGACTCGAATTAATACACATGAATGTTAATGAACTATCCTTGTATTTTTATTTTAGAAATTTAAGAAATTACCTTCGATAGGATTTAACACTTGTTTATAATCTTTAATGATAACGGATGCTGTTTTTGTTAAAAATTCTGATCCTTCAACCATAACTAAAGGGATTATTTCCCGGAAACTTTTACACCCAGTATCATGTACCGTATTTTTAATGATTTCTTTGATTTTCGTTTCTTGGTCAGCTGGAATCATAAAGTTTGGAAATTCGCTTGAAAATGGAATTAGAGTAGGAATGTAGACATTCGGTTTAGAAGAATACAAATTGTCAAAAATTTTGCACATTGTTAGGATTCGTCCAATCTCTTCTTTAGCTTATTTTAATCAAGATTTAAATTTTTAAACTTGTGATACATAGGAAAAAGAAGAAAACTTACTAAAGGTCTGTTGATGTTGTACTATTGTCTCCTTTAAATCTCTTAACTCCTTTTTTAAGTCATTATTAGAATTTTTTTCAGTCTCGAGTTGCTGATGTAGGTCTAATAATTTTTTTTTATACTGTAAAATTTCTATCTCTTGTTGTTTGTTTGTTTTAAGATCATTCGTTTTGCTGTTTGTTTGTGATGAATTGACCGTTTTTTTTTGGGAAGGTAGTGAAAAATTGTCTTTTTCCGAATTTGTAACGGTTTTAAGTAGGTCATTGCACTTTTGTTTAGCCCCTTCAAAATTATTAAGTTATTTTTCTCGCAATTTTAAGTCATAAAGTAAGTTACCAATAAATTTCAAAACTCCTTAAAAAAATATTATTTCCAAAAGATATTTCATATTCTTCGCCTACTTTTATTTGTTCGCCATTTTTTGGATGGACACATAAAACAGACTGGATCGAAAAATTTTTTTCTAATGACCAAAATACTAATACAAAATCATTTTCTTCAGGGATCTTTGTAATGTTTATACTAGACTTAGGTTGTTGATTGCTTGCTGTAGGGTTCGAATCGGATTGTGTTGATTTTTTACAAGCTTCTTTGGCCGAAAGCGAGCAAACAGACTCGACGGGATCATGAATAGATGAATCCGAAACACATAAATAATGATCATCATTTAATTCATTTTTTTCGTTTGATTTTACATTTATTTTTTTTTTAGACGGTTTCTCAGTGTTTTTTTTTATTGGGCTGGTGGGGTTCGTAGTATTTTTTTTGGTTCTCGCACTAGCTCGAACTTTTAAAGAGGATTTGTTCGAATCGGTTTCACTTGATTTATTTGGATTTTGTTTAGGCATTATTAAAAAAATCTAATTTTAAAATTTCTAGTTTATTCAAAAAAAATTGTTTGTCCGATTTAATAAAATCAAAGATAGTAAATTAGTTGAAAAAATGATTAGAAGAAAAATCGCTAGTCAAAAAAGCATTTTCGCTAAGCTTGAAATTAAATTTGAGATCTAACATGTGTACATCATTTACTAAAAAATAATCGTTTGATTTAGCTGAAATAAAAAAATTAGATTTTATTCTTTTGTCTTTTTGAACATAAAATGGATTATCAATACACACTAAATGTTGACATACAACAAAGACATGCGTATGTAGTTTACAAAAAATTATAATGAAACCATATTTGTCTTTATTTTTAATTAAATTGTTAGAAAAGCGTGATGTATTATTTTCACTTGAGAACGATCTTGAACCAATCGTAACTTTGTCACTGAATATAAGAGAACTAGATTCATCTTTGAAATGATGGTCCAAAAAGTTCATAAGATAAAAATCTAGATTCTCTCTGTTAATTGACTTGTTTTGTCTGAATTTGACCTCTTTTAATGAATTAAAATTTTGTTTCATATTAGACGATTTGATTAAAAAATTTTGATTAATGAAATTAAAATAATCATCTCTATAATTTCTATCGTTAACGTAAATACTAATACACTGTGACACAGTCCATAATTTAATAAATTCGTCACCAATTAGATCTCTACTTTTGATCATGATTGTTAACTTTCGGTTTAACTCTTCAAACGGGTAACACGAAAGATTATTTAATGGGCCACATTGTAAGGTTGAATCAACTAAATGTAATAGTTCGTGAAAACCAGACTTAAGAATATGACAATCATAAAGTTCCTCTAACTGATCAACAAATTTTTTTACATAATCTCTAACTATTGTTAAATTTGACCTATTGATTTTCTTACAATAAAGCTGTTCAAGGGATATTATCAGACACAAAAGATGTTGAAAATAATCGTTTGACATTATTTCAAAAAAAACAGGAATAGCATAAAATAAGATAAAACTCATAAACTCATGAGATTTCCATGTTTTGTACTCTGAAATATCTCTTGGAGCGTAGCTAAAATAACTTGGAGGTCGTATTCGCTTCAATCTAACGTTAATAGATTCTATAGAGTTCATTAACGAGTAAGGTTCTTTTGCTGACGAATCAAACCAGTATTTGAATAGATCTTTAACGACACCTAAGAAAATGCTATGCATAGGGTCTATAATAGTCGATTCTGTCGGTTTATAGAATCTGAGCCTGTTTAAAAGTGTTTGACCTTTTATACCATTACAATCATGACCAGTAGATAAGCACGTTTTTAAGTCTATTAAATAGTTTGAATGAGTTCTTAATTGGTTTCCCGGTTCAGTTCGGTAAATTAAATGATTTCCATTTTTGTAAGGTACACTTGAACCGTGAATATTGCACTTAATACAACCATTATAACCGTTTGAATTTATGGTGTTGTTGATCAATGCACGTGCAGGTTTATCATAAATTCCGTACAAGACAAAAAAACGATAAATTTGGTCATCAATTTGAAGACCCAACTCCAATAGTTCAAGGTCTATAATAATTGGAAACAAAAAATCATCCATTGTTTCTGGTTTACCAGCTGAAACCAGGATACCTAAATATAATTTCAAATTAAAAAGAAGTAGATGGAATTTATACCGAAATTTAAGTTAAAAAAAAATCTAATTTTGATGAAAAAAGAATTGACTTCAAAAAATTTCGGATATATACAATAGATTTTTAATTAAAAAATACCTGCTATCAGAATGTTGTCGATAAAATATCGTGTTTCGATCGGCAGTTCATTGATAGCCAAAAAGACTGGCCACACAGAAACTTTAGACTTATTCGATAAACTAATTCCATCGGTATTCAAAATAAAACTATAATTTTTTTCAAATTCATCCGAAATGTCATCAATATCTTTTTTATACGAATCATATACAGCGCTATCATAAATATCTTCTATCACTTCACAGTTTCGAGTTGTTCTTTGTGGAACAGGTAATATTTTTTTTTTGAATAATCGCTTTATTTGATCTTCAAGAGGCAATCGATAAAATATTTGTAACCTTTTACAAAAAATGAGTAAATTAAATTGTTTGTCAACTTTTTTTAAAGTTTAATAGATCTAGTGAAAATGGAAACTTCTAACGCACCGCGCGTCGTATAATTTATAGCATTTTTCACTGACTCCATCAAATAAAATTACTTTGATAGACATGTCCTACAACTTCTCTGCTTTGGATGTTCTAAAGTCACATAAATTTTACATTTCGAACAGAACCATTTTTTTTCGTATACAGTATTTTCTTCTGTTAGACTTAACAGTTTTTTGCTTATTTGATCGAATGACTTTGGTAAATCTAATTTTGTTGTAATTCTTAATAATTCGATCACCAATCGTAACGCATCTTGAGTTAGTTTACCAGAATAAAATAGCGACAGCAGACTAATATTAATAAGCTCGATCTTTTCACTCGTACTAAGGGTTTCTTCAGAAAAGTTATCGTTTGAGTCATCGAGGTACTCTAAAATAGAAATGACACTTCCTTCATCTTCCTGATCGCCAACAATATTAAGTTCACCATCATCATCTTCATCTTCAAAATTTAGCCGGTCAAATTCATCTCGATCATCGCGAATTTGTTGAGAATTATTTTCATCATTATCAGTTAAAGAGTAGCTTGTCTGTTGTTGATTAGAGTTATTAAGGAAATCGGGCCAAATGCTGTCGAAGGCTTTTGTAATTTTTTCTTTTTCAACTTTTCGGCGATAAAAAGCGGTGCTTCTAGGGATTTTCGTTTTTTTGTGTTCGTTTTTTTTAGACATTGAAATTATTTCATAAACAAAATTAAAAGAAAAAAATTGATAAAATACAACAACAGAGGAGTGTTAATTTTAACTTTAATTTTTTTTCTAAAAAATGCAACTTTGTCATACATAATTAAAATATGGAGAAAATAAAGATTTTATTTCAAAAGTTCATTTTATTATTGTTAAGTTCAAATTGTCTGTAACAAATCCTTAAATTTTGAAGTAAATTTAGAGTGTCTTTAAAGAAACAATTTAATTTCTACAAAATTTTACTGACTGGGTAATAGAAAATTTGATTCTTTTAAGTTCTTGGAAAATGATAGGTTTAATTAAAATTTAAAACATCCTCTACTTCTGGATGATAGGCTTCTCTGTCTAAAACTGTTTTTTATTCTGCTAATACACGAAGGAAGTTTTACGATTTACAGTTAAAACCGTTTCGGTTAGAGTTATTTAGATTAAGGTAAGGAGATTTTTCTTTGTCTGAGTACTAATTTAATAGCTTAATTTCAGGAACCATCTAATCACTTAAAGGAAATTCATCAGACGAGTGGGTGATTAAAACATGAACTTATAATCATCCCACTATCTATAAATGTAATGTGATTTTTTAACAACCACTCAAAAAATCTTAAATTTTGCTTAAAAAAGACATAAACAGGAAATGTAAAATCACATTTGACTTTATGTCTTTAATTTCAAGTTTTGAATTTAAAAGATTTAAAAAAGACCTAAGGGTTTTGTGTGTACGTCAAAAATTTTTGGATACATTAAGATGACGTTTTTTTTTCAATTGCGTAATTTGTAATTATAAAAACGTGAGAATTTTTTTAAATTTTTTCAGTGGATAAAAAATTCAAGTAAATGTAAAATATATTTCGGTTACATTTACGGTTTGTGTCCTTATTGCAATGAGGTAATATTTTTCTTTTAAATTACTAATTGATTTGATATTTTTAACATTAATTATTATTTAAGTCAATCAAATGTAAAATATTGGCGGATCAATGATGATTAAATCAAAACAATAATTATTTCAAGTATCCTGATACTAACTCAGGGAAGGAATAAAATCGATTAATGTTAACCGTATTTTGTTTTTTAAATTTAAAAAACAAAATTTCAATCTAATATTTTAAAATTATACAAAAAATCGATTTGAATGAATTTTTTTAATTTGAAAAAAAAAAGTCAAATGTCAAAATGGTGTAATCAAAATTCATAAACAGTCTCAATTAGATCTCAACATTTTTTACTAAAAGAAAAAAATGATAAAATAATATTCCTTTGTGAATAGTAGTAATTTTTATGTGCAGATCAAACATCTAGTAGAACAATCCTAGACTTAATTAGCTGCAGAAGCTAATTAGGCTTCTTAGCCGGGTAGGCCGTAACAAAATTTTTTTATGCTTGCTACGTTTGCATCTTTCGACACCCTTATTTTAAGTCACAGCGACTCGCGAGTCCTGATACAATGATTTTCAAAACAGTTCCAGTATCAGGCCATCTAGAGAATGACTAGTCAATGATTCTTGTCGGATCATTTCCAAGCAGCACAACACTAGTGACACGTATCAACGTTTCAATTTTTTCGACTCGACTGGGATTCGAACCCAGTTAGAAGTAGTATTACTGATATTGCAGTAGAGTAACCTATACTAACGACATTCGGGATTTAGGAGCTGTGACAGACTTTCTTCTTTTTCTTTGTACTATGCCAAAGACTTCTCTGTCAATATCCGCTGAAACACTCTGCGGTAGTCCATTCCACTTTGCAATCACTCTGCTTGTCAAAAAGTTATGTCTCAACATTCATGTTGTGTTTTATCCTTTCAGAAAGAATAAATTTTCGATTGGGTCTCTCAAGATAAAAAATAGATTAGGCTCTGATAACCAGTATGCAACCTAGAATTTAGTTTGCATAACCTTTGCTGCTTGCAAATTAATAAACACCACCTAAGAGTGCAGATTAATATTAACCAGCTTTTGCTTTGAACGAGTTTGACAGATCATCCAAACTAGCGTAAAAGCTCGAGTTTTATGCCATGTCACTTATAGTCATCTCAGAAAAAAGTTCCGATCTTTTTACATGGAAAACCTTGTTGTAGATAAAGGATTTCCCTTATTTGCGACATGTCCTATAGCTTAAGCTTTTCCGTTAATTTTTTTTTGTTTGGCATTATTAGAGCTTTACCGGGAGTAAAAAATTGATGTTTCATTGAAGACATTATAAACAAAATATTATAAACTTAACAAAGTTTAAATTAAAACATTAAAACTTTAAAAAAAAACTAATGACAGTCGGATTCGAACCAACTACTTAAAAAACATCTCTCGCTCAGTGAGCAAAAACGTACAAAGAAATACACAAAAAAAAGTAAAATAGTTTTTGAAAGTTACCAATTCTTCTCTTCGACATTGCACGATAAAATAATTTTTTTTCTTAAATTAATATCATATCATGCTATCAATAATTTCATATCATGATATCAAGGATTTGTTTAATTTCATTACTTAAAAATAGTTAAGAACTTATGTTTTTATGTAAATCGAAATTAAGATAAAAATTTCAGTCAAAACGATTTAAGTCTTCGAATTATAATCTTCAATCATTATTTCCAAAGTTCTTAAGGGTTTTTTTAGAAAAACCATTCACTTTATTTTATTCCAAAAAGCGATTAGTATAGTTCTCTTTTATTAATTCAAAAAAAATTCGGAGGAAAAAAATTGGATATCTTTTACTTGAACAGACCATTTAATAAAATTTTTAAAAAATAACGGAAAATTGGGATAAGCTCAAAAGACCATCTTTTTCTAACAAAGCATTGAGCAGGCTTTTTTGAGTCAATAATTTAAGATCATGAATTTATAACTGAAAATATCTTAAAATAATACAGTAGAAACATGCGTTATGCCCATACATTTGTACCCATTTATTATCGGGTACTGGGTCGGTTTGAGTAACCCGGAAAAATAGGGTTTTTGGGTTCGGGTAGGGTATAGGCTACCCATAAATTTTGGGTTTTACGGTATAGGTTGTGTTTACTCCAAAACCCCAATTAAAAACTCAATTTTAAACCCAAAAACCCTATTTTAATGGGTTACTCAAACCCACCCAGTACCCGAAAATAAATGAGTACAGATGTCTGGTTATGCCGAACCGTAACCAATTTTTTGACAAAAGTTCATTCCAATTAAATTATGCTTCTTTTTGTACAAAACAAACAATAGTTAAAATGACTCTTTTTGATAAAATTTTGATATTTTTGGTCTTTCTTGCCTTTTTTTAAGACCTGTAGATCAAGTTAAAGTTTAATTAAGGCTACGGTGTAACCTAAGCGACGTTAAATTTTCATAAATTCGTATGTAAGTGAATAGGCAAATGTATGTTCATTTGATAATCAATTCGAGTTTAAATGAGACTATTTATCTTATTAAAATGAAAAATTAATTTTTTAAAATATTTTAACAAAATAAAATTTCCACGCATGTTCAAACATCGTACTGTGAAGGAAATGACAACCAATTAGACTTGGGGATTAAATTTAACAATACAACTGTTTTTTTTGACTAAAAATTTACAACTGAAAATTTTTAAAAATTGAAGCTAATTTAAAAATCAAAAGATTATATATTAAGCGAATTATTCATTTCTGAAACAGGTTAAATAGACATTTCTTAGAATTCGGGCCTTAAATCAACTTTTAAAACTAAGAGGGTCTAGGATTCGATACATGTAAAGAAATAGAAAATTTTCTGATATAGATTACTGTGGATCGACACAAATTTACCTAATTTGTCCGTCGTCGTAAGCCAAAAAAATCTTAATTAAAAAAAAACGGATTGTTTAAGTCATGTAGACATCTGCAATAATTCTAATTTCATTATTGTTTTTATAGTGTAATAACTATCTGCCGTTACGTATTGTTCAATCAATTGTTTGATTCCTTAAATAGATTTTTAAGGAAATTAAACAAATGAAAATTGTGTTTAAGGAAACTGTTTGTCAAAATCTTGAAAACAATAATGAGAAACATTCCAAATCGAGTGGAATTAATCACATAAATGTGATAGTAACATTAGAAAAACGTTTAAGAGGTGATCTGATCTAAATGTTCAAAATCGTACAAAATCTCCAAAACAGAAAGCTTAATTATGATAGAAGTTTTTTTTCTCATTCTAAAAAGAACAAATGATCGATTGGTAAGATGAATAAATCGTAGAGAATTCTTGGGTTAAAAATTTTAGACCCCAAATTATGATTCTAATTCTTAGGAAATTTAAAAAATAAACACCAAATTCGTGTTCAACGACCTTGACAACACAACGCATGCTCTTTTCAGTTATTTGATTACCGTTATACAGGGCCGGCGCCAGGCCAAAATTTTAGGGGGTGCTAAAATCCGAGTTTGGTCAATATGTCATATTTTTTTTAAGAAGGAAGTGTATTTTTTTGCATACACCAGGCTGGAGTAGAAAGGGGGTTTTGGGGTAGAAAAAAACTTGATTTTTTATTATTTTTTACCTTCTGTGTTAGCAAAGGTTTTGTAACAGGGCGTCTTCTGACGTTAGTTGACGTCATTTTTCTATTACCAGTGCTGACGTCAGCTGACTAATGAGCACGAAATTTTGTTGTGCGTCATCTGACGTCAGCACTGGTAATAGAAAAATGACTTCAGATGACGTCATATGGCATAAGCTGACGCTTAAATTGATTCCTAAAAAACATTTAAAAAATCGCATCATTGGATGTTAAATGAAGCACAGTAATTACCATCAAAAAATATTAACTTTGAAAAAAATTCGCAGGCAGATGGCGGATTTTTGGAAATTTTATAAAATTTGCGAAAAATTTTTAAATTTTTTCAGTTGAATTGAACAAAGGATGGTCTTGTGAAGAGGAGTAAAAAAAAATTGAAAAATTGTTCTTTAATACAATCCCCTGTTTTCTTTTTTTTTTTAATTGAATAATTGACTTAGTAACCCGCTTGTGTGAGAAAAAAAATTTAATAATTCTCCAAAAATAATCAGTCTTTGATATTCAGAAGAAGATATTTGGTGATTCTTGAAGATTTTTAGGAGTTTTTTTAAACAATTTATAAAATATTAGGGGGTGCTAAAGCACAATTAGCTTGCATGTAGCGCCGGCCCTCCCGTTATATAACGGTAATGAAAGTAATGGTCGGTTTTTTGCGTTAATTTTAAAAAGCAACATAAAAAAGTCCAATAGGGCATAAAATAAAGTTTCTTTACTTTTACATTACGGTATAGGTAGTCGAAAGACAGTCCCATTTTTAGACAAAGATGATATTTAGAGGGTTTTCGATTTGATCTTTTAATTTTCGGACAAGAAAGTTTTCCGTTACTTTTATCGTTGAATAACGAATACTGTTACAAGCAGTTAACGCCGCTGTACAAGGTAAATGAATGGCTACAAAATGATACCATGTTTCTATTGAAATTATTTGGGGAAGAAAATAGACTCTTCTTTTTCAGTCTTAAAGAACCTTCATACATCCACCATTTTCTATATATCAATCGATAGCTCTCGAAGAGAGCTACATGGATGCGTGGTCCTTTTTCAGCTAGAATACTCGATTACAGAGACAAAAATCGACAAAGAAATATGGCTTTTTACAATGAAAAATACGAATACATTGTATCTTAGATTAAGCTATCTAACGGTATCATTTTGTAGCCTTTCATTTACTCTACCTTGTATGAAAATGATTTTTCCAGGAGACAGTAAATCTTTGTTTCTCTTTCTCTTTGATTTCTTGCTAATTTTTTGCAAGCTATTTGTTAAATATCATCAGTCTGGTGCTGTAAGTGCCTAATCTCAAGAGAATGTTTAATATATTTTCAAGTAGATTCTAAGTTGAATTTTTTTTTATCAAATTTTTTTCATAATTAGATTTTTGTGATCGGAATAAAAATTCAATTTTCACAAATCCAGCATGATCCGCTTTATCACAAATTAGACATGACCAAAATGTTGCCTTCTGAATCACTACACAATACAATTTGCTTTTTACACTAAAAATTTAATTTTTCTTCGGTTATGATTTCAATTCCAATTGAATCCATCAAAAGTACCATTTTCTTCGTTGAGCATCAATCATGTTTAAATAAGGTTCGCACTGATCAGAACTACAGCACTATCTTTATATGTGAATATAAAAAATTTTTTTTGGGGTACCCCACTCTCAAATGGAAAATTTCATGTCTTTTTTCAGTTTTTTTTTTATCTGGTCCCTGGTTTATCTGCTTACCCCAAATTTTCTATACAGATTCGAAAACTAGACAAAATTCTGAACAAAATGTAGAGCTCACTTTTTTCAATTTATTTTTACTTTTTGTGTAATCGAGGCCGAAAAATGATAAATTCGTTCACCCAATTTGCCTCTTGTTTTTGACTCACACCATTAGTACAAGGGGTTAAAGGGTTGAGGGGGAAGTATGTAATAAAAGTTAACCTAAAAGCCCCATTTTTTGTACAATTTACCCCGAAACTAACCTCGTTGCCCAGATTTACCCCTTTTTTCACCAATTTTAGTTGTTAATTTGAATTTTAGTATTGGTTGATTTCTATCAAATATTTTGGACGAAAAAATCTGTAATCTCATTGTTTATAACCACTAAAGAATTGATTCAAACTCTTAAAAGTTATTTGATTAATTTCTAAACATTATAAAAACAACCAAAAATTTGTTAAAATTATAAAATTTTTTAAAGAAAGTAAAATCGAACGCTCAAGTATTAATCATCCTCTTTGATTTAATGATTTTTAGGAACCGGGGCAAATGGGTTAATTATTTAAATCTCGTCAAATGACAAAAAATTACAAAAAAAATACGCCTTTTAATAGAAAATCAACTTAGACATTTTCCTTTTAGTTAAGGGGCAAATGGGTTAGTTAGGTAATTTTTGGGTTAAATTGGGTGACTTCTGGTAGCAAATGGTTGAAACCTCATTCACCCTTTCGCCCCGATAATTCACCCCATTAAAGATATGAGGGTATACCCAACAATATTACAATATTTTAAGTAAGTTCTAGAGGGCTAATTAGGTTTGTGATTAATGATTGATTTATTAATATATAATTGACTCATTCAAATTTTATCTAAAATCACCCTTTAAGCACACAAAATTTTGGAGCCTTCAGTTAAATAGGTTGATATTGAAATCTAGGGTTAAAAATAGTACCAACGTTTACTTAATATCCTAAATAAATAGTTTAAAGATAAAAGAACTCAAGTCAAAATTTTTTTTCTATCCGAGTTAACTGTTTTCAAAAGAGCTCATCCGGTTTACACATTAAATAATTGCCCCCTCTTATAATAGATGATGGATTTTTATATTTTTGACCATAAATGCGTAATCCTCATGTATGAAAACTCTTTATAACTTTATAACTTTAAGAACATGTTTTTTTAAATATTCGATTTTGGGTGCTGTAAATGGTTCAAAAAAGGTAATTTTTTTGGAAAATTGAAAGAAAATATTTATTCAATAATCATGTATGTTTTATAGGGTTGTAATGAAAGGGTTGTAATGAAAAAAATATTACCTTAAAGGAGGATACTTGACTTAGAGGGTTGTAATGAAAAAAAAATTACCTTAAAGGAGGATACTTGACTTTCAAAATTTTTTCCTCATCAACTAAAAAATCGATTTCAAAAATTTTAAAATACATTAAATATTTATAAACCAACAAGATACAATTTTTAATTTAATTTTCGAAAATAGAGTCAATTCATGATAAAAATAACGACTTTAGTTAAACCAAAATAAATAATGCTATTTGTCTTATTGATGAGGACATGTTTTAAGAAGAAAACACTGTTTGAAAAAGACTTTATTTTCACTTTAAATGAAAGTTTTTTTTCGACTCTAATCTGTTAGAAAGAAAAAAAAACAATTTCCCGAAGGAAGTTGATGATAAGAAAACATTGATAGAAAAAATTTAAATTAAAAATTATCTTATTTTAAGATCAGTTGGTTGACTATGAACAATTTTAAATTAATTTTTTTTTTATTTTCAGGTTTCGTTCATCACTTTTTTTTTTTTCATTTTTGGAATCATTAATGTTAATTAAAAGATTTAACTCGTCTCAAAAGTTTTGCGTAGATGATTTAAATTTCTAATTCTTAAGACCAAAAAGTACATATTTTTCACCAAAGTTTATTTCTTTCTGTTTTCCTTTATCCCTACTAAAAAATTAATTATTTTTTTGTTTCTCACTTTTTTTTGTCAATTGTTCTGAAACAAAAGTTTTCTTAAGATAAAAAAAAAAATTTTCAAAATAGATTCTAAATAATTAAATTTCACACGTAAAACAAATTGTACATTACAATGTCATATATGAAATTAATTCTGTCATTGGCATGTATTGTGTCTGTTTGCATTTGTCTATCCTACGCTAAACCAACTAAAGGTACACTTATTTTGTTTTTTCAAAACTCTTTTTGTTAGTTTTATTTATTTTTTTTGTCTAGCTCGATATTTTGATTCACTAAATCAACCAATTAAAAATAATTTTTTAGACATTTTGGGTAAAAGAGGACAAAGAAAATGTGAAAGTCTTTTGGTAAGTATTAACAGTAAACATCTTTTTTTTTAAGAAATGAGACGCTTTAAAGGGGATTTTAATTCGTAAGTTAAGTTGGGATAGTTTTCACGATGGACAAGGTTCTATTCACAAAAAAAGATAAAAAATAAAACCTAAAGTGCAGCACTAGAGGTCGAACAAAAAGTTGAACAAATTTTTACTATTTGACCCGAAATTCGTTATCCTCGTGTTAAAAAAATCTTAGAAGACTATTAAAAGACTATTTATGAAAGCCTATTTAGTGGGGTACTAGAAAAGGTGCTTAAAATGCCGTTATATGAATAATTCAAGTATCATTTTCTGGTATATTTTAAGAGATTTTTACATGAGAATTTGGGGTTAAAAAGTGAAAATATAACTGTATGGATTTTGGTTTTTATTACTATGTTCGACCTCTAGTGCTAATAATATACATAAAAAAAAGTATCTTCTAGTATTAGTATTAGTAAATTTTACTGCGACCGATTAAGGTTAAACCCTTAAGAGCTGTGTCAGTACTTAAACGTTTTTACTATACAATTCAGGTGCAACTGCGCAAGTTTATACTTGACCGGAGTTGTGCATGGCATGTTAAGAGATGATTGCACTCTCTTTTATGTAGCTCCAAACTGGATCGAACCTTAGACCTTTTGAATACGAGTCCAACACGCTATCCACTACACCAAACCACCCATTAAAGACTAAAATACGGACAGATGATTCAGTAAGTGAAAAAAAATCCAAAAACTTCAATTCTAAGCATCCAATTGTCTAAAATTGCAACTAAAAATAAAAAATTCATGTCCGTATTTTAGCTAGCTCTTTTTTTGTCTGTGTCCTTTTTTACCGTTTTCAACCGAGTATGGCTTTCCGGAATTTTTTTTACCCGTCGATATGGGTACCAATATTAATCGTAGCTATTTAGCTTTCCGACCGTATCTTCAAATATTAGCTTTTTTTTAAAAATGAGCATTTCGGAGGGAGTATTTAAATTTTTGATTTTTACTTCCCAAAAATAATTTTCTAGGGTTTTGAAGGCTGACAGAAACGTAAGATTTAGATAGCACGGAAGTTTTGAATGATATTCAATTAATTTATTCATAAAGTTGATACTGAAAATTAATCAAGACAAAAAACACGGGATAAATCAATTGTATTTACTCATTTAACCTTTCTTGTGTTTCAATTTTAAGAGGTCTTAGACTCAACAAAGGAACAGAAGGATATACGTCATTAAAATTCAATTTTTTGATCGTGAATTTTGACTTAACTAGATACGAGTGTAGGCAGTATTATTTATTCAGTATTTATAATTGGAAAATAGGCGTTTTTGAAAGAAAACAAAAACTTGTTAATTTTAATCAATTACTGTTTCTTATTTGCACCAAAACGTCTCTAAAATGAAGGAGTATACTAAAATCAAACAATGAAACAATAATTTTATTTTACAAAGGGTAATGATGTTGATTTAAAAACATTTAATGACGAAGTAGCGTATGCATTTCTAACAACTGGAAATATTCATGGTCTAGATGAACTTTTACGTTATCTAGTCGATTTAGAATGTGTAAGTTTAAAAGACAACGTCCAAAAATTAAAATCAAATATAATTTTTTTTGTTTTTTTTTAGTTTTCTATTGAAGAGACACTCACTTTTCGATACACATTGATCAGAATATACGATTTGTTAAATCCACATAAATCCCAATCTAAAAGTACAAAGCAATACGAAAAAAGAGCCATGTCAACAGAAGATTTTTATTATAAATTAAACACGTTAATTGATGAAATTGATTTTGCGCAAAAAAATGGTAACGAGAAATCGATTGAGTTAATGAAATATTTAGTCGATTACATTATTAATTTGGAAGAAAGTGGTGAACTCAAAAAAGAAGACGCTAATTTGCTCTTGAGTAGAATTAAATCGATAGTCGCAAAAAGTGAACTCAAAGACAAATCGAACGATGAAATTAATTTATAATTCAATATAATTGTCACACATACATACACACACAAAAAATAATTAAAAACACATCAAAATTTTTCCATTTTTTTTTCGTTTTTTAGGTTCTAAAAATTTTTTTTTTGTTTCAAACATGTTGAGCGTGTTGAATAAATTTTCACCTAAAGTTCAATTTAGCGTTTATTTTTTTTTTATAAATTCCTTTGCCATAGAACAATTGTCCCTATTCTGTTAATTCACTTCATTTTTTGTACAAGAAAACTCTTTTTTTTTTAATAATTTTGTTGGGAAAAAATTGGAATAAATTTTCTAAAAAGATTTGTTTAAAATTTTATTGAAACGCATCAATGAAACTGTAATTTTTTTATTTCGACTTTAATACCAAATAAGCCTTGCTTGCCCAGTGAATTATATTTGATCCTAAAAAACGTGATTTTCGTAAAAAAAATCGAAAACACGAGAAAAAATGAAATCTATTTTTGAAAATCTAGTCCCAATATTTTGTAGAGAATTTCCTGCTCTCCAAGCCGATAGGTAAAATAGTATATGTTTGGGACTTTCCGCGGACTAGATCCCAAAAAACCAAAAAAATTTACATTTACCTTTTAAAAACCTTTTTAGCTTGTGTAAAATTTTTTTTCTCTATCAGAATCTGTATGATAAACCATATAATTGTGTAGATTTTACATTGATACAAACGATTTACTAAAGACAACTCACTCAAGAGTGGCTAAATTTAGGCACCCCTGGGTAAAAATTGAAATTTTTGATCCCCCCCTAAGATTTTGGGAACTTGAAGTTTTTATATATGGGGAACACGGACATGTGGTCAGATTCTGTAAACTTAGATAGCATGGAAGTTTTGCATTGGGCGAACCTTAGCGAGTGTCCTAAAATCATCCGTAAAATTACTTTTTTTTATAAACACCATACATATGAATGTTGCCCCTACCCCTCAGCTTTTTGCAGCGAAATGTCAGTGTGCTTTATTAAAACATTTAAGAACACATGATTGGAAATAGTAATAATTGATTTTGAGGTGTGGTTCTGAAAGCTAAATATCTGCTATTGACGATGGGACCATATTGACGGGGAAAATAATTTCCCTAAAGCCATAATCGGGTGTAAACGGTAAACAAAGGGATTTTTTCAGTCATAAAACATCTCGTCTTAGGGGACCCGCAATACCCATTTTCTTTTGTATCCGCTTAAACAAAAAGCGATTCTCTACAAATCTCAGAAATTACTTTTTTTTATTTTCTTTTACATTTTTGTATTCTAGTGGCCTCACGTGGGTAGCCACGTGAGGTGAACTACGGCGGGACGCTGCCGTACCTCTGATTCATGCCTGGCTACGCCACTGGTTGCAACCTAGTGGTGGGTTCTAGTGGTGGATATCAAGGATTAAAAGTAGGAAATTATAAATTTTGATACATAAAATAAAAGCAGAGTGTCGAGGGTTCGATCCCCGACAAGGGAGAGAATTTTCTGACTGTTTCTGTAGTACGAGGAATTGGTATCGTCGGTGGGGCATTGTGAAGTTTAGTACAAAAGAACAGAACAATTTTGAAAAATTGAAATAATTTTTTATCTGTTGGTCTTATGACGGATCTGTACATGTAACAAAGTGTAACAAACTTTGTTACACCATTGGGCAACCTCTGCTAAATTTATGCAAAGTCTCTGCAAAATGCACACTATTAAAAAGTATTGAAACTAAATGCGCAATTAGACTGCAGAGTTTTTGCAGAGTTTACTCAGTGGTGTAACAAAGTTTGTTACACTTTGTTACATGCGCAGATCCGTCATAAGACCAACAGATAAAAAATTATTTCAATTTTTCAAAATTGTTCTGTTTCTTTTGTACTAAACTTCACAATGCCGTCGGTGGATCAATGCTAAAAGCTTTAAACTACGAAAGTGGAAGTTGGAATCTCGTACGGGACAAATCTGTTTCAAAGAAGCAAAGAAACCAGCAAAGCTTTCAAATGCTACTGGTGTAAAATCGAGTAAAACACCGAAGCCTTAGCTCTTAAATAATTCAACTCATAGGTTCAATACTTCGTATGTGCCACTAACTGTGCTAATATTATATAATAAATAAAGATATTACAAAAACTCAATTTGCTAATAACATGTTTTTCTATAATGGTGGTTAACATCCCAACAATTATAAATATTTTTTAAAACATTTTATTTTACATTAAACAATAAAAATTACAATAAAAAACGATATTATTTTGAATGTTTGTGTTGTTCACCAAAAACAATGTTAGGATGATTTTTAAACGAATCAAGTTCTTTACGAATCTCATCGGCCTTTTCTCTATATTCTTCAGCTAATTTTAAATTTTTTTCAATACCATCTCCTTTGCGTAGCATCAAAGACGCATTTAAACAACCCAACATGTCATTTGAATCACACGCTCGTTTAGTGTAACCAAACGCTTTGGGCAAGTTTTTTTCAACATTACCAACACCTTCTAGATAAATCTTGAACAATTTTAAACAAGCATACGGATTTTTGTCATCACATGCCTTGTCTAAATAACGAGTTGCCTCTTTTACATTAACTACATGACCACCTACACCCTCTGACAAGCATACACCAGAGTTTAGACAACCTTCGGTTAATTTATATTCATCACATGATAAAAAACTGTACGTACACGCCTCTTGTAAATCCTTATTACATCCTTTAAGAAACATTATTAGTTTATCTGGATTTTTGAAATACCGGTTCATATACCTCTGCCTAAAGATTTATTTTTTGCGTAGACCAAACAACTACGTCCATATTTGTACTCATCACAATTTTTTTTGTACAATTTAGTTGCTTCAGTGTATTGTGAGCGAATATTTTCGAGAAAATTAGCGAGTCGATGACATCCTTCGGGAAGTTTTTCATTTAAACATTGAAAACTGTATTCAACATATAAATTTTCCAAATAATCTTTAACTTCTTCTGGGTTTTTCCAGTCCAAATTGCCTGCTTTCATTGACTTTGCATACGTGAATTCTTTATCTTCCTTTACGAACAAAAAAACTTTAAAGATTCTTTTTTATGAAGTAAATTTACGAAAATTACCGGTTCTTTGACACCACTCAAAGCTTTTCGAATATTTTCGATGACTTTTTCCTCATCGTTTTTATTTGTTGTTTTGCTGCTCATTTTTTTTTGTTTATAAAAAGTATTTTTTGTAGACCAAAGTTTTAAGAATTAATCAACCAATCCTTACAAATTCTTTACAAAAATAGATTTTTAAAAATAGATAGACAAAAAATATATTGAAAATTTTTTTTTTGTTTCAAATTTTTAACTTTTAACAAAAATAATGCTTGCAATATTGCATAAATAATTTACATTTATATTTTTTTTGATTACATAAATGTATATAAAGATTACTAGTAGGGGTGCCGGCTTTACTTTAGTTTAAATTATGCCAGTAAACATGGTCCTACGTTAAAAAACGAACTTTATTTTGAATGACTAAAGGTCCTTTATTAAAATAAAATGAAGGAAATAAGATGTTACTCTTCTGCATCAAACGTTTTTTTTTTCAAATATGCAGTAACCGTGTTTACTTGAAATTGTTACTGCACTTCCACCGAATTAATGGTGTACTCGTACTGAAGCGTACCCGTATTCTCGAATATTATTGCACGGCTCCTGAAAAAAAGGCGTACCCCGTACCATACCCTACCATCGTATCGTAACGTTCCGTACCGTACTACCGTAATTAAAATTTTGAAATTTTATCTAAAAATGAAGGACGACCTAAATTTGTTTTTAAATTTTATTTTCCGGTACGCTCCGGTACGGGTTACGGTACGCATTTTTTCAAGGAGCAGTGCAGTAGGAATTTTTTTTAACCATGATCTTTTTTTCTAAAAAAACTGGTGCGGTATGGGTACGGTTCAGTACGGTACGGAAAGCATTTAATTCGGCGGAATTGCAGCAACATGTTGGTTTTTCCGTAATTTTTCATTCATTTCCCGGGAGAAACATTTGAGAATGTACAGTGTTTTATCTTGATTTCAGAAATTTCTGTTTTTTATTGCATTTTGGCGAACTTTCTCAATTTGCGGAGCCGTACCGTACCCGATAATCCGTAGACAGCGTACCAACGTACCGTAGCGTACCCAAGAGTTTTTAATAAAAAACAGAATTCTTGAATGAATTTTTATTTTCTCTTTTTAAAATTAAAAACAATTTAAAAAAATGGATTTTAGTCATTCTACAGTGGTGCTATGATATTTGTATTTTACGGAATTTTACGTAAATTATTGTAAATTTACTATTTTTTACGTAAAATCAGGTAAATTTACGTAAATTGACTAAAGTAAAAAGTGGTAAATTTGCTAATTTTGACGTAAAAAATGATAAATTAACGTAAATTTACGTAAATTGTTGTAAATATCAAAATGTCCAAAAAAAAATTTCTGAGTAATTTAGCAATGATTGCAGATAAAAACTCAACATTTAAGCCTCTTGAAAAAAATTCGATATTTACTGATACAACAGCCTTTATACTATCAACTAAAAAAGTTTATCCGTGTTCAATGTTTTCTTGTGGTATAAGTCACTAAAAGACTAAAAAATGGTCGTAAACTTTTTTGGACATTTTGATATTTACAACAATTTACGTAAATTTATGTAAATTTATCATTTTTTACGTCAAAATTAGCAAATTTACCACTTTTTACTTCAGTCAATTTACGTAAATTTACCTGATTTTACGTAAAAAATAGTAAATTTACAATAATTTACGTAAAATTACAAATATCATAGCACCACTGTATGTTCATGTACTCTTTATTTTTGCTTTCTCTTTTTAAAATTAAAGAAAATTAAAAAAAATGAAGTAAATAGTTTTTTTTAATCAAAAACAGGTCTTTTGTGTTGACGGTACGGTGGGTACGCCTTGGGCACGGTACGGTACGCTTAGGGTACAGTACGTTACGCAAAAGAAGAAAGTACGCTAGAAGTGCAGTATCAAATTTGTCTAATCTTTTCAACGAATCTTAAACCAATCGGAACTGGTTTTGATTAAAAAAAAGATTCAATTTGTTATACCTAATTCTTGACTTTTTTGAAAAGAAAGTCAAAGCCAAAAGAATCATTTATCGAGTCCTCAAAAATTTGAATATAAGTTTTTTTTGAATGCTTTAAATTTACTTTTATTTTCTAGATTAACCTCTAAAATCCTAAAATATCATTTATTTCATGAGAGTAAAACATAAAATAAACTCAGTCAAATCTTATATATGACCCACATTTTTATATGTCGCTGCTTAATCTAAAATGAGTCTTTTTTAGATTTAAGTAATTAGAGAAACGGAAGTAGTATAAAAAAGGATTTAAGTTCTAGTTTGTCGAGATTGGTTGGACTGAAAATGAAGCTAAACATACTTTTTGAAAGTTGTATCAAATAAAATCATTTTAAATTAACTTTATTCTTTACATTTTTTTTTCGAAACAAACGAAAATTAGTTTAGTAAACAGGACCTTCATCATCACCACCTCCATCATCGTCTCCATCATTTTCACCATTATCAAAATAGTTGTCAATATAATCATTTTCCTAATGGACAGAAAAAAATTTAGTTTTTTAACCAAAATTTAAAAATACAAAAAAAATCACTTCTTCAAAATCATCCTCGTCTCCTTCCAAATCATCTTCCTTCTCCTCGTCATCGCTTGGCTTCTCTTTTTTAGCTTCTTTATCTTCTACTTCATCTTCTTGATTCTCTTCTTCTTGATCATCTTTTGCTATTATCTCGACTAATTTATCAATGTCATCATCATCGATTATTCGCTTTACTTTACGTTTAACCAAAGTAGGTGCTACTTGTTTACGCTTTAATTTTTTTGTTTTAGCTTCTTTTTCATAAAAGTGTTTCAACTCTTTGGGCAATCTCGACCAATTTGGTTTAAATTTACTCAAATCAGTTTTTTTAGATTTCGAATAACGATCCGAATATCGTTCAATTGTTGAATCAAAATCATTTTTTTTGTCTCCTGCTAGTTTTGGTTCAATGTAAAAAAATGAATCTTGAATTAATGTGCGAAAATTTTTTTTTATTTTTAATTGAGATTGATAAAAATCGTTGTTGTCCAAGTTCAATGGACGAGATACCAACGGCTATAAAATAAAAAAAGTAATCTGAGTTAAAGTCTTGACCAACATGAAAATATTTGTTTAAGTCTTACTGGGTATAATGGTGGTGGTTGAAAGATATCCATTTCACAAAATTTTTAAATGTGAATAAAATTTTTTAGAAAATTATTCTCTTTTTTTAATTCTAAATTTTCTTTTTTGCATTTACTAGTTAATCAAAAACTTTTGTCTTGAAGTTGTTGAAATTGATAAGAAAACTTAATTGCAAATTCAACTTATTTTCAAAGAGTCTTGATAGATGAACAAACTACTCCATTTTTAGAAGTATGATGCTGAGATATTTTAGAATTTATGGTTGGATAAAGTTAAAGATCGTTTGGCGATAAGACCTTAATAAAGCTAAAAGCTCCCATTAACGCTGGGATCCACATCGATTGATTTTTTTCACCCTTGAGCCATACTGGTGAAAACGGAAAATAAAAAAAAGAGCAGACGAATCCTATCTATTTCAAGAGAACCCTCTTGGCTCATCTATTCTATACATCTGCTTAATCCAGACATGGGCATTAATTTCGAAAATCCAATTAATTTTTACGGAGAATTATTTTTAAATATGTCTTTTTATGAATACGACAAGTCGCCCTCCCATTTTCACATCCAGGCTTGAGAATGGCCACGGCATGGTTACGACTATTTTTTTTCAAAATTTTAAATCGACTTTACCTTAAATAGAAAAAATTATTAAATTAATTTAGAAATAAATCACAAAATAATTACTGATGCAGGGGGTAGGAGTAATGAAAATTCTGCACACGAGGGGGTTTTTCAAAAAAAAATCCACCTTTTGTAGCCCAACCCCAGGAGAAATTTTCCCAAAATTCTTTCTTTTTCTAGGATCCACCCGCAAATATTTTGAATCCAGTCTCGAACATATTTGATTTACTTAAAAAGATTTGAAATTGACTAGCATGGTTACGGCTATATTTTTTCAAGGGTTGTTTAATGAAGTGAATTCGGTTAGTTTGAAATTTCCAAAGTCAAAATTCCAAGGTTTGAAGTATGTTTTAAAAGACTTATTTTAGGTCAAGGAATAGATTGGGCTTAACTTCAAACTCTCGAATTTTGACTTCGAAATTTCAAACTACCCGAATTCACTTCATTTAACAACTCTATTTTTTTCAGTACAATAGAACTTCCTTTTTTATCAAAACGACAAGTCGCCCTCCCATTTTCACATCCGGGCTTAACATTTTGAAGTAGACTTCGAAATGAAACTCTTTAACAACTCAGGTTTGATATTTAATTATGGAATTTTTTGTCAAAACTTGGGCTTCCTAAAATATAATTAGGGCTTCCTATAATAATTAAAATCTAGAAGGATGGGATCATGGTAACCAATCGACTTTTAGTAGTTATTCTCGTCTATAAATTTTCATCGATGGTCATAAGTTTTTGAGATAGAGCAAGTGGGCACTGAAAACTTTTAATCAACTTTTCGAAGCTTACTTGAAGAATTTGTCACTATTACTGATACACAGGTACTGTGCGCTTACAGAAACGCCTGTTTTCCAATAGCAATACAGGATCAAAAATGGGTTTTTAGGGGCATAGCCTTACAAGAATGAAAAAAAAGTGAAAAACAAGTACGATCTTTCATCTATGGTCTATGGGTTCATTAATCTTTTTTATTAATGCTTAAAATTTCCTTGCATTTCTTGAAGTTTAGGCTTCAATCAGCCTCAAACCGTTAAATACTCTTCCTCTGAAAAAAACAAGTTAACGTTTCTCCTTAATTAAATAAAAGATAAACTTTTTTATTGTAAAATTTATTCATAATAAACTACATAAATTTCGTAAAAGCAGCCTTTTGGGTTAATTTCATTCAATTGTGAATTTACAAATTTTGTAAATCGAAGACTTTCTAGATCTCTAAACACCAATGCCATACAGTTTTCATCAGGACTCACAGTTAACAACTAGAATAAAAATTAGATTAATAAACAAAAAGAAATAATTGTTTTTTTATTTTAAATTTTACCTCAGCATCTTCGTCTCTAGCTAAGTAGCTAACATTACCACCACAATTAATATTCCAATTTTTAGCTCCAAAAAACAACATCAAATCAAGAGCTTCTTTTTTAATTTCATCATCATCGTCTGTTATTAACGTGTACATACCTTGTTTCCATCGTCTTACTTCAACATAATATTTTGGATTGCCATATTCTATTTCGACTTGTTGAGTATCTACTTCTTCTTGGACACTTTTTTCACTTTGATCTTCACTTTCAGATTTTGTTTTTTTAATAACTGAAGAACTTGTACAAGGCTTTGAGCCATCGTTCTCTTCGTCATCGTCGAGTTTTCTTTTTGTACCGTTCGATACATCTTGAACAGTATCTGAATCAAAATCAGACTCTTCTTCATCCTCTTCATCGTTTTCATCACCTTCTTCATCATCATCTTCGTCTTCTTCATCTGTATAATCATCTTCTTCATTTTCGTCTGGTTTAGTTTTTGGTACACTTGGGTGTAAAGCTAAACCAGTCATGTTAGACAAAGTTAAACCCATAAAATCCGAGGTCAAGACTTTAACTAGTTGTTTGATTATTTCCGGTAATGAATCGGGATCGGCAATTTCGTAATTTCTACAATTGTATGGACCTTTTTTGATCCATTTTATACTTTCGGATTCCAAAGCTTTTGAAACTTGCTCATGCTTTTCATCCTAAAAATATTTCAAATTTTATAAACGCTTCTGAAACTCTTTTGAGATGCTTAAAACTTAATGTATTAAGACTTATGAGTTGATCATTGATAGAAATTTTAACTAGGGTACTAGAAAAACTTCCATACTTCAAAAAATTGAATACTTTTGACATTACATCTGATATATAAGACCCCGAATACCAAAATGAGGTGAAAACGAGTTAGAAAAAAAGGCATTTTGCAGTCAAATTCTACCCTCATCATCACTCATTCGGCCCTCACCAGCAACTATTTATGCAGCTGATCAAATCAGTAACAATTTTCTGTAAATCTTGGACGGTAT
Organism: Brachionus rubens; assembly: GCA_022207745.1. NCBI lineage: Eukaryota > Metazoa > Rotifera > Eurotatoria > Ploima > Brachionidae > Brachionus > Brachionus rubens. The sequence continues at coordinate 1,345,678 of JAJVHD010000018.1, read as the reverse complement.
TTTATTAATTTTACTAAAAAAAAGTACACCAGATACGACATTTTAGCAGAAGGTTGTGTGTAAATAAAAGATATATTGAAAAAAGCAATGAAATGGGCATTACTAGGTAAATTTTGGTCGAAAAATCTCGTCTTAATTGTCTTGGAGCTTATCCTGACTCAGTTTACAAGGACCGAAAAATTACATTTCTTGTTTTCGCATTGTTTTAGAAAAATTAAATTTTTTATCAAAAAATTGATTCGATAATAAAATTCAATTTCCTACATTTTAATACCCATTACTCATACCCGAGAACAAGTCTTATGGGAGATCAGTAGCGGAGTTTGCGACCACTTTTTAAAGTACTATTTTTTGTGACATTTTATGATCGGAATTATGGATTTGGCTAAAAATTTACTCTCCTAGGTATTTTTGTATGCCAGACATTATTAAGATTTGAAAATAATTGTATCTTGAAAAATAATCATCTTTATGACAAAAAAATCATAAAAAAGGGCTTTTTTGGGACCTATAGGACCATAAGGGTTGACTTTATGGTCATGAATTTTTTTTATTTTTCTAGGAGAAAAAATCGTGCTGAAAAATGTCATGTGATGGCATGATTTGAAATGAAGTCAAACTTAAGCACGGGAAAATTCCGTAACTTTACAAAAAAAAATACACAACTTACATGAAATATTTTATCCAATTTAATTTCAGAACTTGACGAAAATTTTAATTGTATACCAGTTTGAGTAATTGGTTTCAAATACTTTTCAGTAATCCAATCAAAAAATTGCTCTGGCTATGAAAAAAATGAAAACTCTCTAGAAACAAATTCAAATGTTGAAAACCACTAATTAAGATTTTACCTGAACCTCTCCGTACGACGACAAAATTGGAGGTATCTCAATTTTTTTAACCGCTTTTGGGTTAACAGGTCCATGAAACCATCCGTTAATAGACAATCGAGTCTTACTCTTAGCCAATACTTCAGCTACTTGATGAAACGAACGATCTGATACTTCAAAAAAAGCGAGAGAATTTCGTTTTGGAATCAACGATTTTACAATTTCAACAGGCTCGAGTTGATCATTTACTTTAAACAAGTCTAAATTACCACCATCCGAACCATTTACGTCCCAATCATCGGGTACTAAGTAGTAAATAAAAGCTATTCGACGACCATGATGATCTTTGTTTATGTTATCATCATGACATAGAAGATAATCCGAGTACTCGTATTTAGATGAAGTAACATCGATTTTTGTCGATGATAGATCGATGCCTGTTATTTGTTTTAAAAAGTCTAAAAATTGACCGTACAAAAATTGGTCACGAAATTGACTGAGATGTTTTGATTTGTTTTTGCCGAGATCTTGAGTCTTTAAAAACGTTAAATCAAATGGCGATGAGAAAAAGAAATAAGAGGGTTTACTTGGTGAAATTTGTACAAATCATTGTTCTTTTGACGGTACTTAAGTTTAGCTACAATCTCGGCATTCAAATCATTTACAAATGTTGAATTAGAAACGAGGTCATTTATGACACAATGAGTGAATGGTTCATGAAAGAGAGAAACACCTTTAATGTTTGTAATATCCGATTTGCTCTTGTAAGAATCTTTCAATTGATTTATGACCAATTCATCGAATTTTCGTAGCAAATTTGATGATTCCGACATGTTAAGTTTTTTTTTTAAGAATGAAAACAAAATTCAAAAAAATTTTTAATTTTTGAAAGCATGTGTCTGTGCGCTAAAGGATTGAATGAATATAAAAATAATTTTGAACCTATGTCAAGATTGTTTTGAAAAATTTACCTGAAAAGTAAATTTAATTTTGACTTTTTATTATTTAGAAATCTCAACAACCAATGGTGCTCTCACTATTGAAACGCGGGTCTTTATTTTTACTAGGTTTTTTATTCTTAGCACCTTTTTAGGCACGTTGTTTCTATTTTACAGGTAAATAAATAAAAAATTTAGTCGCAACATTTTGCAGAGAATTTTTTGCCCTACAAGCCGATAGGTAAAAATGCATATGTTTTGAGACTTTCCGCGGACTAGATCCCAAAACACTAAAAGACGTGACATTTTTTTGTTATTTTATTAAAAAAATAAGGATTTGATAAATTTTTGTTTCTTTAAAAAAACCTTTTGCTTGTGTAAAATTTTATTCTCTATCATAATCTATATCATAAACCATATATACGTGTATATTTCTCATAGATACTAACGATATACCAAAGACAACTAATTAAAGATTTACTAAACTTGGGGACTCCCCTGGGTAAAAATTGAAATTTTTGACCACCCACTAAGAATTTTGGAACTCTAGGTTTTCATATATGGGGAAGACAGGTAACTGGTCAGATTTTGTAAATTTAGATAGCGTGGAATTTTGGTATTGTGCGAACTGTACCTATTGAGGATATAAAAATAGGCTCGTTTAATCAAAGAAACCGTCTTGAAAATTTTAATAATAAAATTTTTTCCGATATGATACTGAGTTCAAGGAGATTAAGTGAAGTAATCACAAGATAAAAACTTATTTGAGTGGAAATTCTCAACTGCAGTTGTCTGGAGTCCGTTGAAAAAACTAAAAATCAAAGCAATAAAAAGAGTCCAAAAGACACCAACTACCATCAAGCGTACCACCGTGCAAAAGGAAATATCGTCAATTTCTTGATTTTATATTTTCCGTTTTAAAAATTCAGTGGGACAAAATGATTTTCTTTTTTGTCATATTGAAAGTCATAATAATAAATTATTTTAAAATTTAAATAGAGTGTGAGTTAATGTTGCCTAAAAAAAACTGGTTTTTGAAAAGTTATTTTTTTTAACCATGACTCAATTTTTTTTTGATTTTTGAAGCTTATTCAATCGAAATTATTTTGTAAAAATTTCGAAATTTATGTGTTTTATTTTTAAATTTGAGTTAAAATATTCAAACACCATAATTATCTGCTCTAAAGCATTCAATAAGCATTTTTGTGTCTTTTTTGGAAAATAAAAATCAAATACACACCCTCTAAAATTCAAAATAAAAAGTTTTTTGAAACATTATGCACTTTAATTTCAACATGCCTAAATTAAATAAAAATGAGTATTCATTTTAAAAAATTTTTTCAAAATTTTTTCTTTTTCATCTATGAACATACAAGCTCTTCATATTCTTCCAAATGTCGGTCTTAGCCTCAAGAAAATACCGTAGAAATGTAAACATACGCAACGAAGAAAAAGAAAGAGAACTCAAACGATTAGAAATCAATAACAAGAAATTGAGCGAAACAATAAATAAACTAGTTTTTGTTAAAAATCTTGTCAAGGATTATATTAATTCAAAACAAAAATCGAATGAGCTCATCTCCTTGCCTGAATTACAAAATCATCAACAAGACATTATAGTTCAAACCGAGTCAAATACTGAGATTACACAAATGCCAATACTTGAAAGACAAATGTCTACTGAAGTTCATACAGCAAGAAACTCAGAAGACACAACCTACACCAGCGACTATCCATTGCCTGATTCCGAATTTTTTAACGAACTGACCAATAATTCGTCTACTCCAATGAACGTCGATCAGTATGTAATTAACGATCACTTTTTAACACTTCCAGATATCCAAGAAAGTTTTGAATTTTAGTTTAATTTTTTTTCTTTTGGTAAGGCCTTAATTAATCAATCAAGTGACCTAGTTACTTTGAAACAAAGAATACATGTGTCTCAGTCAGAATGACTAAGAGCTCAATTATATTTTTTTAAAACTTTTTTGTCATGTTTTTTATTTTTTTTTTAGCTAATAAAATCTAATTTTTTTGTAGACTACCGTAATTTCAGAGATACGGATTGTCAATTTATTTGTGACAAGAAAATCCAATTGAACGATTTATTAATATAAATTGTAATTAGGCTTTTCTTGACTCGTCACAAATGAACGACAAACGTTTTGTTTTGATGAATTACGGTAAACAGCAAAACATTTTCTTTTATAATCGTTAACCATACCCTTGCCGGTCCCAAGTCCGGATGAGAAAATGGGAGGGGCGACCTTGTTCCTAATTAAATAAACGACTTTTTTTGAGAACCACAACTTTAATAAGCCTAAAAATTTTCTCGAAATTAATTAGACCATAGCAACCCGACTTTAATCATTTTGTTTTTTATGACTACATCATGACTCACTCAAATCGAATCAAATTCATTTTAAATGAGTTCATAGTGAGAGTCATATATAAGGGAGCTATGGAATTATTTTAAAAAGTTATACAGTGCATTTCTGAAATAAGTCTATTTGATTAAGAGACTTGCTTTAGATATTCGGATAGTTGGTATGCATTCGATGTAAACTCTTAAAATAAATATATGATCATTATGGACGCCCAAGAGTTGCTCGAGCAATTTCTGAAGTCATCGATTAAAACTAAACATTCCTATTTGAAACATATTGTCATAATCTACTACCATAATTATCATTTTTAGAAAACAGATAAATCAAATTTCAAGTATTCTTTGTACATTTTTTAGCAATTTTACATTGAAAAAAGCAACTATTAGGCATCCATAATGATTATATATTTAAGAACAGTGGCGATTTAATCAGATGATTTAACAACAATTTGCGTTAAATTAATGGATTTTTACGACAAATTACGATAATATTTAACAGTTTTTCTTGTAAATTTGCGATAGTTTTTGAAAATTTTGGAAGCAAGATATAGTGCTGGCGAACGTTCGCAGAAAGCGTTGTGATGATAAAAACTCATTCTTGGACCTTCATGAACGTTAAGAAAATACAATTCGAAAAGATATCCATTGCTTTAGCTTGTTTTATAATCGTCGTACTAGGCTTAGGTGTTTGAGCAAACTCCTGAGCTTCAATAGGATAAAACCTAATGATTTAAAGACTTATATCACTTAAACCATTGATGATGCACTCATACCGATCTGTAAAATCGCGCTTAGTCGAAGAATTGAATAATTCAATTGAAGAATTTGAACAAGAGAAAGGAGCAAAAGGTCTTCCATTTCTTGTGCAAAAAAAATTTATCTTGTGTTGAATAGATAGAGACAATCTTTTCTATTTTCTAAATACCTTACCTCCTCCCCAATACACCTTTTCAGCGATAAGATGGAAATATTTTACACAAAAAAATTTTTAGTGCTCACAGTTAAGTTAAAACTAGTTGATAACATTTTTTTTTTCAAAATTTAACTTTTTGAAAACCGCAACTGAGGGTCAAAACATGAATTCCCACAATGATTTATTTTCATTTCATTTTTTCTCAAAATGATACCCAAGTTGTCTTTATAGAACGATTCTTTGAGGAGTAAGTATGTTTTAATTGAATTCAAAAGCATTCTTGGTCAACTAAACCTTATTTACTCCTCAAGGAACCGTTCTATAAAGACAACTAGGGTATCATTTTGAAACCGGCTATGAGATCTACAATATGATTTTAGCTTAGTTGGGTCTAAATTGGTTATCAACACTAAAGCATGATTTAACATTCATAATCAAATAAATATTTTGTTTTTTCTTAAAATTTGAAACCGGAACTTACTAAATTATGGAACCGAAGATACAGAATCAAAATAAACTCTAAGTTTAACATTTTCTCATTCAAAGATAACAAAAATTATCAAAAAGAAAGCTAACCATCAAAGTTTATACTTTTAAAGTTTTGTTCTATTCTTAGGTGAACAAGAGATAATTTTCTTTAACAAAATAATTTCGTTTTTAAGTCATGAGATATTTTTTTATCAAGACTATTTGTAAGATTTATTCTGATTTTAAAATAAAAAATTTAAAAAAACTATCTTGATCAAAACCCACCCCCCTCCTTATCCCCAATAATAATGCATTTACTAAATATAAAAAAATATTTTTTTCTCCTAATACCTGCTAGAGTAACTAAACTAAAACGAAATTAAACTTTTTTCTTTACACAAATACTAAAAAATCGCATTCTAGCTTTAAATTTTTTAAAATAGAAAAATTTTCTATAGACCTTTTTCTACTTACGACCTTGATAATTTAAGATTTTTTTTTTCAACATGCTCTTTTCATTTGCTATATAGAGTTTTTCTTAGCACACTATATTTCTATAAAGGACCGTCATGGGTATTTTTTTGTTTCTTTTTTTACCAGAGATTTTTTTTAAGATTTTTTACCGCCTTTTGCGGAACTTGAATATGTAAAAATCTTGAGAAAAAAAACTAAACTATTCGTCAAACGTGTTTTTTTACAAACTTTGTCTATTAAAGGTATATCAAGAGATCATTGGCATAAACGCCGTGCCACTGGTGGCAAACGACCACAACCAAGAAAGAAGAGGAAGTTCGAATTAGGTAGACCAGCTGCCAATACAAGATTAGGCACACAACGTATTCACACTATTCGTACACGAGGTGGTAACAAAAAATACAGAGCTCTTCGTTTGGATAATGGTAACTTCTCGTGGGGTTCAGAAGGCATTGCTAGAAAGACAAGAATCATCGATGTTGTCTACAATGCTAGTAACAACGAATTAGTACGTACAAAAACTTTAACCAAGAGTACCATCGTACAAATTGACGCTACTCCATTCAGACAATGGTATGAGGCTCATTATGCCTTACCATTGGGTAGAAAGAAAGGCGCCAAAATGGTAAGAATTTTATTTTTTAATTAAAGTCTATAAATGTCCAGTGATGTCTTAAATGATAGGTTTGAGAGTAATGAAATCTAAAACGTTAGAGCTGACATATCTCTACCTGAGGGCATAGACTTAAACAAAAACAAAAAATTATAAAAACTTTTTTTTTCTTTTAGACTGAAGCCGAAGAAGCCACATTGAACAAAAAACGTTCAAAAAAAACATTGCAAAAATATGTTGAGAGACGAAAGACCGCCAAAGTCGAACCAAAATTAGAAGAGTTTTTCCAAGCTGGTCGTCTTTACGCTCGTTTGGCTTCATCACCAGGACAATGTGGTCGTGCTGATGGCTACGTTTTGGAGGGCAAAGAGCTCGAATTTTATCTAAGACGTCTTAAATAAATGAGAAAAAAAAATAAATATTTAAAATTTTGTTTTAATGGTAATTTTTTTATTCATTAAAATAAAAATTTTAAAGACAAAAAAAAAATTTTTTTTATTTAAACTTCTCTTATTTACTAATGTCCAATGATGGCTTAAATGATAGGTTTGAATAAAATGATACCAAACTTGTTTAGAGCTGACATACTCTATCTGAGGACATTTAGTAATCTATTGTAAGCTTTGTTGATTTTGAGACAAGTTGAGCTTTGTATAAATTCGACAACCAACGAATTCTTTTTTAAAAAATTTTTTTTTGATACACGTTTTTTGAATTGAAGATTAATTTTGACCTCATATAAACTTTTGATGCTTTATACAAATTGTGAAAAAAGTCTGCGATTACATTGTTTTTGATCTAAAATTATAAGAGAGCAATAGTAATCAGATTTTTTAGAAGACTAAGTTAATAATTTTGAAAATCGGAATGAAATTAAAATGCTATCTGATTCAGATTTTCAGAAAATTACTGATATACAAACACTCGAGATTATTTGGTCCCTTGATAAATATATTTGGTTTTGTCTGACGAAACTTTGAAACACTTATCGGTTAAAACTTATGCCGGCTATATTTGATATTCTCATTGTGAATATTTCTACAACCACAACGATAGACGTTCCTTTAGTCGAATATTTTAATAAAATTTAAAAATGCGAATTCAAGTTTGTCACTTGGCTTTCATATTCGAGGTTCCATCTTTCATCATTTTTGTGTCATTTAGTTTAAATTTTTGATTAAAAAATTACACTAAACCATGGCCATTTAGTCTGGAAAATACAGGTAAACATCGTAAATTGCGGCCAAATATTTTGCAGAATAATTTTGTTTAAGACACTTAAAACCAAAAAGCTCAAGGATGAATGAAAACAAAATCGAAATTTCACATAATCGATGATTTATGACTATATTTTGAATTGAGTATTTCAAGAAACATTATAATGTACTTTTAGTCGAATCGTCTAAATTTCGTTTTTCCATCGATTAATTCTACATTAATTCCATAGTTAGTTATTTGTTCTGAAAGTGATCCGAATATAAAAGCAGATTTTAATAAACGTATAGCTAATTGTTTAGAAAATTTCTACAAAAAATAAGCATTATCCGTTGTTTTAGCATTTCACCTAAGATCTTACAGTGTTTTCTTAGATGTTCAACTCCAGTACGCCATTGAAAATGTTTTTGTTTACTCTAAATACATCAGTGATTTAATCTTCCCGAAACGAACAGAGATAACAAGAGCTCGTCAATCATTGCTAAAAATTTTTTGGTAAAATAAATTCAAATATTCAGCAATTCAACAAGTTATTACTGAAGAAATACATTAAATATTTAGGCTTAACATCCTATATAATAAAAAGTTAGAAGTTTTTATGCTTTGAGAAATTTAAAGTTTCATATTTTTTGGCTCCTACAAGCCTCATTTCTAATTTTAAAAAGTCTAGTCCATTCAATTGAAAAAATGCCAATTTTTAACCAAAATTTTAGTGTTCATTAATACGATTAATTTCACCATTCGATCAAAGTAAAGAGTAAAAAAAATAAAAAGTTGAAGAGATCGTGAAGCTAAATAAAGACTTTTAATAACCTTTAGATAGACTAAAATTTTGAATTGTTGAAAACTGTACAATTCAGCAATTCGTAAAAAAGTCAAAAATTCATCATTCCGGGTCACCTGCCTGCTTCAATTTATAAAGAATTGTTGTGTTAAATAATTCTTCTTTACTAGACAATAAAATTAAGATACAGGCAAAAGCCCTTTAGATATTGAAATGAGAAATGAGGCATATAGGAGCCGAAAAATATGAAACTTTAAATTTCTTAAAACATAAAAACTTCTAACTTTTTATGTTATAGGATGTTAAGCCTAAATTTAATGTTTTTCTTCTGCTATACCAATTGTTGAATTGCTGAATATTTGAACTGCTAAAAACTTTTCTTTACCTTCAAAAAAAGTACTACAGCACTTGAAAAATCTTCTTAACAACTTTTACTGTTGAATATCTTGATTAGTCACTGTGATCAGCTTAATCGATCGCGCCATCAAACTGGTTGAATTTTGAATGTAAAATTTCAGCTGTTTTTTCTCGTAGTTATTTACAAAAATTTTACAATCATATAAACTGAATTTGCCTCAAAATCAAAGCTTGAGTCTCTATTAAGGATTTAAAGTAACAAAAAAGAAATTTCAGAACCCTAAAAAAATTTTTCCAAAATATTTTATATTGGATGACATGTATCACCGAATGTTGCCATACAATAATTGAATCATGAATTGTATGCATTCAATGATGTATATCAGTTTGATAACCATATACATTCAATTCTTCTTCTTTATTCGGTTGTATTTTGCTGCATTCGGCAACTTATTTTCTCCATTTCACATGTTCGTGCAAGATTTACCAGTTCCAATGACTTTGCTATTCGGTACAGTACGGGTACGGCAAGCCTTTAATTCGGTGGAAGTGCAGTACCAAGCGTGGGTTCGTAAGGCTCGTGATCATTTCTAGGCAAGTCATGAAATATCCAATTTGCTGTCTGTAGTCGACTCTAAATTTCTTCGAGTATTACTCGCCCATTCGGTCTAATGTTAAGCCACATTCTATAGCATGTGGTGGCTCTTTAATCAATTTGCATGATTCACACTGGTACCACAAAACTGAATAAACGGAAGTTTAGAAGTGTTTGGACTTCCGAATCTTCTCCATCTTCCTGTAAACTACTCAAATCAGTTCTTTGCGATTGTTAAAGTCTGTTTCCGTAGATAATACATTTAGATGCAATATTTTTGGCGTAGTCATGACAAGAATAATGAAAAATTAAATTAAGAATAAACAAAATGAGGTGAATATTTATTTATCCGTATAAAAAAATAAAAAGTAAGTAGTTAAACAAACAAAATAAAAAACATTTTTATTTATTTAAACAAGTTGTTTTACAAGATAACTTAAATAAACATGGTTTATGAGATATGCCAAGACTAAGAAAAGCTCGACGAAATTTAATTGAAAGTAAATTATAAATGATCGGATTCGATATACAATGTAGAAAATAAATTAACGTTGCTAAATTTGATATTATATTTATAACATTAAAATCATTTGGAACACTGTCTGTTGATTCATTAGTTGTTATAAGCGATGGTGCCAAGTATTGTTTAAAATACGACCATAAGAGAAATATACGTATTGGCAGTTGACAACAAAAAAATATTAACGTTATCAATGAAATAACAATTGTAAAGTTAACTTTATTATACGATGTTTCGGTACGTGATTGATTACGAATCAATTCGTTTTGTGTAAAATTATTTAATGAATTAAATTTAGTTATCTTAGAGTATTGAGCTATATTTGAAGCATCAATGGGACATGGCACATTTTTCTTATTCAAATACATATTACGTACTTGAGTTTGATTACCAATGTCACATCTACATTCATATTTATTATTGATACCCGAAAAACAAAATGAACACGAACGTGATCGTTTTTTGTTCCATTTAAAAAATGAATTACGATTTGATTCGATTATAAGTGAATTAGAAGCTTTGTGATTTGAAAAGTTACGCACTGCTGGGCTTATTGTTCTCAAGCTTTTGTAACCTTCAGAACCTGATATTGACGAAGATTTTGAAAACTCTTGTAGAATTCGATTCTTATTTTTAACAGTTGTAATATTTGTTTTGTACATACGAATTGAATTTTTTGAATGTATTCGAAGACCGTTTTCGTTCTCGTTTTGTGTTGATTGATTAAATAGTTTATAATGTTTTCTTAAATTTATGATAATGTAGATATAGAGAAAAGCTAGTCCGAATGTTGGTATGAATATTAAAAGTATATTTGATATTATAATGTAGATTAAAAATGGTTGTGAAATGTCTAGTATGCATTGTTCAATTGGTTTAGCTGTGTATTCGGCTTGTATTAAAAATGGAGATGATACCATTATTGCCACTACCCATATTAGTAATATTGTAATTAGTGAATTTTTTTCATTGAACCAAATTTTAACCTTTTTTTAAAGAAAAATTAAAATTTCTGATTGGAAATGTTTATGTGCTAAATTGAGCTTTAGAAATTATTTGATGGGAGTTCATCTTTCAATTACACACTTTCATATAAGTTTACAATTCGGACGGATGAGAAAGGAATTTTTAAAGTTTTTCTTAAGATTGTACACTTACCGTTTTTCCTTGCTTACAAGTGCTCCCTTTATACCCCTTTTTTTGTAGACTGATGGAGATCAGATCTGTTCTAACCTTGTGATTTTGAAATAGACCGGACATTCAATTCGCTTTGGCATGATTTTACCACTAGAAGATGAGATGTTTAGTCGCTTATAAGCAAGGAAATACGGTAGCAGAAATCGAGTAAATGTATATTATCCACCCTCTTATAATTTTGATTAATAATTTTGGTTTCAGGTATGGGTCTGGATTGGATAAAAGTTGGTAAATATGCCCAGTACCCAATTATTGCCGAAAAAAACTAAAAAACATCTAAAATACCAAACTTTTATGGGTTACCCAATCCAGACCCATACCTGAAACTCATAATTTGTGGGTAGCTCATTCTATACCCGAACCGAAAACCTGAATTTTTCGTGTAACCCATACCCACCCTATACCTTAAAATTAATGGGTACATATGTCTGCTTGAATTATAAAAAAGATGAGAATTTTTGGAATTTTTAAATGCAAAATAAATGTGCTAAAACTTCCGAAATGCAATGAGAGCAACAAAATCATGAGTCTAATAAGGATTCAGACTTTTACCATTAAAATTATATAACACATATTTGATGATGTAAAACAAAATAAGTACAAATGCTTTTTTTCTATGGGAAATACGCAAGATTTTACCTATTAACTAGGTCGTTGATATTTTCCAAAAATGAACTTTCATGAATATATCGTACACATATTCCAAACATTCATTTTTTGGAACATGTGAACGATCAGACTTTGGGTGTTTGATTTTTACATTTTTCAGATTCAATAAAAAATATAAAGTTTACGGTTTTTAAATTCCTTAAAAAAAGAATGGTCTTTGACGATCTGTTTAAGACCTTTAAAAAAATTTAGGTACTGTAAACTTCCGATATGTGTCCCACCTGTAAAAAAAATTATGTTTTTTGAAAATTTTTCGACATAAATTAATACTTTTAAAACTAAGTTAAAACTGTCGAATGATGCAACAATTTATTGATTAATTAATCGAATACTTCAAGTTTGATTTATTTCAAACAAGATATATTTTTATCTTGTTACATTTTTAATGATTTATCGTTTAAACTCATTTAACCCAAAGTTGAATTTAAAAGTGAAATTAAAACTTACCAAAAGAGGCTTTGAAATGGCACAATATCGCTCTAGACTTATAAATATAATTGTCAACGACGAAACAGTTGTAACACAATATTCAATATAGTAAAACATTTTACAATAAAGCATACCAAAATTCCATACATCGGGTGAATACAAATCTGATATAGCCACTGGAATGCATATTATAATTACAAGTAGATCAGCTATGCTCAAATTGGTAAAAAAATAATTTGTATATTGTCTCAATTCACTTTTAAATAAGAATACAATAACAACTAGTAAATTTGTTAATAGACCAAATATGAATGTAAATGCAAATAAACAACAAAATATGAGTGACACTATGTTAAATGAGTGTGGAGTGTCGGTTGTGTTTTCTGTTGTGTTAAGGATGTATTCTTGTTTTCCCAGAGTATTGTTATACAATAACAAAAATGTTGCATTATTATGTATCATTATTTTGAAAGGATTATTACGAATTTAACATGTAACATTAAATGAAAAATTTTAATCTATAATTGAATAAGGGTTGATTTTTAAATTTTTGAGGAAATTTTATTTTTAAATGTTGAAACCATGAATTATCAAAAAATTTTGAGAAAATTTTATCTATTTATTACTTGGAAATTCATTTAGATGAAATAGTATAAACTGTTTGAATGACTTAGAATAGGAAAAAATGACGAGATTTCAGTCATCTATTAAAACTTGATATCATTAACTTGGTGTTTTTGAATGTCAATGAGTCAAAATAATCTGAGTGAGAGATTGACAATATTATTTACAGTGCTTGTGATTCAAGAGCACTTGGCTAAAAAAAATTCCTAGATTTGTCAATACATAGTTAGATAAATTGATTCGCTGGATCTTTTTTTGAGTCAGCGTCGAGAGCTGGAAAATTTAGCATTTTTTTTTTAAACTAGAGCTCAGAATTACTTTTTTACTTAGTGTTAGTTTTTCAAACTAGAATTATAATTAATCTAAAATCTCTTATTTAAACATCGGATTAATGTTTGAACTTTCATCATATTTTTTTCAAAAAAACATCAGCATTTTTAGAATCATCGTTTGTTTCTCTAATAATTTTTCAACAGTTAACAAGCGTGTATTAAGGAGAAACAAAGGTAGAACGAATGGGATGAGAATTTTTGAAATCATTCAGTATAAAAAAATGAAATCAGAACCTGAGGCTATATAGTATATTTTAGGTTTCCGAGAAAAATTTACCTGGTTCTCTTGACAATTCCTGAAACAGGCAAAAGTCGGTTTTACTTTTTGAATTAAACTATTGTAGTAGTAGTAGTAGTAGTAGTAGTAGTACTTTTTTATAGATTTTTTAGAACAATCCTAGACTTAATTAATAAATTCCACCTTAATCAAATATTTTTGAAGAGGATTGAAACTTCTCTTTCTCTCTTTCCATTTTCTAGTCAAAACTACTCTAAACTAAACTACGTTAGACCAGTCGATGATTCTAGTCGGATCGTTTCCAAGCAGCACAACACTAAAGAATCCATGCAAGTTTTTTTCTTCAAGAATAGGCGAGTGTTTTTAAAAAAATAAGTGACTTTGAGATTACAATATTTCCAAAATGTCGGTTTTACTAAATTTTCAAGGTGAAATGGTTCAAAACTTAAACAAAAATCGGTTGTATTTTCTAATTAGTTTCTGAATTGACAAATCTTAGCTCCTTGATCTTATAGTGATATAGGAGAGAAATATAATTTGGAGCTAGTAAGATTTATGATTTGAGACTCCTTAAAATATAGACATTTAAAATCTAAGCGTGTGCATGTTTAAGTTCGGTACATTTAGAAAATAAAAAGTCCATTTTATTAGATAATTAAATTTTCTAAATTTAGATTAATCTAAAATGTACTCATTTACTTATCTAAAATAACCTAGATTACAGTTAAAAGGTGCTCTTTTTCATGAAAAATGAAAAATTTACGAACTAAATTCTTATACTAAGGTAGGCATGGATTGTTATTAGACGAATCAAGAACTATTTAAGAAGACTCTTTATTCTCATTTTAATTATGAAATGATTCACCTGTTTGGAATGTAAAAATTTAAAAAAAAATTTTTCTAGCAAGAATGAAATTATTCGATTGTTTGTGAGGTTAAAGAAATTACAATAAACATAAAAATTTTTAAAATTTGCTTATTTAAGGAATTTAAACAAAAATAAAACGAGTTTAAAATTAGCAAATAGATATACGCTAAAAAGTGAAAATAATATCCTGAGATTATAAAAAGATTAAATTCTAGAAACGAATTAAATCCTAATAAGTTAAAAAGAATTTAATCTACTTTTTGGAAACGTTATTTATGTCATTATTTAAGACTCAGAGGCTCACAAGTCTTTGTTTTCAAGTTTTGGATTTATGGTTTGTTTTTCTATTTGAAATACTGCGCAATACTTAATAAGCCTATTAATTTTTATTAATCATTTATGATAATACATGCGCGCCGAAGTCTCTCCCTCTTCCCTCTTATCTGTTATGTTTTCAATTTTTTCGGATAAAGATGTGTCAGTTGGTTACTTGTAAATTTTAAATTTAAATTTTATTAGCCGCTTTTTTCCGCAAATCTTGCGGGCTCTTTTAAAACTTTATATTTAAAAACTATTAGATACTTTAACACTAGAAATCCTGCTTTTGATATATACCTTTAAATCCCGACGGGTCTTTCTGATCCGTAACATCAAAAATGGATATTAAAATCTGCTAAAGCACCTTTTAGGGTATCAATTGGTAGCTTTAGACTAAAACTGTTTTGTTATCAATTAATCGAATCATTTTTGAATTCATTTTTGAAGAAATCTGCGGAAAACCGCAAAATTCTCGGGAAATGAAATTTTTTTCCGTTGGGATAAAGAAATAAGCGGAATTTCAATCAAAAATATTTTCCATAAATTGGGTGACAAGAAGCTTTTGTAAATATGTCATACCTAATTGGCCAGATTCCTCTAATTTGATTCTCTAAAACGGAATCATATATAAATATAAGTAATATCTTTTAAATGGATACTCTTTTGGTACATGTTAACAAAAATAAAAGATTTTTTCCTCTATTGCATGAAATATAATCCATGTAAGCAAATATTCTGATTTCCGCGGTTTCTTGTGGATTTTACCGCAATAAAAATCTTCTAAAAGAGTAGAAATGTAAAGGAAAGACATAAGAACATGCCAAAAAGACCCGCCTGGCTTTCTAGTGTACGTTATTATTTAAAACACGTTCTTTGAAAATCTTAAATCTTTTTTTAAAATCTTAAGGATTTAATTATTTGAGATTTAAAGACTTTTCATCAAATATCTTTTTTAGAAAGTCGCTCAAATATTAATTTATTGATGTTTAAATCTTATTTATACCGTAAACCCCCTCTATTTGTATCCACTAGTTTTTTTAAAATATTTCGATAGTTAAAGTATTGTTTCAAAATCCCATACCTATAGTTTATCGACTAGGTTGAGGGGGTTAGAATGAGGTATTTTCGAGCCATTGATATAAGAAATTTAAACATAAATCGAATGTTAGACCAAATTTTCTGGGTACAAATAGAGGGGGTTTACGGTACCAATTTTTCTTGTAAAAATATTTAAAATTTAAAAAAAAAATAAAGAGATTTAAACTAAGAAAAAATACTTAGCTTAGACGATTTTATTGTGAAAATAATATTAAGGAATTAAAAAAATATGCTTTTACAATAAACATAATGGAAAATATGTATGCATCCAATTTTACATATGTTCTTAAGGTAATAATTTAATCATAACCCTGGGCGATAAAAAATAAATTTTTAATTATTTTCATTTCTTAGATTCTAGGTATCTCGGATTCTTTTGGGAAAAAAACAGACTTGGGATCAATATTGAAAAAATCAGTATCAGTCAGTATCAGTATTAAGGGCAATCAGTAACAGTCAGTATTCAGTATTCATTTACGGAATCAGTATCAGTTTTTAGCCAATCAGTATTTCCATAAGTAAAAAAACATTTTACACTTGATATAATATTCCTTCTCTGTATACAGAGACCTCTCAAATGAAACCATGAAGGAAATGGAAACGAATAAGCAGAAACTTGATTTGACAAAGAAAGGATTTAATCTCAACTTGTTTAACGTTGTTTTTATACTATTCTACCGTAATCACTCGATAGATGTACCATGGTACAAATCTAAAATTTTAAATTCGTCCCATGGTACAATTTCATTTTTGTACCCATTTTAGGGGCTTAAATTGGACCGGTATAATTCGTGACCAGGTATACTTTTAAAATAAATCCAGATAAAAAATGAAAATCGATCATTTTCTAACAAAAAAAGGTCGAGAGAATAAAATCCACTTTTTTCTCATGTTGCTTCAAGTTTTTTGCTTGGTTATATCTAAATTTATCTAGTTTTCATTAACTTAAAAAATCTTATTAAAGGCGTTCAGCACTTAAAATTTACGAAAGCATAGGAAAAATCAAAATATGTCCCACAGGATAGTAACTTAAATGATCGGAAATTCTTTCAATCAGTCGAACACAGCAAATAAACTAAAGAAGAGGATAAGAAGTTCTTCTTTCGTGTTACTTAATGGAAAAATGTTGAATATTAATTGCGAAGCATTGTTTTAAAAATAACCAAGATTATTTTCATATTTTGCTTGCATTACTTGCTTTCATTTTGTATTAAGTACCATTGATGAGTAACCTAATAAAGACCAAACCGGTCTGGTCACAATCATATTCAGAGTATTGTTTAATTAACTACTATACGAAGAAAAGTAGTTAATTAAACAAGAACTTCGACTTTTTTGCATTAGTTCTTAAATTTCTAACTTTAAACCCCGTCAAGTATTCCCAAAAGAGCAAATCCTATTTTTGCACCGGTCTTATTTTTAAAGTATACCAGATCTAAATTCGAAATTATACCGTTCCAATTTACCCCCTAAAATGGATACAACAATGAAATTTTACCATGAGCATAAATCCGAAAAAATTTAAATTATACCGGGATAACAATCATTATTTGTATAAAATATATCATTTCATTCTATTAAGGGATTATTAAAGGAAAATGTTAAAAGGAAGACCGATAAATAAAAGATTCACCCCTCAAAAAAATTATTTTCTCAAACATAAGCGGTTTTATTCAAAAAAAAATTTCAATTGAAAAAAAAAAACAAGGGATTTTAGTTAGTTTCTCCAAATTAAATTTTTTAATATTCCAAGAATAATAAATAAAGTTTTCAGTATTATCAGTATTACTGAAACACTGATTTTGCACTCTATTCAGTATCAGCAATACTGAATACTGAAATTAACTGATACTGATCAGTACAATACTGACAGTATCACAACTCTGGGAAAAAATATATCTATTCGAAAGTTTCATTTACAGGTCTATCTACAAATAGAAAAAAATCAGTCAACGCTATTCTAAAAAATCTAAAAATGACGGCTACCATTAAATCGAGACTCATTCTTTTTAAATATCATATTAAAGGAAAATTAACTAAAACAACTCTAAAAGTGTAATGTTTCAACTAATGCTTTGAATCTTTTTAAATTTGATTTATTGCAAACAAATGTGTGAATATCTAATCGGTTTTAACCTTGTTTTTTAAAAATCTCTTACCCTCAAAGAATAATTTGAAAAAGGTAATGTACCTAATCACCTCTAAAATCCAAAAATAAAAAATTAGGGTTAGTAAATCATGAGATGTTTCACAACTAAAATATTCGATTAATAAGATACCCTTACATTTTTTTTTGAAGAGTCCTCTATGGAAAATAATAAAATAACTACTTACAGAAATTTAGAATCTTATGTAATGATTTAAGTATTTTATAATTAGCTAAAACTATGAACATGTTTAACTAAAAAAATTCTTGATGGTTAATAATCAATTAAATTAAAATAATAAAGAAAATAACATATTTTGTACGTATGATTGGATTCTATTTGTTAATGTTGCATACTGTCTAGCTTTAAATTCATTTTTTTTTCTTAAAATTAAGATCATCAAGTTTCCAAACACCGGTTTCTGAAATTTTCTTTTTTGTAGAATTAAGAGCAAAGCCTTGGCACTTTTGGTTCGGTCTTCATACCCTTAAAAGCCAAAACACATCTTATATCTTTAGAGTTCTGATATATCGGGCCCACTATTTTCCGATCAACAAAAGGTTATGCATTTTCTGGTACAACCTTTGGCTCGGACCCATCCAAAGCATAAAACCACACCACTTTATCGCCGAACCATAAAGTCCAATAGCTACTGAAAACCAATTTTTTTGGAAATTTGTAGTCACCTTTCTTGCTATATGGATGCTTTTTTCTTAAAAAATTTGTCTCGAGTTACTTACTTTTATAATGAACTGCAAAGGAATTAATAGAGCAGAATCATTATCAGGACAAAATATGATCTTTTTGTTCAAAAAGGCTCTGATCACAATGTTTGTGACCATAGAAAATTAAAAAATTATCACATTAAACATGAAATTTAGGTTATTCGACTAATCCTAATTTATTGAATAGTGCTCATCAAATTCGTCAAAAAAAAGTTTTCCGACAAAGAAAATTAACTTTAAAAATATCAAATTTTGTTTTCATTTCCGAATTCCCTCGTTCGATTATGCTGCACCATAACACGAAACCCAAATTTTTAGGAGATTCTTTTTGGGACATTGAAAATTTTAAAACATGATCAAGATGTTTTCAAAAAATCTGAAATTGAAAACAGAGTGTGTTAAGTATATTTTGACAAAGATCAAATGATAAAAAAAGCTTCATAAACTTATGGATTTTGAGCTGTGATGGTGCATTATCTGAATTGGTAAAAACTTCACAACTACAATCAAATCATTTGTTATAAAATAATTTTTAATTGTCAAAAATTTGGGTCTTAAGGAATATGTGAACTAGCGGATCAGCCATGTCTTGCAGAATATATGATCAAAACTGAACAGAAAATCTCTGATCACAAAAGATGTGAAGAAATTGATTCAAAAGAGAATAAAATTGGTGATCAAAAATTTAAACAATTACGGTAAATATTCGATTATACAGAATTTTGAAAATGGAACGTGAATTTTCCTATTTTCGACAAGAAATATAGGGTTTCCAGAGGAAAGGATCCAAGTTTTTTAAGAGATTCGGTTAATCGTAGCGTTTGATTAAAGGAGTAGTTCGGTTCGGATTTTTTTTTAGGATTTGTATAGGTACTAATTAATGCTTGTTTGTTGATTAATAATTTAAATTAGCTAAATAACTTTGTATAAAAACTTCTTAATGGAAAGAAAAATTGTTTAGAGAATTAATGAAATTTAAATTATCCCATTTGGATTCTAAAAAATACAAAAAAAACTGTAAAAGTTAATCGTAAAATCGACTCACTGCTTCATAAGTATTTGGGTTTAAGTTTTGATTGTTTTACTGTACCATGTGATCTGATTACAGTAAGACAAGGCATCTTCAAGATGGTTATGACGGATATGCCATATTTTTCATACAATTTGCTTGCGAATTTAACCATTATTCTCTACACCTAATTAGGTTTTCATGTTTTACTTTCCTAATCTGTAACCTTTTTTATAAGTTTAAAAAATTTTTTTGAATACAGTCTGAAAATAGTAATCAAAATTCTAAAAAATAAGATTATTAATAAAAAACCCTGATACTTAAAGCATTGATCTTTAAACATGCTGCAAGTTAAGATAAACCAAATTGAATTTAAAATAGTGCTTCTTGAGTCGATTGATTTTTTTTTTCTTATTTTTCTTCTCAACTGTTAGTTTAAATAATTTTTTATTTCATCTGTTTTTTAAATTAATCATAGAATTGTTATTTTATATTCAGTAGCGGGGCTAAATGCAAATTTTGCGAGTTTTGTTTTTCATCTTTTGTTATAATAGTATTGTTCTAAATCGATATACTCATGAGATCTTTTAATAAGTGTCGTTGTTTTATAATCTTTTGCAAGAATGCACTTAATTACTCAAATGCGACTTTGGAAAAGAATCCAGTTGCTCCAATATAAAACATTCTTACATTTTTTTATGGTTCTTGCTCATTTACTAAAGAAAATATATCAATTATTAAAAGGAACAAAAAAAACATTACAGTATTAATAATTAAAAATAATCAATTTGCTAATCTTCTATTTTATATTTTTTTAATAGTACATCGTTATAAATAGCGTGCACTTAAATTAAATGCAGACTTTACCAATGGATTACAATTTTGTAACGCTTTACGTACTCTAAAGCTAAATTGCTGTATTTAAATATTTAAGTACTCATTTTTGGGATTATTGTTCTGAAGACATGGTCTGAAAATATTTCCCAAAACCCATATTAGTTTGATAACGGTTACAACAAAAAAAAACATTTTTCAATCAATCTTGTCCTAGATGATCCCTCAAACCGATATCTCAAGATCAGATGCACCTTCTTAATCTAGAGATAATTCTCAATTAATCTGAGGACCTAATTTTTTTTTATAAGCACTAGACGGCTGCAGCTAAAACACGAACCACCAATTTTTTGAAAAAAACATCTTTTTCTTGAAGGGAAAACCCAACCTGAATTTTTTGAATCCAATTCGATCGAGAATTTTTTTATCCTTCAAATGGACTCTTTTTTTGAAAAGAAAAGTAACGGTTCAAGAGTAATTTTTTATTTTTTAAAACTTGAATAAAAATAAAGATAATTGATTGTTTTCTAAGGTTTCATGAGAATGGCGACGAAAAGCATTAGCATAAAATCCCTTCGGAGCATTAGCATAAAATCCCTTATTTGGACAATGTTAATAATTCGTGAAGCAGGAATGTACTTAAAATTTAAACAAAAATTTCCTAAGATAGACTTTAAAATCATTATCTCCCAACAAGAAAACCTAAGAAAACAATCAATAATCTTTGTTTTCATTTAAGTTTTAAAAAATAAAAATTCGAACCCTTGAAAAACTATGGACTCGTTGAGAGATTTCGAATGATATATAAAAAATAGGGGGTGTATACAATAACTATAGGGGTATATGAGGGTCCTTTAAGACTGAAAAGTGAAAAATCAGTTTTCTTCCCCAAATATCTTCACAAATATAGCAAAAAAGGGGTCTAAATATAGCATCATTTTGCAGCTCTTAATTTACTCTACCTTATATGAAAATAATTTTGTGCATACCTCACTTCGGTTAAAGGTACACCTAGATGAATGTTTTCAAAAATTCACCCGGATGCATGTTGTTCAAGGGTCCAAAAGTTCTAATTTTTAAAAAAATCCGAGACTTATATTAATAATTATTTTTACAGTAAACCCAACATCCTATAGGAATTCTACAAGATTATGATGGGTTGCTCGAGACTTTCTTTTCATTTTTGAGAAAACCATAGGTCCGTGTAAAAAACCCAAAGTCCGTAGAGGTTTTTGGACAATTACTCTCGAACCGTTACTTTTATTTTTTCAAAAAGTAGTCCATCTAAAGGATCTGGTTGGGGATTCCCTTCAAAAAAAACATGTGTTTTAACTCACTAGAGGCCGAGCAAACAAATAAAAATTAAAAAACTAAAGATTTTGTAAAACATAAAACGTCGTATTTTTTTTAAATTCCGATTTTCAGACCCCTTTACTCTAAAAAATTATTTTTATTACCCTTGAATAAAATTGCTTACGAATTTGTTAGTTAAATTACGAATTTGATGTTAGAAATTGTGAATTTGAGAAGTGTTTTGAGAGTTTTCCTCCGCTTAATTAAAAATTAAATAAACTAGTAATTAAATTTGAAGACTGAATCGCAAATTTACCGTTTTTTTATCCTACTGGTTTTAAGCAATTTTTGAATCAAATGGCTCAAAAACGTGAAAAGCTCTAAATTAGAAAAAAATTGTAAACACTTAAGACATTTTCATTCAAAAATTTAATTAAAAGTCATTCAATATAAAATTTTTTCATTAATAATTTAAATAATTCGAAATCCTATTTAATATTTTCTTTTATCTTTTTGTAAACTGATTATTTAGTTTGTAGTATTGTTAACCTTAGAGCTTAATAATAAATGAATCAATGCGAGTTGAAAAATAAAATTCTTTTGAAAACTACAAGGTGTTTATTTAGATTAAAGTACCTAAATTTACTGACAAGTTAAAATTTTCTGCCTTTTTTCTACTAGTATTCTTCGAAAGGAGGACTATATTTTATCAGCTTTGACTATTAAAGTATAATGCTTAAAATGCTCTTTCACCTTGCTGACATGATCATATTTGGTATTGAAGGCATGTCCCTTTATTCTTTAATCAACAAAAATATAATCTTCAGATGTTCGGAGACTTAAATTAAACTACTTTAATTAATACAAAAAAATTGAATAAAAATTTCTTTATTTGTGAGAAAAAGTTTGGCGTGTAATTCAGTAAAACTGTGCATTTTTTTCAATACTCTGCAAAATTGTCCGCCATTCAAATAGATTTATTTTTGAATTTTTGACTACTCCTGTTGATGCGGCACCTTGCTTTTCTTAAAAGTACACTTTTTATATCGATTCAACTAAAAAAAAGAATGATTTGGAAAAGTCACCATTGATTTATGGATATCAATTGACATCTACCAATTATTTGTAAAAAGTGACGTAAGGATGTTCTGTGTCTTAGTCCTCAGTGATCATAGCTTTAGTTAACTTAAAAGTTACAGTCATTTAAAAGAGCGCTACAAGACAAGTTTATATAGGCTATAGTACCTCTAGAACAATTTTTTTAACGATTCTGCAGAAATGCTATTGCTTTATTGCTATGAACTTCACAGCGCCTTTAAATTAAAATACTGCACGGCTCCTGAAAAAATGCCTACTGTACCCCGTACCGTACCACCGTACCGTTTTTTTAAATTTTTTAAATTTTATTTTCCGGTACGGTACGGTACGCTCTGGTACGGGGTACAGTACGTCTTTTTTTCAGTAGCCGTGGAGTATTAAATTAAAAGCTCTTGATGAATTTTTTAATAAAAAAAATCGCAAAAATAAAAATAAACAATCTTGCTATATTATTAGTCATTTAAAGAATATTCAGTTTCAGTAAAGAAAAAAATTTTAGAATAAATTCCTCGCCTAATCTTTTCAATAATTGATTCAATTTTTTTCAACACAACTCATTCAAACATAAAGAATAATTCAATTAGTTAATATTGTAAAAGAGTTTATTTCTTTTTTGTTAATGGGTTAAAAATGAAATAGTGTAAAATAATTTTTTTTTAAATTGAATTGTTCGATAAATTTAGATTGAATTTTAAACAAATAACAGACATTTATGTAATCCTGTTTCATTTTTAGGCATGTTAATTTCGACATGAGAAATTAATTTAGATTTTAATTATAACTTTAAATCAAGGTTTACTTATTTTCGTCAGATTTTGTCTTTTCCCGAAACAAATTGTTCACGCTCATTTTGTAATATAACATGCGTTGATTGCACGAATATGTTATTTTTAAAAAATATATATACCGGAGCTCTTCAAATCTGTAAGGATAAGTCAATATTAAAAAAGGCTATTGAAAAAACTTTACGTGCTATGAATTATGGGAATAAGTTTTAATATTTTTTTTTGTAAGGCGCACCAATAAAAATTTTTTTAGTCTTTCCTTTGCGTAAACTCTAAGATGAGGTTTAATTTTAATAAGCCAAAAAATTTTTCAATGTATCTGGAGGTATGATAAAAATTTTACACACAAGTTAAGGGTGTGGGGAGGGTTTTTTTCCTTAGTAAATTGAAAAAAAATCACTCATACCTGACTGTACGTTAAATTCGAAACTTCTTGTTAACAAAATTTGCTATTTAACTTTTTATCGTAATAAAAAATCATGTTGTACGAAAGGCTAATAGAGGCAGTGATTTGAGGAAAGATATAAATGTCAGCTTAAATAAAAACCTACATTCTATTTGATTTTGTCCTTTTTGACCTTACATCCATTTTCTACGACCTCGAAAACCTCTAGAAATCATTTTTTTCTAATGGGTAAAAAAATCCAGGAATTTGTCCCTAACTCACTGTAATTTGCAGCCAAATGCTTATTTGCTTTAATGCAACTTTCGATATCCTATCATTGGAAAAAGATATTCTTGATTTTAGGATATGGTTATAAGGCTTAAAAGTTCCGATTGACACTGAGACCTTAATCGAAGTTAAGAAAAGTTTAATTAATCAGTAAAATTGAATCGAGTGGGACATAATACTAAAATCTTTTTTCATTTGCTTGAAAAACGTTTATTTCCTACTCTTTTTGAATTCATTATGAAAATTTCCCTTGTATTTACATTTTTTTGAGTATTTTTCGGAAAAAATCAGAGAACTTCTACTTAAGACTACTGATTCAACTAAATTAGACAAAATCTGATATCAAAAAAATCTTTCCCGTATACATCATCATCATCATTCGGGCGTTTTTACGATCACTCGACCTTCGTAGACCACAATTCTTCTCCACTCTTTCCGATTTTGTGCTGCCCTCTCGATCTCTTCAACAGACAGGCGGATGTTTTTATTTATTAGATTTGCTATGTATCTAGCGTAATTCGTTGCTTGTCTCCCTTGTCCCGTATACAAAAACCCAAAATAACTTGACTCTTTTAATTACGAAAATAAGTAAAAATTTTTTTTTAAATAAAGGTCTTAACTTACCAAGCCCTGAAAGAGTGTGGCAACGAAAAACGATAAGTTCCAATGGTAAGTTAAAAGATACTTGTTCCTTATGATATAGGTTCTGATAGGTCATACATTTTTATACAAGCTACTATGATTGTTACCTAAACATATATCATTAATATCATATATCATCATGTTTTAAAACTTGAATTTGTTTCGTCAACTTGTAAATATTTTTTTTTTCTAAAACATAATAAGTTGGATAAAAGGTTTGGTAAAATTGATATCGAGAAAAATTCCAAAAATTTTTTTTGTAGGTTCCTTATGAAAACATAAATGGGTTCAAAATAAAACGGCAAAAAATTTTTATTGCAGATAAGGGTCACAACTATGATGGCTTATAAACCCTAATCACGCTTTCCATTGCACCTTAACAAGTGAGCTCATGACACTTATTCAAACAAAAGCTTTAAATTCTCCTTAAATCTCGCTTTGCTTTGGAGATTGAGATTCTCCTATCTATTCGGAGAACCTGACCTTGGTAACCTTGAAAACCCTTCAAACAGTGAGAGCCTTAGCAATTAAAGAAAAATATCCAAGAACTCGGAAGTTTCAGGACAAAAACGCCCTCGACCGATTTATGAATGGTGAAAACCATAAAGCTATAATGAGTTTAAAAAAAAAACACTTAAAATCATTAAAAAAATTTCTTCATTCATTTTTACCGTGAAATACCTCTTCTAAAACTGTTCAAATTCAAGTGCTTAAATATAATTGAAATTAATTTTCCGAATATTATTCTTGTTCGACTTATAAAAGGAACTCTATGATGAAAATGCAAAATGTACACATAAGACAGAAACAATCAAAAAATAAAATTAAACTGATCCTAGGACTAACTAACAAAATGACGTTGGTAAAAAATGGTTATCATGCTAATGAAAATAAAATAATTATATCCTCTCTTGATTTATTAAGTAACTTTTGATGCTCTCGTAACGGTTTCAAGATCCATCGCTTGATTTTTAATCTATAATTTAAGACGATTTTAATTTTCTTAAAGAAAAAATTGATTAATTTTATGACATTAGTTCAAGAAATTATTTTAATTAAAAAAAAAGTGAATTAGCAACTGCAAGGAACGGAGATTATATTACTGAAATTTGATAAAAAAACATTTGATTTGAGAAAAAATTAAAAACAAACAATTGTTTTTTTTTCTAGTGGAAATCTTTTGGGAAATAATTTAAGAATTATCAAGAAATAAAAATGGAACGATAGAACCCTGGAATCGATAAAGAACTTTTAAAATGTAAAATTGAAATTCAATTTTTCCGAACAAGGCTCAAAATAAATTTTTTATAAAAAAAATTTACGTGTGAGATTATTTCGATTAGTCAAAAGCTATCCTCTACAAACTTATCCGAATTGAGAGAATTCACTCGAAACATATGCAGGTCCAACTTCGCAATTTATATTGACCCAAGTTGTATATTGCAAGTTAAGAGATTGCACTCGCTCCTTTATAGACCAGAAATTTTGGATTTAAGGTATGGGCCTGGGTTGGGTAACCCATAAAATTAAAGTTTTTTAGTTTTTTTTCGACAAAAATTGTGTTAATGTTATATTTACCCAAATTTTATAGCTTGCCCAGACCCATACATGAAATCCAAAATTTTAGGGTAGCCCATACCCTACCCAAACCCAAAACGTGATATTTTCGGCTGACTCATACCCACGCAATACCTTAAAATTAATGGAGACATGTATGGCTAATATGCAATGGTACGGTACGGGGTACGCCTTTTTTCATGAGCAGTGCAGTATTTGTTTTTAATTGTCTTTTCATACACGAGAAATTACGAATCTTGGGTCAGAAAAATTTAATTTTTTTAACTTTTACGAAATCGGTAAAAGGGATATTTTTAATTTTTTATCCCTGTTAAAAATCGATGGTCGTACACGGCTAGAGAAAAGTTTCAATTTTTTTGATACTTAAAAGTTTCAGTCGTTTTTGAAACAATTTTCTACCAAATATGATAGAAAAAGTTTCAATTTTGAAGAATTAATTCTGTCAGCCAAAATTTAACACTAATAAGTTTCAAAATAAAATTTAAGAGATTAAAGGTAAAAGGACAATTAGTACGGTTGTACGATTGTACTGAGTTTACGATTCTTCATTTTAATAAAATTTACGGAAATTATTTCAGAAATCAAATCTTAATAATTTTGTACACTTAAGTACATACTTTCTTAAGAGTTTAACATTAAAGAGATATTGAATTATCGAATTGTACAATCGTGCAATAGTAAAACCGTACTAATTGTCCTGTTACCGAGATTAAAGTTTCATTTTTATCTTAATCCAAAATTGAAGAGTTCATTTTTTTATTTAAACAATAAAAAAAGACACCATTTTTAATTAAGCAAGATATCAATGTATTTAGAAAATTGACAAACAACTTGATAAATAATAACTCAAATGGTGTAAGCTGGTTTAGCCGTTGAAGGATTATAATGAACTGATAGATTGAATACTTGAGAGCAAAACGTCATTAAGTTAACTGCTTCGAATTGCTCGTCCCATGTCTAGCTGCAGCCAAACAGGTTCATTTTTTTTAGCAACACAATATTACAACTTTTTTAATTCTAATTGAATATCATTCTATTTTAGAATCTAAAAATAACTATATGTTGGAAAAGCAATAGAATGGTTGAATGGTATGTTTGTAAAACAAAACTTCTGGGATAGATCGGCGTTGTATCCATTTGGATCAAGTATTTTTCAAGAACGAGGTGCGTCAACTAAAAGAAATCGTAAGTTAATTGCCTACTTTCTAGATTTTTAACTTTAATTATTTTTTTTACGGTTTAGTCAAAGCTTATCGGAGATTATAAAGAGAAAAATACAATTAAACAGCCTACTAAATCACGATAAATAAACGTTTATCTCTATTCATATTCCAATATCTAATGGTTACTACTTAATTTTGTTAACCCTTTTTTTGATCTATTTTTTTGTTAGTTTATTTTAATTTTTTAAGATTAAAAAATTTCCTTGAAATTAAACTATAATTAAAATTTATTTTAAAGATTTTTATTTATTTTTAATACCTGTCCTTTAGCATAACTACTTCGGGATACTGAAACTTTAAGCAAATACAAGTCCAAAATTAAGGAAATATCAAAAATTATTGGTCTAACTGATGAAACTTTTTTTCCTATGATTGAAAATTTATGTTCCGGTCTGATTTGAAACTTTTAAGTTTCATTTTTTTTAATCCGACTTTAAAGTTTCACATTTAAAACTAAATGATTACGTCGCCATATAAAACTATCATAGTTTCGTATTTGAGACTTTTAGTTTTATATATGAAACTTATCTCTAGCCGTGTATATTAACACTTTTAAGCAAAAAATGACGAATTCATATAGACGTTTTGCTCCGACCGAACCTTATATGGAAAAAAAAAAGTGTAAATTTTACTGGGAAATGTGAATAAAAATTTTAAAATAGTTTGACAACTTAGCTTACCACATAAAAAACCGTGCTTGATATAACTAATCCTAATTCAAATACTGCAAAATGATCAAGGAGGCCATAAAAATTTGGCCAATCTTAACTGTGTAACATTACTGAGATATTTCAAAAAAAGTTTTTTATCGAATCGTGTCTAGTCCCATATTATTTGAGGTTTCATGGAAATGAGATGTTATTGATTATATCTTGAGTATGAAAATAAAAAATTTACATAGTAACTTTAAAGTTGCATGAGACCCATCCTATTATCATTAAATTTTTTTTATCCATAAAACACGCATGATCTTTTAATTTTCTTGAAGAATAAAAGAATCATTTTAAATCGAAACTTGCATTAATTATTTTTTTAGAAAATATGAACTATAAAAATTTCTTTCTAAATTGCTCAAAAAAAAATACTTTTCTAAGACCCAGTAAAACAATTCTTGATGAAACATTCAAAAGCTTAGGCAGTTCAATAATAGATTTTGCTTGTAAATTTTTATGAAGGAGCTCATACTCGATACGTAAGACGATTGTTTTATTGCGGACCCAAATAATTTCAATGTATGAAATGTTTCATAACATATTTTTTAATTCCGAGGAATGCAGATGTGCGTTTGCATACAGAAAATAACGGACTTTATAGGATAATTCTTGACGAATTAGAACTATATATATTTGGTAGTACGGTTCGAAAGCCAAAAAAGGCTGAATTGAGCCAAAATCTGTTCTTCAAATAACCATCTATCAAAAAAGGGCTATGTCTGTGAAGAGTTAAATGAAGTTTTTCAATTCTGCTTTTCGAATGGCCGTCAAGAGAATAATGATTAACGATTAAATTAACATTATTGAGTCCTAGAAATAGGAATCCTAGAAATAGGTAGCTTTAGAAATAAATTCAAAGTTATAAAAGCTGAAGGCAACCAGAATCAACTATATATAGACTTAAAGCTTAATTAATCAATAAAGCGATGAAGTAATTTTCGTTTGCTACGGAAATAAAGACGCCATGAAACGTTACAGACCCCTTGATACAGGTTAAAAATAAATTAACTAAATTTTTAAATTTTCAATTTTTTTTAGAGGTGTAAATTCATTTTTTTAAAGCTTTTTACTTTTATTTTTATTCCCATTGAAACACATGATTCGATATAACATTATTATTATTATTTATATATTTTTGTTGTATTTTCAAGATAATTGAATTGAAAGGAAAATTAATTATAATTGATTATTGAAAAAAAAAATTTAAAAATTAAAAGAAAATGAATTCAAATTAGACGTATGAAATACCGTAAACTCACGTTTAACCCCCAGTGGTTTGCTATTTTTGAATCCGCTTTTAAATTTAACTAAAATGTTTGCTTTAACCCGGCATTACGCATGTGAAAATAAGTTATTCAATTGGAATTTTTTTAATTTAATCAACCCTATTGATAAATCATTCATATTGAATGGAATTGTTTTAAATAAAAAAATAACAATGAAAAATAAAAGAAAAAATATTGGAACTTTAACAGAAAATAGTCTTATTTCCAAGTTAGAAAATCTCATAGTTTTAACATTGCGATATTCTCAATAAGATGGTAAAAAGAAAGGTCCATATCGAAAATATCTTTACGACCTCACACTACGAAAATCAACTTGTTTAGCGAGTGCTAGAGTGACTCGAATTTTTTGGCTTTTGAAAGAGTTTGTCTCGATTTTTCGCTAATTACTATCCTCATATGTATCATGTTTGATACAGATTCTGAAAGAGCACAATATTTTACACAGGCATTTTTTTAAAAAAACAACAACTTTTTTTGTCATTTAGCTCAGTTAAGAAGCAAAAAACAGACGTATTTTTCTATTTTGTTTACATCTCTTCCCAGAATTACCCCGAAACATATATTTTATTAACACTAGAAAGACCGACGTGTCATTTTTACACGTTTTGCCCTTTCAAACCTTAATAAAAATAAAACTATAAGAGCTATCGGTATGAAACCTGATTCCCATGGGTATTTTTAAGTAAGGAATCAAAATTTTTACTATTATATGAGTTATAACTTGATCTTCCCTTTGTAAAAAAAAATTATACATAAAGGCCCGGTCTTGTCATTTTGACACGTTGTTGGAATACCATGAAAAGTAAAGATCCGATCTTTACTTTTGAAGTTGGTCTTATAGTTCTAAATATATAACGTTTGAAAGTTTTTCCATAATTTCTTACTTTTTTATTACATATTTTGGTATTTTTTAGGTTAAAAATGGCGTATTTGGTTTAAAAAAGTATTTTAATGCAGCAATCCAAAGTTTAAACATAAAGAAGCTTACTAAAATAAATGAATAGAACAAGAAAGAAAAATCCCATCAGGAAAAAACAATAGAATTGGCTAAAATTCGGTTTTCGACCTTTATAATCATCCATTTACTTAAAATCTTCTTTGGTTGTAATAATCAGGCTCTTTAAGCAGGACCCGAGGCAGTTCTCAACAAAGTTATTTATTTTGTATGAATAAGAACTTCAATTTTGTGTTTTAAGAAAAAATCTGGGTCAAATTAGCTTATTTTCTTCCGACTTCATAAAAAAACCGATGTCGTGTCAAAATGACACGACCGGACTTTAATGGTATAAAAAAAATCGGACCTTCTAGTGTTAATGCCCAGCGTGCAGAAAATTCTGAATAAAATGTAGGTTTTAGATTTTTTGATTTTTTTACCTGTAGAATAGAACAATGCGCCTAAAAAGATGCTAAATATCTCTATTATTTATACCGCCGCCAACAAACAAGTCGTAACAGAACTTCCGCACTATCTGAATTTTTAATTTTTGACATTAAAAAGTCAAATCACAGTTGTATCACTGCATTTTTCGTTAAGAACAATCCTTAAGAACTTGGTTAAATCATTTGTTAAATAAAAATTTACCCTGTCTCTTCTTTCTATACCTTAATTAGAAAAAAGCTTGAAATATAAATGCAGTCAATTGTGAGTTAATTTTAACTCTTATTTATCGAAAAGACACTACTGCTTTCAGACGTTTTAAAATAATTGAAAAAAATATTATTATTTTTTTATGAACTAAAGCTTCTCATGTAATCAAAACATTATTGTTTAATCACGCAGGAAATCTTGATTGCGATTTTCAACACCAGAAATTGTAATTTTCATATCAATTCTATGGTTTTATTTCAACTCTTTATTTTATGACTATAAAATGATTAAATACCAAACTCTTAAAAATAGTGTTCTAAAAAAAAAACACTCATTCAGTAATTTCTAGAGATGTTAATGCCCTAAAAGCATGTGTACTATTTCCATGATACAAAAAAACATAAAAAGGAATACACTCGCGTACATTTCGTTGTTGCGTGAAAATAAGAACTTGAAATCATTTTATTATTTTTAAAATTAATTAAAAATAGATAATTGTCTTGGAAACGGGAATCAAAGAAAAGGAAAAAAAGAAGAAGAAGGTTGGTTTTAATTTAATTTGCTTTTGAATATAATAGAAAATTATCCCCAGTGAATTTTACCTATTAAAGTAATTGCTTACATTTCCTTTTTTTAAGATTTACAGCACGGCTAGTGAAAAAAAAGGCGTACCGTCCAGCGTACCGTACCGTACCGTACCCTACCGTTCCATTTTTGGGCAGCGTACTTTACCGTACCGTACCGTACCTACCGTACCCTCCTAGCGTACCGTACCGTACCTTCCCAGCGTACCGTACCGTACCTTCCCAGCGTACCGTACCGTACCTTCCCAGCGTACCGTACCGTACCTTCCCAGTGTACCGTACCGTACCTTCCCAGCGTACCGAACCGTAACCTCAACGCGTATCGTAACGTAAATTCTGAAATTTTTTTTGGATTTAAATTTTTATGAGAAAAAATTTTACCATTGAAGGGTTCCTATACAAAGAAAAATATTTTGAAATATCATTTAATATGGTAAACAATAATTTAACAATTTATTTGAATAAATGTTGCAAAACTTTTTCTCATAAAAATTTAAACCCAAAAAATATTTCAGAATCTACATTACGATACGCTGGGAAGGTACGGTACGGTACGCTGGGAAGGTACGGTACGGTACGCTGGGAAGGTACGGTACGGTACGCTGGGAAGGTACGGTACGGTACAGTGGTACGGTACGCTAGGAGGCAGGGTACGGTACGGTACGCTAGGGTACGCAAGTACGGTGCGGTACGGTTGCGGTGCGGTACGGTACGCTGGATGGTACGCCTTTTTTTCACTAGCCGTGCTGTATTGAATGATGTTTTTTTGATTTTGAATGAAAAAAATACTTCTCTTTTACTTACCTAATGTTAATAGTTACGACCGGTTTCTAACAATACAAGATAGAATTTTTAAAATATTTTCTTTAAGCTCACTAGAGCATGCGCTAATATCATATAGCAAGGTTATTTCATCAGATGATTGATAACAAGATTAAAAAAATGGTTTTGTTTTGTGATGGCTTTGCAAAGGGGAACGCACCATAAACCCAAATTAATCGAAATAATTATTCTTTTGAACTAATTTATATGTTAACTTATGTTTCGAGTCAAGGGCTTTCATTTAAACTTGTAATCGAGATACAGTGTCAGTCTGAACTTTTTAACCTAAGAGTCGGAGTCTGAGCCCGAGACGGAGTCTAATTTATGGGCCTTTAGTCGAAGAAAAGAGGCTCTGTGATACATTCACAGTCGCGTAATCTCCGACTCAGGTTCAAACTCCGACTCTGACTCCAAAGTTAAAAAGTTCGGACTGACACTGTATGTTGAAAATGAACCAAAGGTGTACGCGGCTGCAGCAGTAGAGGGTCATATTTAGGAGTTATGAGAGAAAGTTATATTTTTTTGATAATTCGACCATTTTGGAATTTTCAGGGGGGCTGAAAACGAAAATTCCCAAATTTTCAGCTTAAAATGACGTTTTTTGGATTTATACTCGGTCAAAAACGCCTTTTTTAGTATGGTTGTCTTTTCCGCGATATTCAGTCGAAACTAATATCGATAACAAAACATGTCGACGTGCACAGAATTAAATTTAGAACAAACTGTTTGGAGTAGATTTCTAGAAAAAAAATTTAATATTATGAAACTAAATGATTTAAAAAAATCTTCAATTTGCATTTATTTAAAAACCTTTAAGCAATCAGAATTTTAGACTTTAGTTATTAATAGAAATTGATATCCGCTCAGGATCTGATCAGTTAAGAAAATATGAAAGCTGTTTATTGAAAATACTTTTGGGACAAAGATTTTTCAAACCAAATTGTCAAAAAGAATACATATTCTTAAAGAGAATTTTTTCTCTGTAGACATATGCCAAAAATAAGTAAACTTTCTATTATCTTTTGATTGTTTTATGACATCTTGTAAATCATAAGATAAAAGAAAGTTTACTAATTTTTGACATAAGTCTACAGAGAAAAAAATGAAAACCCTTGACTCGAAACATTAGTTAACATATAAATTAGTTCAAAAAAAATTCTTTCGATTAGTTTGGGTTTATGGTGCGTTCCTCTTTACAAAGTCATCAAACAAAAACCTACTTGGTATAGGAAGTCTTGGCCTTGCTAAACTCGGAAAAATAATTTTCCATTTTTTTTCAAATATTTGCAATGAAATGTTATTGCGATGAATGCTATGATATATTGAATAGTTTTGAAATGTCCTATTGGCCTTCTTCCTCCATTTCCCGACAAACTAAAGGCTGTTTCCTTATTAACATGAAAGGTAAACTGAATTTTTTGAAAATTTAACGTTTGTTTTAAACTATCTAAAAGAGGGTTGAAAGATGGGGGCTCACAAAAATAGATGGAAATTCCAAATTCTTTGTAAACATAAATAGAAAAACGCCAGATTGGTGATTGTGTTAGCTAAAAATACAAAATATTCATTCCCCAAAATACCGGAACCATAAACTATTATCGTAATATACCAGCCGATTACACTCCGACTAAATTGCTCTTAATAAAATGCATCTTAAATTTCCTTAAATATTTTATTCTTTTTGTTGAAACCTTTTGAAATAATTGCTACTGGTAAAGTTGTCTTAAAGGTATAGTTGCCAGCTATTTAGAGTTTAATCCCGCTAGCTTGACGAAATAACCAGCTAATAGAAGAAAATAACGAATTACTTATTTGTTCGAGACAGTATCTTGTGTCTGGTTAACTTTTAATCCGTGCTAATCTAAACCAGTTTTAACCTGAGTAGAGTGTGAAACAAAAAAGATGACATTTAGTCTTTAGTGGTAATAAAATATGAATATTTAAGAATCGAATGTTTATAATGGTTTGCGAACCTTATATTGCTCAATTTATCATACTAAAATAGACTCAAAGTGAAATTTTCAAGAATCTGAGATTTAAGGATGAGGGCTTGAAATAGTACTTAATAACTTTTAAGGGACCATAGGATCTAAAAATAACAAGTTACCAATTTCAGCAAGGGTAGTCTATTTTGAAACTTTTATCTTAGAATTACGCAAAAATTAAAATAATTGAACAACTTGCGATTATTTTTATCATCTGATAACATGCTTATAAAATCAGATTTTATAATTTCAAAATGGTTTAAATGGTTTAAAACATTCATGAAGGTTCAAATAAAAGTCGAGCATTCTTTGCCAAATGATAAAGGGAATATTGTTTCATCACAACATAGTGTATGAACATCACACCCACTAAGTCTGAAAAACACACTAGAAAAGTTTGGTGGAGTATTACCAGAAGAAGGAATGTAGAAGATTTTGTCAATTCATGAAAATTTTGTTAATGAAAATTTTGTGACGGTGTGATAGTCAGATATGTTCAGTGTGAATGTAGGCCCAATGATAAATATTCACGATATCACAATAACAATAATTCTTTTTTTTTATTTCAATTTAAAATGTATTAAAAAATTAAAATTATTCAACATAAGCTTAACAAAGAATGTTGTTAATCATTCAATTATTAACCCCTTTTTTTTATTTTAATTGATTTTTAAGTGGAATAACTAGTAGGAGCTCAGACACTCATGCTTTCACGGGTTTAATTCGATGCGTGCCGAGTTAAATAATTGTTATTTTTCAAGCGTTGTGTGTCTACGGTTAATTAGTTTCTTCCCAGAAAAAAAAAACCCTAAGACAGATCAAAGGCCCTTTGTTATTCGATAGATCATTACTTGGAAAATTTAAACACTAAAGAGAACTTTTTTATGAAATTCAAAAAAATATAACTCGAAAAATTTACATTTTATATTAGAAAAAATAATTTTTATTTTCAAACGAAAATTAACTCTTAACAAAAATGATTCTATCTCCTCAACGTTTTAATTACCTTCTTAAAGTATCGAAAAATGCTGTAAATACACAAACTAAAAATCGATTCCTATCGACATTGACTCCCTTCTTGTCAAAAACTTTATTACAAAATAAAAATAATCAAACGGTAGACTCTTATCTTTCAACGGCACAATTAAATACCTCAACTTCTCAAAATGGTTCTAAATCAGGTGATCAATCTGAATTGATAGTTCAACATTTAAACGAAGGAATTGTTGAATTACAACTCAATCGTTCGCTTGGTAAAAATTCATTAAGCAAAAAACTTTTATTCGAAGTAAATGACACACACCCTTTTGAACAAAATAAATTTCTAAATCTTAAAATTTTTCAAGTTTGAAATATTTTTGAATAGTATTCGAGATGATAAAAGAGCGAGATGTGTTATCATTCGTAGTCTTGTACCTGGTGTATTTTGTGCTGGTGCAGATTTAAAAGAAAGAGCTAAAATGCATCAAGATGAAGTCGGGCCATTTGTGTCGAGAACTCGTAAATTATTCGACGATTTATCACGTTTACCAGTTCCTGTAATAGCCGCCATTGATGGAGTAGCTCTAGGTGGTGGACTCGAAATGGCATTGGCATGTGATTTTCGAGTCGCATCATCTTCAGCTAAAATGGGTTTAGTTGAAACAAAGTTAGCAATTATTCCTGGTGCAGGTGGAACTCAACGTTTGTCAAGACTTATTGGAGTGTCCAAAGCAAAAGAGTTAATTTATACAGCTAAAGTCCTAGATGGTGATGATGCGTTAAAAGTTGGCTTGATCAATTACAGTGAGAAACAAAATGACGAAGGAAATGCTGCGTATAAAAAAGCATTAAGCCTAGCTCATGAAATTGTAAAAAATGGTCCGGTGGCGATTCAAATGGCAAAATGTTCAATCGATAATGGAATGGAAGTTGATTTGCAAACAGGTCTTAAGATCGAAGAATTGTGTTACGCTAAACTCATACCGACAAAAGATCGCATCGAAGGTCTAAATGCATTCAAAGAAAAACGTCCACCAAAATATTTAGGAGAATAATTTATTTTAAACTCTTTAAAAAATTTTAGTTTTGATAAAAAAATAAAAAAATTTTCTAATAGCCAAATAGTTTTCTTAATTGACTAGCTTCTTTTGCCATTTCTTCAGGGGTTCGTAAGCCCGTAGACATGTCTTTGTCATGATCTCTTAATCGATCGT
This sequence comes from Brachionus rubens, assembly GCA_022207745.1. Classification (NCBI taxonomy): domain Eukaryota; kingdom Metazoa; phylum Rotifera; class Eurotatoria; order Ploima; family Brachionidae; genus Brachionus; species Brachionus rubens. Next base: position 1,308,632 of record JAJVHD010000018.1, on the reverse strand, counting down.
AAATCTCGTCTTTTTCGAAATCACCTTTACGTCTTGGAAGAACGTGCATGTGTACGTGCTAGACACAAAAAAAAATTTTTTTTTAGGAAAAATATTTTTGTTAGGCTTAAACATTCAAGGCTAAGTAAGATACGAAAAAAAAATCAAAATTAAGTCAGTGATAACATTTTATAAATTGAATTAACATTTACAGACATAAAATAGGAAGTAAAAAATTATAGTTTCTAAAAGTTAGTCTTTAAAGAATCGTTTTACGACAAAAAATTATGAAAAGATCACCAAAATTTTCTTTAATTACGGATACAAATGACAATCGACACGATTTCTAAATATCTTTTTTGCTTTCCTATAAAAAGCTTAGTTAAAAAATTTCTTTCCTCTTGCTTAACCTTTTAAGTTTTTAACTGATAAAGTCGAAAAAAACGCTCAAACTTTCTGAAATTCTAATATGTGATCTTGTGGCTGTAATCTAACCCCCGAATATTCCAAAAAAACAAAAAATTCATCCATACCCTACGCTTTTTGAAGCCTGGTGAGGAAGTGCTCTAATTTTTAGCATTAAATGCGGATTTATCATCTAGTAGAACAATCCTAGACTTAATTGCAGAAGCTTATTAGGCTTTTTAGTCGGCCATTACAAAATTTTGCATCTTTCGACGTCTTTATTCTAAGTCACAGCGACTTGCGAGTCCCAATACGATGATTTTTAAACTTGTTCTAGTATTAGGTCATATAGAGAATTATTAGTCGATGATTCTAGCCGGATCGTTTACAAGCAGCACAGCACTAATGACACTCATCCATTTCCAATCTTAGTATTTCTAAACGTTACAATTTATGTACTCGACTAGGATTCGAACTCGTGCCACTAGCTACCAAAGCTGTTGTTTTACCCACTAGGATAAAACAACAATTGATAGAAAAAAATTTTCTCTAGAGCCGTACCCGAGTAAATAACGATCAAAAAGTGGAAATTTTTGCTCATATTTAGACCATCATATTTAGAAAATTCTTATTTAGGTGTGGGTGCCAACTGATGTTTTTTTCAATGCATAATGTCGGTTGAAGGTAAATCTCTCATCTTTATGGTTTTTTATTTATGAAACTAACATGACCTTTTTGGATGACTAATGTACACTGATGCTACAATCTGTGTATTTTCCAAAATATGATCTCATATCACGTTTATCCTAGCATGATCAATCAATTAAAGAACAAGAACGATAAGCGAATACAGGCTTCATAAAGGCATTAACTAAAGATTGACATGTCACAAAAATCAAGTAATTACGTTCCCTTGGTTTTGAGAAAGTTAAGGATACTTGATTCTTATGATAATAATTCTAGTGGGTAGTTGACAAAATAAAATTCTTGTATAAAAGAATCAAAATTTTGTTTATGTTTTGTTGTAAACTTGATTAAACGCGACTCAAAGCAAACATAGTGCTTATTATCGTAATAAAATTTGATTTTTTCAACTAACTGATTTGAAAATTAGTTAACTGATATCAAAAAATCAATAGATTAATCTTTTAATAATTAATTTACTTTATGGAAAATTTAAGAGGATTAATTCAACTATGTAAAATATTCGATTATTATTCAAGTAAATTTCCATTATTAAAAGTAAAATCTGTTCGATTAAAAAAATATTATTTTTTTTATTCATGATGATGCATTTGATGGCTTTAGGACATAAATTTATGGTTGAAAAATAAAAATGTTGCTTCGTCAAAGTCAGTCGGGTCAAAATTTGAATATAAAAACACTTTAAATCAACCAAAAAAAAGTTCATCATTTTCCGATTAATACTGGTTGTTAAATCATTTTTATTTAGAAGAACAGAGTAGTCAAAAATATTTTACTCTTTACGTCACGGTCACGTTGAAGGCCTAGAAACGCTGCTAGACATGTATTTCCACGAATTTCCATGCATCGGTACTTAATATTACAACAATCGAAGGTAACAAAAAAGATGATAATGTGTACCGTAAACCCTCTCTATTTGTACTCAGAAAATTTGATCTTAAACATAAGGTTTCTACAAAAACATTTTTCCACTTTAAGTCGGAAAATACCTCATTCTAACCTACTCGGCCTTCTCTTTAACACTCAAAGAACGTTCGGGTTTATAAAGCCTTTTAAGCATAGTTATAGGGTTGTCAAAACATTTTTTTAAAAAGAAAACACGTCTAATTCAAAAGGCTTTTTTAAAAGAAAACTAAATTCAGCATAAATTCACGAAAACTAGAGGTCTTCTAAATAAGAACATACTAGTATCATGTTTGTGTGTTACTGAAAATTTATGCTTGGAAAATGCACAAAGATTAATTTACTTGACTTCAGCATTAAAAAATTAGGCGCGAAAACTCGACTAAAATATTATTCTATGTTAAATATTGGCTCAAATAAAGTTAATAAAGTTCGATTTTAGTATCCTTGTGAACGGGAAGATCTTTTTACGTTATATTTTTCTAGTTTCTTAGGTATTAGATAAGTCAAGTCTCAATACTGAACATGCAAATATATTTGTTTTTTCCCGATTCGTAATTTTCGCATCTTTACATTTCCTTTTAAAAAATAGAATTTCAAGATTAGATCTTTTGTTTTTCAAACTAGAAATTTTGAAACGGTGATTTGTAACCCGGAACGGGATAATCAAATACTTTTGAATTTGGCTCTTTTCTTTTAACAACCCTACATAGTTATAACATTTCAAAAGTCCGTCCTTCTAGTATTAAATAAGGTAACAGGATTCATCAAAGAAGTTATATCAAAATATTTAAAAAAAAAATACTGGATACATATAGACAGGGTTTACGGTATTTAAAAAATTATAAGAGAAGCCCAAAATTTGCTTTTTTCAATGTTAAAGAGCTGAATTATCTGCAAAGGGTTCTTGAAAGTTGATGTATGTTTTTTTTTTAAATTAGAGTCGTTTGGTAGATTTTAAAAATGCTTTATAAATGGAACTGAACACATCTACTACAAATGTTGTATGATAAACCTTTGTAAAAACATCTGAATGATGATGAAATGGCGCAGCTTTTGTTAGTGTGGACTTTTGGTATGAAACGAACCCTAAAACCCAGCCAAATTTACAAATAGCTCTAAAAAAATTATCTTCAATTAAAAATTTGAGTAAAAATAAATCCTAAAATTAATGGAAATTACATTTAAAAAAAATGCTAGAAGACTAAATTATAAATCAAAATTAAAATCAACAATTATTTCTTTTCAATTTGATGAAAATTCGTTTTTTAATAAAATTTTTTAAACAGTAGAAGGTAGATTCCAAAAAAACGTAAGAGTAATCTTCTTAATTATCTTTATTTTTAGTCAAAAATTGCGTTGAATTATTTTTAAAAAATTATCCTAATTTTACCCTATCGTACTGTTCTAAATATTTTTATTTTTTAAATTTTAGCATCGTTGGCTAAATATCTATAAACCGTTAAGACTGAAAATAATGCAAAATGAAACTCGTGGAATCAACGATTTCAAAGTTTGAAAACAAAATTAACTAATAGTTAATCAGAAAAAAAAGTTGATTCACTTGTTAATATAATTAAATACTTATTAGATTTAATTCTTAATCAAATAAAGTCGCCTTTTTTTTTCATTTTTAAAAACATTTTTTGTAATTGCAGCGAAATCAGAAAAAATTGTTAATCAAATAAATGTGTCTTTAGATATACATTTAAATTCTTTAAAGGATGTTATATAACAAATATAATTTAGGACTTGAATGTTTAAGTTTGAGAAAAAAATTTGTTACTTTAACTGATTGACCAGACTCAGGTCCATCTTGGATACCAAAATTAATTGATGTTGCATTAAAATAACGTTCAAGTTTACCACCAACATATTTTGCTGTATGAAATAAATCAATTGCTTCATCACCTGTCATATCTTCAACTCGGTGTCTTATTTCTTTTGGAATGATCATAACATCTTTAAGATTAAAAATTTTGTGATATGTTTTTTTTTAACAATTTCGTAAACTTCCGCAAGATAAACCATAGTTTCCCATGAGTGAAACATGACTTTTTACTAAAGACGACCTGATGATTTGAAAACGATAACAAAAAAGAGAATTGTTTCCATCAAAAAAGGGGTTTGGTAGGATAAATTAGATGTTGAAATAATTTAAAGTCAAGTCAAGCTAAGCATGTATCGCGTTTGCGTTGAATCCTTTTGAATAGGGCTTCAAAAATCAATTAGCAATCGACTATGAACCAAGTAGATAACATATAGGCCAATTGTACATATTTTAGCCTACTTCAAAATGATACCCTGGGTGTCTTAGTCATTTCCAAAGGATAATAATGAATTTAGTTGCAACTGAAAAATCGTTTTAAAATTCAACTAAATCTGATTTTTTCTTTTGGGAATGACTTTATCAAGACATCCATGGTATCATTTTGAAGCAGGCTACAAGATCTATAATTTACCCATATTCACTTGATATTAAAGTTTTTCATGTTTCAGTCAAATTTGTTCACCAGTCGTTTGATTCTAAAATAACCGCCATTCTGGCTTCCAAAAGCTCTTGTCAAAGTGATCTAAGTCAATCGCTTTACACACCTAAATGTTTATTCGTCGACCTACTAGACTTGCCTTTAAAAGAGTCTTGAAATTCTTCCACAAAAGTTAAGATAATTTAGCTAGTTCCCCCCTGGTACGTACTAAGACAATTAATTACTGGCATATTTTGCGAAGGTTACATTAAAGCTAATTATTGTACTTACGGCCTGGAACTATTGGTTTAATATTGACGAAACCAATACAATATTGAGTTTCTAAAAAAACAACTCTATTTTCTAGCTTGATTTTTTCGCTAAAATCGTAATGATCTCTTTCAATTTTTTCTAAAAAAATTAATGTTAACAAGTAAAGTTGAATTTAAAAAGAATCTCGACAATTAAAGTCATAAGGCTTTGATTAGCCTTTAACTTGATCATCAGATTCAAATAAACTTAAGATAAAATATACTTCTAACTATTGGATATTGTAGATACAAATCTGGTCGTGTACTTTTCGATATTGGCATTGAAGTTCTAACTTCTTTTAAATAGTCTAAATCAATCTCAACAACTTTGACACACGGACTCTCTTCTTTTAAATCGACTAACACTTTACCCCATGGATCAACTACCATCGAATGACCATACGAACTTCTTTTTTCATTATGTTGTCCTACTTGAGCTGATGCAATAACATAACATTGATTTTCAATAGCACGAGATCTAAGTAAAATTTCCCAATGTGCTTGACCTGTTGGAACTGTAAATACACTTGGATATGTTAAAATTTCAGCTCCGAATTTTGTTAAAATTGCGCTCATTTGAGGAAACCTCAAATCGTAACACTTAAATTTTACAAAATTATTAAACAAAAAATTTTAAAGTTACTGATAATTAAAGTTACAATGCATGTTCCTATTGTTCCGATGGGACTTTCGATTGGCATAAAAAATTCCGAGCCTGGCATAGTGTAATCAGACTCTTTTAACGAAGTAACCAAGTCGCCATTTTTTAAATTAACTTCAAACAAGTGCATTTTATCATAAACACTTTTAATTTCGCCTTTATCGCTTAGAACAACATGGGAATTGTAAATTTTAGGATGATTATTGGTTTCTATTTTACGATGAAAACTTCCAATTGAAATCCAAATTTCGAGTTCGGAAGCTAATTGTTTGAAACGTTTAATAAAATCACCGTCTAATGTTTCACCTTTTTCGATGGATGCTTTAACTGATTTTTCAATGTAATCACACGCTTCTGGAAGAAATATCATCTTGAGGTAGAGAAGTTAAGATTCATCAAAGATGTTTTTTTTTAATTTAAGGAGAGATACCTCTGCACCTTGACGTTTTGCTTCTGTTATTAAATTTTTGCATATATTAAAATTTTCGTCTTTATCTTCTTTACATGTTAGTTGACAAATTCCAATTTTATGTTTCGGTTTGTTTGAGATTGTGAATTGTTCCATTGATGTTGATAAAGACATTTTAATTTGATATGAATTTCTAAAATTTCCGATTTTAATCGATTTGAATATTTTACAAGTAAAATTCATTCATTAAAAAGATGCATTACATCTAAAAGTCTTTCGACAAACGATTTGAAATAGGTTCTTTGAAGAAAGGTAAACTCTTTTTTGATAATTAGCTCTGAAATATTTCAATTCAATATAGAGAAGTGTTTAATTTAACCTAATGAAAAGACTGCAATGACCCATAATTGGGCTAAGCGCTTAATTGTGCTGGTATGGACACATTCGATAATTTCGTGGTGATTTCGATCATAACCGACGACTCAAATTTTTGAGTAACTTCTGGCTATCACTGATTAACAAGCCCTTTACCTTTAAAATAACTGTTTGAGTAAACGCAAACATTTACCAGATAACTGACTTTCTAAGTACACTTTTCACTCAGTATAACTGTTTTGCCTACAATCTTAATTGCAACGTTGGAAAATCGGCGTTTGTTTTTATGTTTTGTAGACCTGGATTTTTCTATGCGACTTTTCTATGGTTCTGCATATGTAACAAAGTGTAAAAACTTGGTTACACCATTAAAGCAACCTCTGCAAAAACTCTTAAGTCTAATTGCGCATTTATTTTTTAAAACGTTTTTAAAGTTTGATTTTGCATTTTGCAATTGCACACATTCAGCAGAGATTGCTCAATTGCGTGACAAAGTTTGTTACACTTTGTTACATATGGCAATTTTTTTTCTATGAATTTTTTTAAACTTTAATTTCTTTTATTCTTTTTTATTCTGGTGGAAAAAAGTGATTGGTATATAGTTGTTTTGTCTAAAAATCAAAGGGTTAGGACGGATTTCTTAGTCCGTATTTAGAGGCCTAGGTGATAGATTTAAACTTAAGAGTCTAAAAAAAGTAATCAGACTGTTTAATTATACCTTCTTGGTAATTCAACAGATTATCCGTTTTTTGGCGTTTTAAGTTGAAAAATGATCAATTTTAAGTTTTACTATAAAAAAGGTTATCATATGCAGAACCATCATTAGACCAACAGAAAAAAAATTATTTCGATTTTTAAAAATTGTTCTGTTTCTGTGTACTAAACTTCAGAATCCCGGGCGGTATTTTCACTTTTTATATACTTTCTTAATTGAGCAGTTGACAATGACGAGGTTTGATAACTTGCCTCTAAAGCGGGCTTCTTGTATCGACGATTACTTGCCTGGGCAGCATTTTAGTAGGCGAAAAAAGTCCTAAAAAAAATCCCGGTTCACAAAAAATTGAAACAAAAGCTGATTAATCAAGGTTGCAATTAAGATTATAGGCAAAATAGTTAAACTAAATGGGCAATTTACTGAGGAGTTCAGTTATCTGGTTTTGGTGAGACTTTTGACAAAAAGATCTCCTCTGGATTAATTTGGTAAAATCAGCTAAAGTCTAAAAATCTCGGCTATTCAGAACCGACACGATTAGTTGCATACTTTAATAGAAGATCAAAATTGAGTCGAATTCAAGAATTTATTTATTTCATAAACAAAAAAAAAGTTACAGTTTTTTTAAAAAATTTCAAAAAAATAAAATGTTTAATCTAATCTTTCCTCTAAAAGGACATAACCCTTAACAAACGGTATGCCACTAGAAACTTTTTTTTGATAATTAATATATTGTGAACCAAAAAATCTAATCAAATAGTACTCTTCAAAAATAATTCTTGATTTAAAAAATTTCCATGAAACAATCGTGTACAATAAAGTGCATACTGGATTAGCTAACAATATCTGAGTTCCAATTGACCAATAAAACCATCCAAAATATGAAGGGTGTCTGGCTATACGATAAACACCTTTTGTTACTAAAACGTGACCTTTTTGGCGTGTTTCTTGAACATAGTGATTAAAATTAGTACCAGCAGTGTACATTGCAAGCTTACGAAAACACTCGCCGAAAAGACATAGACTCAGTCCGATGAAACGGAAATACATATTTTGCTTGAATGATGGTATAAATGGAGCTTCGATGAAAAATTCCAACCACGAAGCAATCGCAGCAATGGCGTACTCTTTACTATGATTGAGTAGAAATGAGTCTGTTGATACTTCGTTTTGATTAAATAGTGCCGTGAATACAAATTCACTTAAATGAAAGAAACTCAAAACCATTAGATAATAACCATACGAGTGTAAAGTTGGGTAACTTTGTTGACATACCAATAGAAAACCAATTAGAAAAACGTTTGTTATGATACAACTTCGCCAATAAATTTTGTAAATCATTATCGATGAAAGGACTTTAGTGCTTATTGTATTGCTTGATATGAATAATAGAATTGTTAATAGGAAGAACCAAAAATTTCCCAAGTTTGAAAAAATTAAAGACATTGGGATATATGTGACGTATGTGATGACCACTGGGATAAAACTAAGAGCTACCGAGTGCACATAATTGTTTGCTTCTGATTGTTGTTCAGTCATAGTGTTACAAATAACAAAAAAAGAAGAGTTAAGAGGAAAAAATTTATTAAGAAAATGTTGTTGTATTTTTTAATCCCAAGGGTAAGGATTTTCACGATTTTTACGTACTATAAATCTAACTTTTCGGTCTATTTCGTTAGAATAAATTTCCATACATTTTTGAAATGATAAACGATTACGACGTTCGAATGGCTTTTCGTATGTTTCCCAACGACGCGATGTTTCGATTACTTTTTCTGATGATAAAACTTTGTTTAGAGCTTTCAATGCTTTGTCAACTTGATTATCTTCAACAAGTATTGTTCTGGCAATAAATTTCAAATGCTTCATATCTTAAGTGATTGAATGAAACGAAAAAAAAATGGTTAATACGTGTTTGTTAGTAACTATGGAGGGGGCTTGCTTACATAAAGACTTTTTTAATTTTTTTTTTTGAAATTTTGTTGCTTGAAAGTATTAAGTGTTTTGTTGCAATTTTTCATCGGATTTTTTTTGTTGTCTTGCAAGTACTGAGTAAAATGCATTTTTTATTTCAAATTTTTCTCAGTAGCTAATCTAAAATAACATTTTGTTGTGCTTAAAAGGTTTGCTTTTGATTCAAATTTAGGATTTTAAACATTGTCAGGTGAAGAAAAAATTATCGTGAGATACAGTGGTGATTTGATAGGAGGATTTTACCAAAATTTACGTAAATTACCGTAAATTATTGAATTTTTACCGAAAATTACGTAAATTACCGTAAAATCACAATAGTAAAAAATTCGTATTTTACTATATTTAACGTTAATTCAGGTAAATTTACGATAATTTTTGGAAATTTTGGTAAAAATAAAAAATGCCAGTCATTTTTTCGATCAAATTTTTTTGGAGTCTAAGTACGAGGTCTCAAGAGACCGATTTTCCGAAACTAAATGTTTTAAGCAATTGATCTACGTCTCTTTTTTGTTTTTAGAAGAAAATATTATAGACATTAACAAAATCGATCAAATACTAGACATCTTTCGAAATTTAGCAGGAAAAATGACTGGCATTTTTTATTTTTACCAAAATTTCCAAAAATTATCGTAAATTTACCTGAATTAACGTTAAATATAGTAAAATACGAATTTTTTACTATTGTGATTTTACGGTATTTTACGTAATTTTCGGTAAAAATTCAATAATTTACGGTAATTTACGTAAATTTTGGTAAAATCCTCCTATCAAATCACCACTGTAATCATGCAGTATCGAAAAAGTTGATTTTGAGGAAGTATGGGAAAGTGCATTCCTATTTCCCATAAATCAGAATTACAAATTTCAGATCTTTTTGTTTAAATGAACCAATGGGAAACATGCCAAATTCTTCAAAATTAGTTTAAAATTCTGAGTTCACTAGCGAAATGGATAAAAATGGGGCAATTATGTGAGGTACTTTTTCACCCAAAAGGAATTTTAACACGTCGAAGGTAAATATAAGTAGCTCATTTTGCTCTCTAAAAAAAAGGTATACCATTTTTAAATCATATGTTAAACCCACTGATTGTTTATTTTGCAAACTTACGATCAATCTCCATTTTCTCTTTGGCTTTGTCAATTGTAAAGGAACATCGCCTATCCAAATTAATTGTAAACTTTTAAATTATTTGTCAAAATTCTTGTCAAAGACAAGTGTGATATAGCGACATCTCGCTGATATCACTGGTTTTATTAATTAACTTAACTTTAGAAAGTTGAGTTAGTTTGAGCATAAAAGCATGCTCAAGAGGTCTAAAGAGAGGATCGGATAGACGGGCCCAAGGGTACTTTACCAAAGGATAAAGGGCAGAAAAATAAAAATTTTAAATAAATTGTTTAATTATGAATTTTATATACCAAACGATATCACCCAGGGTACCCATGTCTAGTACCTAAAAGGGAAGACAATATTAAGTTTTTGACTTCAGATTCGAAATCTACAGATACGAAAAAATCTCTGTCCGATTAAGAAATCTCGATTATTTGGGAAATTCTATATTAATAGCAAAAAGAGTTAGAGAAATCAATTAAAAAACAATCGAAATTTTTAATTAAAAATCTCAAGGGATAGCAGTTTTAATAGGTTTTCGTATCTGTAGATTTCGAATCTGAAGTCAAAAACTTAATATTGTTTTCCTTTTTAGGTGCTAGACATGGCTAACACTGGGTTATATCGGCTATTTCCTTAGAGGATCATCAACCAGCTGAATTTTTGATATGTTATAGATTTTTTGACGAGAAAAAATAAAATGTTAGTCCCGTCCTTCAAAACGATATTCTTCATAGTTAAATATTCGAAATACTGAAATTTCGATGTTTTGGGCTCAATGGAAGTTTCATTGAGATTATTGAAGATAGAGGTCTAATTTTTTTTTTGCTTGTAGAGGAAGCATTTTTCTACAAACTAAGAGAGTTTTTGAAATGAAAGTATGAAGTTAAGACTTCCTAGATAAAACTTCATAAAAAACCTCCTTTTTGGGTATTGGCACTTTAGAGCCTTGTACTTTTTTATAGACACAGTCGTGTAGGAAATCGCCTTAGCTATCGTTTGGTATATATAATTCATAATTAAAAAATTTATTTAAAATTTTTATTTTTCTGCCCATTATCCTTTACAATTAATTTGGAGAGATAAAATAATTCAAGATAAATGTCTAAATAGTTGTCAATAATAAAAATAAATCAAAGCTACAATCATTTTATTAATTTAGACAATAAAGCAAAAAGCGTCTGTTCAAAACATTCAAAAATATTTTTTTCTTTTAAAAAGTCACAAGCCTTGATAAGAGTATGTCCGGGATATAATGGGGTATCGGAACTAGGCCCCAAAGTCCCGCTGAGAGGATGTAAACATTAGCACGCAAAATAGAAATAAAAGAACAATACCGGGTTTGCATTGAATCTGTGCCCAAAAATATTAAACCAATGGTAACACTGGAAAAGGGATTGTAAAATGGACTTTCTATAAAAAATTAACTTAAAAATTTCGTTTGCAATATTTTTGTTTTTGATAAAAAAAATATATATAAATATATTTTATATTTGTAAGTTTTTAGAGTCTAAAAAAACGTTTTTGGTAAAAAGTAATCGAAATTCAATAAAGCACATGCTTGAGCAAACTAAGATGTAAATAAAAAAAAAACATTTTTTTTTCCAAAAAAAGATGAAAAAATTCTTGTTTTGAGGTTTTTGTAGCTTAAGTTCATGTATAAAAACGTTGTTTTTTTGAACAAAAAATATTATAAAATGTTCCTCAGATCTAGCAATTGTTGCCAATGGCAAAAATTCTTAAAAATAGTTTCAATTCAGTAAATGCTTTAACGTCAAAAACCGTAAAAAAGCGTATTTATTTCACCTTTTATGAAAAGATTAAAACCAAAAAGAGATAAAGAAGATATAGTAGAGGTTTTATTGGGACATTCTTATTTTATTTTGATAAGAAGAATATCTTTTCGACTTTTTAATAGTCAAAAATAAAAATATTGCATAAAAAAAAATCTAAAAAAAAAATTTTTTAGAAAATAAATATTTTTTGCTAAATATTTCTTAATTTTTTATTCTTTTCAGAATTAAAAAAATAATAAAATAAGATTTTTTATAATAAAAAGTCATAAAAGAATATAATATAGAAACGATGTGGCGTCACTAAGATGTTTATAGACTAAATTCTTTTTTTTTTCCAAAAAAAGACGAAAAAATTCTTGTTTTGAGGTTTTTGTAGCTTAAGTTCATGTATAAAAACGTTGTTTTTTTGAACAAAAAATATTATAAAATGTTCCTCAGATCTAGCAATTGTTGCCAATGGCAAAAATTCTTAAAAATAGTTTCAATTCAGTAAATGCTTTAACGTCAAAAACCGTAAAAAAGCGTATTTATTTCACCTTTTATGAAAAGATTAAAACCAAAAAGAGATAAAGAAGATATAGTAGAGGTTTTATTGGGACATTCTTATTTTATTTTGATAAGAAGAATATCTTTTCGACTTTTTAATAGTCAAAAATAAAAATATTGCATAAAAAAAAATCTAAAAAAAAAATTTTTTAGAAAATAAATATTTTTTGCTAAATATTTCTTAATTTTTTATTCTTTTCAGAATTAAAAAAATAATAAAATAAGATTTTTTATAATAAAAAGTCATAAAAGAATATAATATAGAAACGATGTGGCGTCACTAAGATGTTTATAGACTAAATTCTTTTTTTTTCCAAAAAAAGACGAAAAAATTCTTGTTTTGAGGTTTTTGTAGCTTAAGTTCATGTATAAAAACGTTGTTTTTTTGAACAAAAAATATTATAAAATGTTCCTCAGATCTAGCAATTGTTGCCAATGGCAAAAATTCTTAAAAATAGTTTCAATTCAGTAAATGCTTTAACGTCAAAAACCGTAAAAAAGCGTATTTATTTCACCTTTTATGAAAAGATTAAAACCAAAAAGAGATAAAGAAGATATAGTAGAGGTTTTATTGGGACATTCTTATTTTATTTTGATAAGAAGAATATCTTTTCGACTTTTTAATAGTCAAAAATAAAAATATTGCATAAAAAAAAATCTAAAAAAAAAATTTTTTAGAAAATAAATATTTTTTGCTAAATATTTCTTAATTTTTTATTCTTTTCAGAATTAAAAAAATAATAAAATAAGATTTTTTATAATAAAAAGTCATAAAAGAATATAATATAGAAACGATGTGGCGTCACTAAGATGTTTATACACTAAATTCTTTTTTTTTTCCAAAAAAAGACGAAAAAGTTCTTGTTTTGAGGTTTTTGTAGCTTAAGTTCATGTATAAAAACGTTGTTTTTTTGAACAAAAAATATTATAAAATGTTCCTCAGATCTAGCAATTGTTGCCAATGGCAAAAATTCTTAAAAATAGTTTCAATTCAGTAAATGCTTTAACGTCAAAAACCGTAAAAAAGCGTATTTATTTCACCTTTTATGAAAAGATTAAAACCAAAAAGAGATTAAGAAGATATAATAGAGTTTTTATTGGGACATTCTTATTTTATTTGAAAAGAATATCTTTTCGACTGTTTAATAGTCTAAAATTAAAATATTGCAAAAAAAAAATCTAAAAAAAACTTTTTTAGAGAAAAAAAATATTTTTTCTTAATATTTCTTAATTTTTTATTCTTTTCAGAATGAAAAAAATAATAAAATAAGATTTTTTATCATAAAAAGTCAAAAAATAATATAATATGGGCACGATGTGCTGTCCCTAAGATGTTTATAAACTAAATTCATTTTTTTTTCCAAAAAAAGACGAAAAAGTTCTTGTTTTGAGGTTTTTGTAGCTTAAGTTCATGTATAAAAACGTTGTTTTTTTGAACAAAAAATATTATAAAATGTTCCTCAGATCTAGCAATTGTTGCCAATGGCAAAAATTCTTAAAAATAGTTTCAATTCAGTAAATGCTTTAACGTCAAAAACCGTAAAAAGCGTATTTATTTCACCTTTTATGAAAAGATTAAAACCAAAAAGAGATAAAGAAGATATAGTAGAGGTTTTATTGGGACATTCTTATTTTATTTTGATAAGAAGAATATCTTTTCGACTTTTTAATAGTCAAAAATAAAAATATTGCATAAAAAAAAATCTAAAAAAAAAATTTTTTAGAAAATAAATATTTTTTGCTAAATATTTCTTAATTTTTTATTCTTTTCAGAATTAAAAAAATAATAAAATAAGATTTTTTATAATAAAAAGTCATAAAAGAATATAATATAGAAACGATGTGGCGTCACTAAGATGTTTATACACTAAATTCTTTTTTTTTTCCAAAAAAAGACGAAAAAGTTCTTGTTTTGAGGTTTTTGTAGCTTAAGTTCATGTATAAAAACGTTGTTTTTTTGAACAAAAAATATTATAAAATGTTCCTCAGATCTAGCAATTGTTGCCAATGGCAAAAATTCTTAAAAATAGTTTCAATTCAGTAAATGCTTTAACGTCAAAAACCGTAAAAAAGCGTATTTATTTCACCTTTTATGAAAAGATTAAAACCAAAAAGAGATAAAGAAGATATAGTAGAGGTTTTATTGGGACATTCTTATTTTATTTTGATAAGAAGAATATCTTTTCGACTTTTTAATAGTCAAAAATAAAAATATTGCATAAAAAAAAATCTAAAAAAAAAATTTTTTAGAAAATAAATATTTTTTGCTAAATATTTCTTAATTTTTTATTCTTTTCAGAATTAAAAAAATAATAAAATAAGATTTTTTATAATAAAAAGTCATAAAAGAATATAATATAGAAACGATGTGGCGTCACTAAGATGTTTATAGACTAAATTCTTTTTTTTTTCCAAAAAAAGACGAAAAAATTCTTGTTTTGAGGTTTTTGTAGCTTAAGTTCATGTATAAAAACGTTGTTTTTTTGAACAAAAAATATTATAAAATGTTCCTCAGATCTAGCAATTGTTGCCAATGGCAAAAATTCTTCAAGTTCTGATCTTTAACAAAGGTGTATTTCAAGAATGTCAATTTTTTACCAACAAACGTAACGACCTACGCCAAACTCAAATGAGCCGATCGTTTCATTTGCTACTTTTGCCCCTTTTTGAGATCATTTTATTTTTTTAACGTTAGTATTAAGCCTAATTAGATGAGTATTTAGTATTCTAATCTAAGGATATGTCAAGATTATAACACTAACGTTAAACTCCAACGTTCAAAATTTCAATTATTGCAATTGTGTAAAAAAGCGACTAATTAATATTAAAATTTATTTATTTCACACTGAATTTATAATTAGTTAACACCTAAAAACATAAAAGATACGACAATTTTATTTATAGGGAGGAGTTTAAAAAAAGTGGAAAAAAGCGACGTAGCCGGGCTCAGAAGTGAGGCTCAGAGTCTTTAAGTTTGAATTTTGTCATTAAACGGTGGAGACATTAAACTATTAAGTTTTTTGACTTATTTTTTGATAAATATTTTCTAAAATAACAGCCGACATCAATAAGAGAATTGCTCTGAAAGAAACATATCGTCTTCTTCTTTTTATATTTTAATTGAATAATTGACTTTGTAAAACCGCTTGTGTGAAAGAAAAATTTAATGCATTTTCCATCCTAAAAACAATGTCTTTGATATTTTAAAAAAAAAGGGGGGGGGGGACTCTTTTGTCATGAACCAGTCTCATATAGAAATTTTTAATTCAAGATTATATCAAGTCAAATCGAGTCAGAGTCGCTAAATTTTAAAAGACTCAGAATTATAATCTGAGTCGATTTTAAAACATCATAAGACTTGGACTTGAGTCCAAGTCGTAGCACTCGAGTCTATAAAGACTATTCATACAAAAGAAATAGGCTTAAACCAACCAGAACTTGCTGAACAGCTTTTATTAGTAAATTTTTGGAATAATTCAATTGTATTTATGCTTACAGTAAAATTTTCTTTTTTTAGAGTCAATTAATAAATGTGTTTCTGATGAAATTTGAAAAATAATTTATTTTTACAATTTTTTTTTAAATTTCAACTTTGTCGATATAATCGACAAAATTCGACGCAGCAACAACTTAAGTCGACACGAAAAAATCTTAAGTCGATTATCGATCGACTAATTTAGAGTCGACTAACAACACTAATTGAAATAAGGTTTAGACATTAAA
The DNA here is from genome assembly GCA_022207745.1 of Brachionus rubens. Lineage (NCBI taxonomy): Eukaryota > Metazoa > Rotifera > Eurotatoria > Ploima > Brachionidae > Brachionus > Brachionus rubens. Next base: position 1,292,554 of record JAJVHD010000018.1, on the reverse strand, counting down.
AAAATGAGTCTAAAATATACCGTAAATCCTCGTTCAATGTTACATGTAACTAAACCTGAAACTCGGTCTTTATTCTTTTTTCTGATTGGTTAAAAAAAAAATTAGCCAATCAGAAAAAAGAATAAAAACCGAGTTTCAGGTTTAGTTACATGTAACATTGAACGAGGATTTACGGTATCTGTGTATTAAACAAAATAATTAGAAATAGTATCTTGAAACATTTTTGTCATAATTTTTTTTCAATATTTTTTGTGTAATTAACTTTTATTTTTTTTTCTCTATTCTGATTGGGTTGTATCAGCTAATGAAATTTCTTCGAATAATTTTAAAAAAAAATAATCTCTTTTATTCGTTTTATAACACATTTTTTTCAAAATTTATAAAGTTATATACATATTAGTGAATTATACGATTTATCTTTAAAAAAATTTTTTTTAGTTTTTTTATAAACGCAATTTACAAAAATATTCAACATGTCAGGTAAAAAAAAAAAGATATCCGGAACTTGAGTTATTATTATCCGTAATAAAATCACATTTTCGTTTATTAAAAGGAGAAGTAGAATCCTTTCTCAAAATTCAAATTGTTCGTTTAACTCAAAGATATCAAAATTAGACCTAGTTTGTAAAGGCTTGTCACATAATAGTGTCAGTTCAAAATCAGTAGACAGCTTCAATTTAAGGATAGTTATTAATTTGTTTGATTTTGGTCGAATTGAGAAAGGAAATACTGTGAAATCCGTTCAGGCGCTAAACTCACATGTGTTACTGGTTAAATTTTTGAGCATAACCTGCAATATTGAATTTGAGAAAAATTTACCCTTTGCCTAAATTAAATCATAAAAAACAGACTATTATTAACGTGAACTTTTAAATTATGTCTGTAAGATAAATGGAGAAAAATTAAAATTTTTTAAAAAATTTTCAATCAAAAAAACTAAATAATTATTTTTAAGACAAGAATGCCGGTAACGACAAGAAAAACTCAGGCAATCAAAATGGTCAAAATAATGTTGCTTTTAGGGATGTTGATTTCAAAGCCGGAGCTGGTGATGGCAAAAAGAATAAAAATAAAAATAAAGGTGGAAGCAAATAGTTAAGTCTTTGAGAGTATGTTTCAGAAATTCTTTAATTGAAAAATATTTTTTGAAATAAAATAAATAATTCAATACACTCAAAGCTTTAAGTTACTTTAAATTTACTTTAAACAGGCATTTGGAACGAAAAAATTCTCGGTTTTCGGTTTCGGATCGGTATACCTACCGAACCGACACCGAATACCGAAATACCGAATTTTTTTCGGTATGAACCGAACCGAAAACCGAAATACCGAATTTTTTTCGGAAAAAACCGAACCGAATACCGAAAATCCGAAATATTTTCAGTATCCAAATTTTAAAAAATTAAAATTTTTGGAAAAATAAATTCTTAGTTGTGAAATTTTATTTAAAATTTTTTATTTCGAATTGTTTCCTATAAATTTTTAAAAACAAAAAATCTTATTCTATTATCTTATTTAAATCATTTAAAATTTCAATATTAGACTTCAAAAAGCATCTCATTATAAATAATTCTGAGGTCATATTTTGATTATTTTTGGTTGAAATAATACCACAAATGCTAAAAAATCGTTCGATCGATGCGCTAGATGGGGGTATGCTCAATATTATGTTTGCTTGCTTGCTTAATTTTGGCAATGATTTAGCGTGGTCATACCAAAATTGACATGTATTCTTGGTCTTATAAACTATTTTGTTGTTGTCGGCTGTTAAAATCGCTTTAAGTTGATTTACTTCATCATTTAGTTCTTGTAAAAATATTTCATCTGTCAAATTGTGTATCGGAGCTACATGTTCGGCCGAAAAAAATGGTGTAAAAGCTTGGGTTGGTGAACTGGTTTCTTGATTCAAATGAGTTGAAATCGTACTCGTATTTTCGTTAGACTCATCGACTGAATTTTCATTTACGTTCTTATTTAAAAACGCTTTTGCAACTGTCTTTAGACTTTCTAATCCTTTTGCAAACAAATTGTTAGTCCACTGCTAACCAATCCAATGTTTTAGACCAGAAACTTTTAAGACTGCAGCAGCCTTTTAAAATCAAAAACCATGAAAAAATAAGCCAGGATAAACTTTAAAATTTGATAAATTACTTGGTAAACTTGTGAATTTAACTCATAGTCAAATTTATGCTTAATAGCTTGAACCAAAAGATTAGCCAATCGTCTAGGAACAGGTTGGAGGATCATTTTTTTATAAGTATCAATTAATTTTAGGATACCTTAAAGAAAAAAGATTAAATGAGTTGTATTTATTTTGTTCTAGTTTTTACTTACCAACTAACGTGTCTGCTATAGTTGAATGATTACTTTGAAAAGATACATTCAATAAATAGGCAGGTTTCAAGATTTGGAGATACAACTCGACCTGTTCTCGACTAACTGGACAGCTTGATTCTGAATCAGTTGAATCAAAAAGACCTCTTTCGTAAGCCTTTAATACCGATTCGAGCATCATGTATGCTGAGGACCAACGAGTTTTGTTTTCAATACGTAATCGACATCTTTTTAAGCGGAAATTTCTGTTAAGATTAACCCTACGTCTAATTTCGGTATTTGACCTATTTATTCTTCTAATTACACTGCAGACCGTATCATGGGTTGTAAGAGCTCTACGTAAAGCCAAGTTCAATTTGTGACAAGCGCAACTAAATCGCGGAACCTCATCAGATCCGATTGTCAATTTTAGATTTTTGATTGGTTGACCCCTACTCAAATCATAAAACTGATCATAATCAAAACCGTTTGTGTCTTCTTGTGAATCATTATTTTCAACTTCTTGATTAACATTCGACATCTGAACATTCGAAACGAAAGTCTGAGAATTTGCGTCATTGGTGATCTCTAATGTCTCATTGTGCACTTGATCAAAAGTTAGGTTATCAATATTTTCGATTATGTTAACATTTGATTCTTCATCATCGTCCATAATTTCACTAATAACTTTAAAAGCATTTAGAGTTTGAAAATAATTTTTCTGGAATTGAGAAACTTACCTCGAGAATTAGAATCAGGTGTATCTGTATCCTCAAAAAAAAGCTGTCCAAAGAGTCGAACCAAAGAACTGCCTTCATCACATACAACTCCTTTTTTTAAAAGTAATTATTTCGAATTTATTTTTTTTTAAACTATAAGTCTCACCATTTAATTTTGATTTATCAAATTCGTACTCGTTAATTAAAGTCTCTATAGCTTTTTGTATATTTTCGGCGCTATGCCCTCCAACTATTTCAATAAATCCCAAAATCAAAATTTCTTTCGAAAAATTTTCGTCTATTATTTGAGCGCCAAGTCCTAATTTGAGTAAAAATTAGCCTACAAGGTTCTGTAAATTGACACAAATAAAAAAATAAATATGTTTACCTAAATATTCGGTATTGTTCATTGAAACCCATCCATCTGGTATTGGAATTACAGAAGTAGCATTATTTAGTCTACGTTCAATTTCGTTCTTGATTTTTTCAACAACTTTTGGGAGAATGTTATAACGAAAAGTAAACGTCGATGGTACTTTCAGAGATTGAAAAATTAAGCTTCTCAAATACTCGTTTTCAATTTCATTTAAACTCGAATTTGAAGATACAATGTATTTTACGAGATCGAGCATTTCATCAGAAATGTGATCTTTTACACTTCTTTTCTTTTTGAGTACATTGAATACCATTCACGGCTGAGTTGGTGTTTTTTTACATGCTTATTCAAGTTCGAGGCGTCTCCGCAAGGCACATTTTCAATACAACCATTAACCTTCAAAAATAAATGATAAATAGTTAATCAGACTGTCAATTGATTTTGTTCTTAACAAAAACTTAACCTAAAAAAAATTGAACCCGAGCTTGAAAACTTAACTTTTTTTAAAGATGTTTTACAATTTTTCATTGTAAATTGGATTAGACAGCCTAAAGAATTCACATAAACAACATGTATAATAAAACTGATATAACTAATCGAATCTTAAGATGACAGTCGGACAAAAATTTTTGGAAAAATATTCTAACTTACTTTGCATTTAGCTTGAATTGAGATGGGACGACTTTCGAACCGAGTTATTGCTTCAAAAAAGTGCCAAACAGGGGTGTAACTTGTGTAATCTTGACCAAAGCGAAATAACCTTTTCGGAAATTTGTTTCTTTTTGCCATTGTGATTAACTCAGTAATCGAATAATTTATATTCAGCTCTTCGTCTAGTTCCTCATTCAAATTCGTATTGTTATTCCGATTCCGATTAGCTTCAGTTTGCGATTCAGTTAAACGACTTTGTTGAGTTCTAGGAGGGTTATTTTGAGATCGACTACGGTTAGTTTGAGTTTGACTTGGGTTATTTTGAGTTTGACTGGGGTTATTTTGAGATCGACTACGATTAGTTTGAGTTTGACTGGGGTTATTTTGAGATCGACTACGGTTGTTTTGAGTTTGACTGGGGTTATTTTGAGATCGACTACGGTTGTTTTGAGTTTGACTGGGGTTATTTTGAGATCGACTACGATTAGTTTGAGTTTGACTGGGGTTATTTTGAGTTTGACTGGGGTTATTTTGAGATCGACTACGATTAGTTTCGGGTTGATTAAAGTAAGTTTCGGTTTGGCTACGATTAGTTTCTGGTTGATTAAAGTTAGTTTCGGTTTGGCTAGGGTTAGTTTCGGTTTGACTAGATTCACCATTATTGGATCCATTGTTATTTTCTTCAGAACTAGAAAAATCGGAATCTTGGTCCTTGTTGTTTTCGTTCTCGTATTCAAAATCCGTATGATTATTCGAAATTAGCGTTGAGTTAGCTTGTAAACCGAGTTCACGTAGCACCGATCTTGTCACTCTCCCACTTTGACTCCTTCTTAATAGCTCATCGTCATCAACAATTGTGCTAAGTCGGTTTGCGGCTTTTCTTTTGTCCATAATGTTGTTTTTAAATTTTTTTTTTTTATAAAAATTCTAAATTATCTTAATGAAAATTTGAAAATAATTTTTTTTTTAGGATTAAGCATTTGATTTACATAAAAAACTTAACAAAAAACAATTTTTTTGACATTTTGAAACTGAAAAAAATTCGGATTTTCGGTATTCGGTTCGGTTTTTTCCGAAAAAAATTCGGTATTTCGGTATTCGGTTCGGTTCGTTCCGAAAAAAATTCGGTATTTCGGTATTCGGTGTCGGTTCGGTAGGTATACCGATCCGAAACCGAAAACCGACTTTTTTTTTCGGTACAAATGCCTGACTTTAAATATGCTAACATGTCTAATACCATGTTATTTTACAATCTTTAATATCAGCGTTGCCTTTACTATAAGAATTGCAAACATTAAGAATATCAATGTTTGTTGAATATCATTAAGAATATCAACTAAAAAACGGTTTCAATTTATTAATTTTAAGACCTGGACTAGCATATAATTACCTTTAATTAGGGGTTGGTTAGGCTTATATGCTAGTATTAGTAGGGCTTGAGCTCCCCAAACGAAAGTGAAAAGCGTTAGCGTTTAAAACCTAAAATAAACAAGGGGCTTTATTAAGGGATTCCATCAATGCAGAGTATGTGGTTAAAGTCGGATGCTTTTGGGAATCACTTAACTATTTTGGAAATTCCTGCCTACGTTTCTGTATCTGAATAACTGGGAAAACGCAGCCAGTTGGCGAGTCGGGCATTGGTCCAAGACCGAATCGGCTTGAAAGAACGCAAATACGAACCTGATGCCAACAGATCAGATTTAACGGAGTCAATTATTTTCATTTTCATTTGAATACATTATATTATCATCATATATTAAGCTGAATATTCGCTTAACACTAGAAGCACCGGCCATTTTTAGCTGATTTTTCAAACTAGATTATATCATTAAATACAGATTATAACATTTCAAAAGGGAGCTCACTTTGAAGCTCGAAATAAAGGCTACAAAATAGTCAAAAATCATCTTGGTCGAATTTTTCTTAAAATAGTAATTAGCGTTCAAATTTTTGGAAATACGCTAAAATAGCGTATTCGGTGCTTCTAGTGTTAATAAAAATCAATAAATCGTTAAATTAAAGTACTGGAATAGATCCAGCTTCAAAAAAGAATGCGACCGAGCCCAAGTCCGTTTTTCTAGAGCTGAGACCAAGACCGCGCCATGTCAGTGTTAAGAAGTAATAAAAAATCAGACTGGTCTAAACCGTTTTTTAGAGATCCGTTCTGACTGAACTGGAAACTAATTGAGACCGGATCAACGACCACCGGTACGTCTATCAATACTTTTTTTATTTTTTTGTGAATATGTTTTAGATTAAAAGTTTAAGAACAAATGGAGCACCCAATTGTTTTACTATGGGAACCAGATGAACCCAAAAATCCTTATGGTCATGCAGCCATTCGAACAAATAAATATCACATGAGTCTATGGCCCGATGGTGACGTCAAAGAGATCGGATCTTTTAAGACATTTAAAAAAGGCATACCAGCTTCGCTTGTATTTCATCAAGATTTAGACTATTTTTTGGAAGGTAAAAAAACACCACTTCAGTTTGTAATTGATTATGTTTCAATGCCAGAAATTAATTCAACATTTGAAAAATTTCTTGATTATAATGATATTAGTTATGATGAGGTGAATTTAGCAAAAGCCGAAGAATACATCAAAGAAGGAGATAGACCGGAAATTTCATTGAAAAAAAGTCTTTATTCTTATCACGGATTTTATTATGAAAGAAGACTTTTTAGGCCTAGAAATTTTAAATTATTGGAATTTTACAAAAAAAAACAAAGTTGTACTACATTTTGCATGAATTTGTTACTCAATTCTGGTGCCTATGAAAAATCTGAACGATTAAAAATGTTAATTTTACGCTCGCATGGTCCTTTTGATGTCGACTGGCTAGAAGACGGAATCATAAGAGTACCAGTATTTAAAAAAATATTGGAACAACGATTTGTTTACAAAGATCCTGATGATTGTTGCATTTTATGAATTTATTTTAAAAGAAATTTAAGTTTTAATTCACTTGAAGGCTATCGCTATCAATTATTTTTTAATCACTCTAATTTTCAATAAAATTTATTATCATTCAAAAAAAAATTTTTTTGTTTGTTTTTTTTAATCGAGAACTCCTGAAATCGTATTTACTTTTTTTGACGAAAAATTACGTTAAGTTTGGTTCTTTTTGGCGTAACAATAATTGAACTTTGCAATTTTTAATGAGAACTTTGCCAAATCTAGATGCTCTATCAAATATAATTTCTAAATGGCGAGTGTATAGACTTGACTAAACACTTTAGGAGGAGGCAAATGTTAATTCTAATTCAACTTTGAAAGACCTTAATTTTGACATTTTAAAAAGTTACTTTAATTTTGGATTTTACTCATGTGAGATTCATTTAACCTCAGAAAAATTATGGATTACTGTAACCGATGTGCCGTTTTTTAAAATAGCACCTTCTTGTTTATTTATAAAAGCAATCAGAAATGATCTAACATCGACTTCAATAGGTAGACAACAATACTTTCGTCTTGAGCCTGTGAAATTCTCAATCGATTTAGACAATGTTGTTAATTCGAGTTCTTTGGACTTTAAGTTTTATTGTTTATCTGTCAACTCGAGTGTTGGGACTTCGAAATCAAACTGATCTTGTTATGCTTCAAACTTTGAATTTACCTATTGGATTCTTGTTTAAAATCAGTAAATGACTACGCTTATGATGAAGAAAAGAAAACCCTTACTATAATCCCTAACTCTAAAATATTTAAATAGAATGCGAAGCTTGTTCGTGATCAGTACTTTCTATGGGACTGAATTCTTCAAGTTTATTCATGCTACAATTGATCCAAATGTTTTGATTGTACCCTCAGTTTTCATTGAGTACAGTCATGGCCATTCACAGGTTCCCTTCCTGAACGTTCATGAACGTTCCTGAACCTTCACATTTATAATTTTTCACAAACTTTCATAATCTTTCACGTCCTTTCACAAATATTTACAAGTTATCGATTACCAGAGCTTAATTCCCCTAAATTTTGTATAAAATAATTTGGAATCGACATAATCGGAGTAAGCTAAAGTTTTAAAATTGATCCAAATGATCCAAGAAATCAAAACGAAAATCATAATTTCGTGTTAGTTTTAATGGAAATTAATTAATATTACAGTTGTGGTCATTCACGTGTTCCTCTTGTGAACTTTCATGAACTAATGATTTGGAAAAGCTAATATTGATTTAAAGGTATCAAATGAAAGCTAAAAAGCTCTATTTAAAGCTTGTAAAACTAGCTTTTATTTAATATCAATAAATCAAAGATAGCTTTTCGAAATCAAAAAATTTAGGGGAATTAAGCTCTGGTAATCGATAACTTGTAAATATTTGGGAAAGATTGTGAAAGGACGTGAAAGATTATGAAAGTTTGTGAAAAATTATAAATGTGAAGGTTCAGGAACGTTCATGAACGTTCAGGAAGGGAACCTGTGAATGGCCATGACTGTACGTTCTCTAATAACAGCTGCTTCTTTTTTTTTAAATTTTGAAAATTTATTTTTTTAGCTGTCGTGCCACTGGTTTGTGTCGACACTTTGATAATTACAGACGAATAAGTGAATCGAATGATTTGTTACTTAGGGTTAACTTTGCCGATGGTTGTGGTTACATAGACTATGTTCGTTACGAATATAAAGTATCTAAGAGTAAGACCAAACACAAGGTTTTGCTATTGAAACTGATTTTTTGGTGACATGTCGTAACTGGTTAGACAAATACGGTGAAATAGTGAAATACGAATATTACGGTACCGATACTGAAACCGATTAGACTTTAAACTCTTTTTAATTTTTGTGTCTTTGAAAGCTAAGCGAAACGACAATGAAAAAATTATGCTCGGACAGTTCGACTTCGATATCGCTTTATGTTAATGTAATTGACGATGCAACAGCTTACATTGTCTTTAACATTAATGAGAATATAACAATTAACATTCAAAGCGATCCTATAAATGAATTTGGTAAACATTTAATGGATCCTAATTTTCTTTTGGGCATGAGTGAAATCGAAGGTCAAACAAAAACTTTCACTAGTGACATTTCTTATTTGTATTTCTTGAACAATCAATCAGACTCAGTAAGTCAATGGGAGCTTTTGAGCTTTCAGCTGGTACCTCCAGATCAAAAATATCGTTTTCCAATCATGAGTTCTTAAATGTTTAAATTAAGCACCTTATCATTAGGCTACAAAAAGTGGAGGGGTAGGGGTAAAATTTTTGATTTTTGATCCCCAAGAAAAAAATGATTTTTTGAGGTTTTCGGGGTCGTAGATTGCGGTTCCGATTACAAAAATAACAAATTCAGGTGGCACTAAGTTTTGGATTTCATAAATTTTAAAACATTTAATAATTCAAAATTAAACATATAAAATCAAAATTTTGCTCCGATAACTTTTTTCTAAATTTAATTTCCTACATTTTGGTACCAATATTATGTACCCCAATTAGGGTGTTTGGGGTAAACATAGGTCTTAAACCCACTCAGCCCCAAAAAACCATACTTTTGCTGGGGTCAGTTCGAAAAAATTATTCATCCATCTGTAAATATGTTCACTAAAGTATTTTGGGGTGCTGAATTCATATATCTCAAAAAAAAAACGATATGTCTACAAATTTTTAAAATGCTGTTATTAGACGGTTTTAAAGAGGTCTATTTTGGGTACTAAAGACGAGGGGTATGAAGTAGAAACGAGGTCTCGATTTTTCCCCTTTACTAGGGTAATTTTTTGTGCTGAACAACGTGGTATAGTTTGTTTTTTAAATTTTTTTTTCCTTAAGGCGTGAAGATTTATGATGCGTTCGCCTTTAATCCTTTTTATTTTTCTAAGAGACCTTTTTAAAATTGTTCAATCGATGAGTTTTCAATAATCTTGTCATTGCTATGATTTTAAAAAAAACCTTAATAATCAGTCCATCTTGATTCTAAGAGTAATCTTATCATCTTACTCTAAATAAACAACCTTTTAAGTACAACCCTGGTCATTCAAAGCTTCCAAAAATGAACGTTCATGGGACCCTGAATGTTCAAAGTCTTCAAAATTTTTCAAATATTTTCTAAAATTTTCATTTTTTTTCAGATTTGAAAATATGAAAATTTTAGAAAAAAAAATGAAAATATTTGAAGACTTTTAAAGACTTTTGAACATTCAGCGTCCCTTGAACGTTCATAAATGTTCACGAATGTTCATTTTTGGAAGCTTTGAATGGCCAGGGTTGTATGTTCTTAATTTTAATAGAAAGTAAAGACTCCATTTGCTTTAGTCGGCGCCAACGAACATGAAATAATTGATTTGAAAAATTCTTCAATGCTGAGTCTATCGTTCATTAACGAATACAAAAAGTCAGAGATTCACCTACGAATGTAAATTCGGTTTTTCCCGTTGTCCACCTCAATGTTCATCTCGTAACTAAAAAGAACTTGTCTCCATTTCGACACAGGCCATGATTTTACCATTATACAAAACGCTTTTCTTGCTTTTATATGTTTTTCGAAAGGCGAGTTTTTTTGACAGCCACTTTCCATTCGAGTTTTTTTTCCAATAGCCTTCTTCTGACTAGGGATGACGATTCACTCTTTTCATTAGATAATTTCCATTGATTTGCTGGGTCTTGGGATCGTTCGGTTCGATTTTTCTTCACCAAACGGATCAGATTTCTGTCATCTTTTGGGATTGATATTCGCGGTCTCCCTGATCTAGGCCGATCTTCGTATGAATTTGTTTCATTGAACCGATCGACCAATGTTTTAATATACGATTTTGCTCTATTCAACTCTCTTCCGGTAGCTGCGAACGATTTTCCTTGTTGGCTGAGGGTAACAGCCTTTTTTCTGTCCTCAAGGTTAACTGGTGGACGGCTTTTGAATTCCGAAGGCATTTTCTCAATAATCTCTTATTCAAATTGAATGATTCTGAGCTAAAATCCAAAATTTTATTAGGATTGGTTGAGTACTCAGTGAATAGGAGTGTAAAGTTCAAGTCGTTCTCAAAATTATTCACAATGTTTTTTTTTTCAAAAAAAAGACTAGTATTTTAAAACCCTCATGTCAAGTTTATTTCAGATTACCAATCAATGATTTTGGACTCATTTGAAAGTGGAAATGTATATTTTTTTACTAAAAAGAAATTAGCTCGATTTTTTTATCCCTTAGCAAGCTATGGCCCTTTAAATGTCGAATTAAACGGAAAATTGAATGCGTTCTCTAATTTTTTCACAAAACTGTAGATACAATTGTATTAAAATAAAAATAATGAAAAATTGGAAAATTATTCGGCAATCGAAATTCCCGTAATAAAGAAAGGTCGTATTTGAGAGATTAGACTGTATATGATATAAATTTTTAAAAATTACGATACGAAAACACTCATTTTTTGAGCCTTATTGAGACAACTGTTGTCACAAGGATTTAAAAAGTTCTGAGCTGGAAAAGCGTTATAAGACAACCAGGTCTTCATTACATTTAGTCAATATTTTCATTATCTTCATAATCAATTAGTAAGAAATGAAAATATTTACTCATCTACAAAAATAATTTTTAATAACAAAATAAAAGGTAAAATAAAACAGATATGAAAAGAGAGAGAGAGAGAGCGATAGAGAGACGGAAAAAAGTAAAAATTTCATAACCTTAGATAAATAATGATGATGATTATCTATTTGGACGTTTCTCGAGTTGCTAAGATATTTCCAACCACAACAACAACAACAACAAAATAGATTCATAATTTTGATGACTTGTGTAAAAAAAAACAGAAAGGAATAAACGCAAGTACTAACAAATCTAATTATTCATCTTTATCCTTATTTTACGATGACGACAACGAAGAAGAACAAGATTTAAAATGAAGATTTTTTTTAGGGCCCGAAACAAAAAAAATTAATAAATTTAATTATATTTAGTGTCAGGTAGATAGTTATCTTCTTTTTTTTTCCTACTAGCAAGCGGAAAGAATTATTATTTTTTCTTGATGAAAATAAAAAATTAAATTAAAAAAAAATTCTAATCACTAATTTTCGTTAATTAGGATTTATCTTGTCATCTAAGATAAATTTAGCAAATTTTTTATATTTTCAGTGTCTGTTGAATTTTTTTTTTGAAAATAAAAAAACAAAATTGGGTTCGTTTTTTTAAAATTGTTTTTTCCTTTGACGACATTCTAATCAAGGTGATTAAATCTTCCACCATCAAGATGAACATTACATGTTCTTCTTTAAAGTTAACTTGTTATAAAATATATTTTGCCTCTTTTTCAAGTACTTAAGTAGTCATTTTTGTTCTACATACCCCTTAAAATCAGTTTTTCATTGTTGTAAAAAATTGAATGTTTTGCCGCTTTTTGCATTCAATTGGCCATGTGCTTTATTAAACAATTAAGATCCCATGATTAGATTTAATCGTATGAAGCTTCTTATTTAAGGTTAATTAAATTCAAAATGTCCATGCTATCTGAATTTGTTATTTCCGATATTGCAACCGTGTTCTCAACCTCGAAAACCCCCAAAAAAACATTTTTTCATGGGGGGTAAAAAATTAAGAATTTTACCAATACCCCTTAGCTTCTTGCAGTCAAATGCCAATGTGCTTTATTTAAACATTTTAGTAAACATGATTGGAAAAAGCTATAATTGATGTAAAGATAATTTCTGAAAGCTAAAAAGCTACCATTGACGCTGCGACTATTGCCGATGGGGAAAAAAATTCCCTAAAGCAATACACGGGTGAAAACGGGTTTTATTTTTCATTTGTATACCAGTGGACGGAAAAAGGCATAAAGCTGTCATTAGCGCCCAAAACCGATTTTCAAAAATAAACTGTTCATTTTCGAAATTTGTATGTTTTCTTTTATGACATTTTGAATTTAATGAACCTTCACTAAAAAGGAATTCAAAATTGCAAAACATTTTAACAAAAAACAACATAATTCGTTTGGAGATTTCCCTAATAAAATCGTATTTTTACGGAAAATTACGGTCGTTTACGGCAAAAATGATAAAAAATAGAAACATAAATGTAAGGATTATAAAACATATTCTTTAAACAAATTTCTGGGGGTATACACTATATTTGGTGCTTCACTCCGGGCGCTAAGTACTATAAAACCATGCATCATGAAAATAAAATAAATATAGATTTACGAAAAGGGAAACATATTTTAAAGCTAAATACTGCACTTGTACCGAACTTCCACCATTTGCGTAGCCGCAGCGCAGCGAAGCGTACCCTTTGCGAACCGTAGCGTACCAAAAAAAACGTAGCCACCGTACCACCGTACCGTAGCGTACTTTTAGCGAACCGTACCTTACCGAAGGCGAACCTTTAGCGTAGCGAACCCACCGTACCCACCGTACAAAAAAAAATAATTTTAATGATAAAAACTCTTTTTTTTTATTATGCTAATAGAATCAATCGCTCCGCAAAAGGTGGAAGTTCGGTACAAGTGCAGTATAAACCGATATTTTGTGCAATCCGTCCTCTTAGAAATCAAAAGTCAAACGATTTTAGAAAATTCGTGGATCGATTAATTTCGATAAATTTGTTAAAAAGGAATTTTTAGAGACATTGTTATCAATTGTAAATAATTTCTTTTATTCGTGGCTGATTGTGCCTCCTGACTTCGACTAGATTTCTCTAAAATTTCAATCAATGCATTTGCTAATTCCTCAGATTTCATATGGAATATTAATCATCGAGAATAGTTTCAAATAATATGTGATTTTTCATCCGCAATTTAGACTTTGTATCATATTTTTAGCCACCTTTATCGTACAGTTTCGAAATTTAAATGAAAGCAAATTGTTGGAAACCTTTTTCATATATTTCGTTAAAATTTAACCTTTCTACGTGAAACAAGTTCCCAAAAAATATTTCAAAATCGTAGTCATCGTAAACAGTGGTTCTTGAAAAAATGCAACGTTCCGTTTGGAGCCGTTCCTAGAAGGGAACGGACATTAAAAAGGGTTCCGTTTCGTTCTAGAAGCGTTCCGTCCTCCGTACGTTCATAGTTAGGGTCCCGTTCCAAGTTAAAAATATCGAGATGTCGTAATTTGTAAATTTTCGAATTTTATGACAAATAACGACACTTTGTTAATTCGCACCTAAACGTTATTAATAAAAATTTGGAACAGAACGGTAATCTGGAACAGAACTTTTACTTGGAATGGAACCCTTACTTTGAATGGAACGTTTTTTTTGAACGGGACTCTACTTAGATTGGAGAACGGATCGGAACATTAAATTTCCGCAAGAACCACTGTAATAATCTAGTTTATTTATCATCACTTGCGGTGTCACTTTTTAGTCACAGCTAAAATGAAACATCTCTTGTCAGAATACAGCTCAAATATCACTCATGCCTTAAAGTAAAGTTAAACTTTCAAAATTTTTAAAATGTTAAACACGCACTGAAATGCTATATTAAACTTATGTTGTTAGGTCGTACGTCAGCAATTAAAATTTTTTTTCACCGAGAATCAGTAAATCAAAATCTTAAAAGTTTGAGAGAATTTTTATTTAATCTTTAAGAAATCAAAAAAAAAGAGAATTACTCCTTTAAATTTTATAAACAATTAATAAAAAAAATTTTTTTTGTTGTAAACTTTTAGCCTTAAGAGCCTTTTAATCTAAAGGAAAAAAAACTTGATTCTTTAAAATAAAAATAAACTATTATTATCGTGAATTGTTTCAAGTTTTTTGTTTCTTCTTTCAAATAAAGATTGCTCGAAACCGTATTTAATTCAGGCATGACAAAATTTTTCAAAAAAAAAAAATGTGATTAACTAGATTCTAAAGTTTATGTATAAATCGAGAGAGAGAGAGAGAGAGAACTTTTTCGTTTTCGTTAAAGAGATTTGAGTTTTAAAGCCTCTGTAAATTGAAAATAATAAAAAAAAAGTATATTCCAACGTTAAAAGCAAGCTAAAGATAAACAAACACAAAGTGTATCTAAGTGATTGAAGATTTAATGGTTTTTAAAATTTTTTTTTTAAAAAAGAGTGTGTTTATAAAAATATATTATCAAAATG
Source organism: Brachionus rubens (assembly GCA_022207745.1). NCBI lineage: Eukaryota > Metazoa > Rotifera > Eurotatoria > Ploima > Brachionidae > Brachionus > Brachionus rubens. Next base: position 1,277,480 of record JAJVHD010000018.1, on the reverse strand, counting down.
ATTTTTTTTGTCAAAGCCCGTAATTTTCGTTTTCAAAGGTTTACAAAAAGTATTTAAGTAATTATACGAGATTCAGTGATGTATTTTTTAATTTTTAAAAATTTTTTTTATTATTGTTTTTATTGGAACAAAAACTACTTGAAATATATTTGAATTTTTTTTTTATTTCGACAACAAAAACAGACACTTAATATATTTTAATATATTGTTTTATTTTTTTATATGGAATTGGAAGCTTGTAAGTGATAAGTGATCAAATATAAAAATTAAAGGTATTTGAAATATGTGTGTGTGTGAGAGAGAGAGAGAGTAAAGTGAGTGTTTATATATCTCGGATTTTGTTTAAGAAGAAGAAGAAGAACAAGAAGAAATAATCAACACTATAATATTGGCCTCTTCAAAAAAAATTAGTCACCTCGCACTCTTTTGTTTAGCTTTAATTAAAACCATAGAAAATATTAAAAAAAAAATTTTTAAGTTTAAAAAAAAAGCGAATCTTAATCTTTTTTTTTAATATCAGAAATTTTATTTAAATTGAAAAAAAATCTCATAAATTTATTTTTTTTATTTCTAGAATCTAGGTTTCATCTTCCATTTAAAACAAGATGAAATGATATCTATATAGTTCAGAAGCACGTTCTCGAAACAATTAGATACTATATTGTGTAATTGTTTAGTTTTTTATTACATCAATTATCAATGAACTTGCATGAGTAAACAACGTTCACTATCTAATTGTTATGTTAGAGATGCTGATTAGTTAAGTTGAGATTACTTTAGGATAGCTAGTTTGCAGACGATCTGTGAAAATTTCAAAAAAAGCTATTTAGAATTTGAGATTCTGACTAGGAAGTTACAAAAAGGATCAAAACCTTGAAAAAAAGATGAAATTTAGTAATTTTTAACTGTTTAACCAGGCATATGTACCCTATAATTTTAAGGTATTGAGTGGGTACGGATTTCAGGCATGGGTGTCGGTTGTGTAGCCCATAAAATTTGGGTATATATATACCCACCCAATACCTTAAAATTATAGGGTACATATGTCTGTGTTTATCGTTGGAATACCTTATTTTTGTTGGTCAAAATTTACCGCAGCAAATTAATTTCGATTTTGACAAACTGACCCGTAAATATGAAGAGAATATTTACATACTCCAAAAATTGCCTTTGGTTCCAGAGACATATAACAGGATCTTACGATACAAATACTATAAACTTATTTTAATACTTTAAAAAAAATTATTTCCGGAAGTTAACTTTTTTGTTAAAAACATCTAAAAATAAAAATTTTTGTCAAACTCTAGTTCCAAGTAACTTCCAATGTCTATATTTTTTTAATGGAATACCCAAAATACCTCTAAATCTAAATATACTATGTTTAATCTCTGAAAAAATAATGTGCATTGAAATTTTTCACAGTTCATGAATTTGGATAATAATGGGACAAATGGGAAAAATATTGATTTTCCATCAGATGATCTTAATCTTTGGTTTTCTGGATTGTAGGTTGCAGTTACTGAGTCAACAAGTGACCCAATTTTTATCTTAATTTAGTGATTCAAATTTATGACCTTTCAGGAATTGACATTATGAAAGACCGACATTGTATACGTGTCTTAAATAATTTTTTCATTAAAATACGCCATTTTTCTTTGTCAATTTATGTCTCTATAACAGAATATCCCAGTTGTAAAAGGACCTTCTATCTGTTTAAATATTCTCGTAAATTTCCGATTGCCGTATAAGAATAGAGTGTTTATGAGGGTTCTTTGTGACTGAGAAATTAAATTGTCAATTTTCTTACCAGAATAACTTAACTAGAGATAAATATGGCGTTATTAAGTAGCCATTCACTTACGATTGATTCTTAAGTTAAGATCTTAATAAGTTCGTTGCACGATTTTTTCAATTTCATGAGCAGATTCGATTCCAGTGTCACGAAATTGAATATATCAAATATAGTTGTCAAAAAGATCCTCAGTTTGGTAAACGATGCAGTCTCTTTGAATTAAGTTATGATAAAGCAGGACAATTATGTCCTAAATGTATCTAATACTTTAAATCCATCAACTCGACAAAAGGCCCAAATTCCAGAAATATCGATTTATAAAATTGGCAAAAGAAGCTACTTTTAATGTTAAGCTTTAATTTATTTACGAATCTTAAAGCTTCGATTTAAAGTTGCTTGCTTAAAATTTCTACAAAAATTTTGTTTTGCACTAATTTATTTACAGAGAGTTTCAAAGCAATAATTTTCCAATTTCAATGATTTTTTCTCCTTTTGCACAATTAAGTAAAGATTCTATCAAGTCATGTAAAGCCTAGATAACTTTTAATTAAACTTTAAAGAGGACGATCTCGTTTTTTTTCTATTTTAAATCCAATCAAGTTCATAGAAACATGACAGTTTGAAATTGTCTCGAGATATTCAATGGTTACTAAGAGAGATTTTTTTTTTCACAACAAAACAACAACAAAGTAGCTTATATAAAACAACTCGAATAGAAATAATATTTATATTCAATGACAAATCATATTCAGGTCAATGTTCTTTTATTTTTTTCTAAATTGATACAAAAGAATCTTCAATTAGAATTGTGACCTGGAAACAGAATTTTTTTTGTTTCTAGTCGGAATATATTTTTTTTTGTTTCAGACTTATCTTGGTTTAGATATTAAATTTAGAATTTTTTTGTTCTGTTGTTGATTGAAGAAGATCGTTTTAAAAAAGTAATTCGATCCATTTACACAAAATCTGGTGATTAATTTAAACTTGTCTTCCAAAAAAAAAAAAAACATGATATTTTGTCAATAGTTTAAAATTCTTTTTTTTGCTCAGTATTTATTTATCTTTGTGACTCTGTCTTAAACACCCAAAGGTACGATTGTTTTTGTTTTAAAAAAAAATTTTTTTTCCTGTAGTGTTTTAATTAAAAAAAAAAGAGAGAAGATGTTATTTTTAAAATCCCCCCTTAGAGCAAAATTGATAATTAAAGTTTACAGTTTTAAAAAAAACAAAAAAAGTATTGATTTGTCCCGGGTCAGAAGGATGAAATTGTTCTAATTTCAATTGTCATTGATCCTGTTTTTCAAGAGTTATAATTTTAATAATAACAAAAACAATTTTTTTTTTGAAGAGTTTTCTAATCTGTATAAAAAAAGATACTCAAATCTAGTTAAAAAAAAAGGGGCTAGAGCAAAATTTAAATTTTCAAGATCCGATTTTTAGACATTTTACCCGGGTTTTCAGATATGTTGTTGCTGGTTCTATTGTCATATAATTATCAGCCGAAAAATTTAAAAATTCCAATATACCTTTAATATAAATACACAAGAAAAAAAAAAAAAAACTAAAAAGCTAAACAAAAATTTGGGCCAGACTTTTCTAATAGCTAAAAGCTAATTTCAAATTTTAATTCAAAAACTACCTGAAAAATAAGAAATCTATTTGATAATTCAATTTTTGTTTAGAAAAAAATGCCACTGCAAAAAAAAAAAAAGTAATTTGATCTTAAAATTATAATTGTTTATTGTTTCAAAAATTGAATTAAAATTTTATTAGTTAGCTTTTTTTTTTTTCGGAGTTGTTTTTATTATATTTTTCTTTTTAGCAGTGGTAATTTCAGTAGTGGTAGTTTTTTCTTTTATCATATTTCGTAATATTATTTCTATAAAGAAAAAGAAAATCATTCAGGTTTCATCAGAATATTTTTTTTTTGAAAAAACTTTTTTTTTTTTTTGTGTGTATTAATTTTGTTATGGAAACAGAATTTTTATGATGATTTTTGATGAGATTTTTTTTTAGTCAAGAAATTTTACTCGTTTCTGAAATCAACAAAATTTCAAGAATTCGCAAAAAAGAACAAGATACGAACAATAATAACAGGTTAATTATCTATTTTTTACAAAAAAAAAAGAATGTGATTCTCTCTGCTTTAAGACTTACCTGAAGTGTATCTTGTCTCTTCAAGTGTTTTTTTTTCTACATTTTGAAATTATTTGTCAAAATTTTTTTTTTTTATTTTTAAATTTTAATTGAATCTATTAAAAATTTATCTTGAGAAAACACAATTCTCATCACTTTGTGTTTGTTTTACATTAAAATGTAAAGAATCGTTTTTTTTTTCTCTTTTTAACAAACAAATCTTCAATTCATCATTACTTTTATTTTTTAGTGGAAAAATCAATTTTTTAGGATTTTTTTGAATTTTTTTGATTTCTATACAATGAGTTGTTGAAATGACTATTGCACAAGCCAACAAAAAAAATCACATAAAATTTCTTACAGTAGATTTCTGAATTAAGTTAACATTTTTTTTTTGTAAGAGTAAATTTCACCTTTTTCCCTCTTCGAGATTGATGCATAATCAGCCATTACCGTTTTTTCCTTACTTAAAGAGACGTGCAAATGAAGTTCAGAGAAAAAGACCTCTTCTATGTTACAATTATATCATATATGCAACTTTTGGCTCATAAAAATTGACAAAATCTTCAGATAATAACACTCTGTTTATAAGCGAAAAAAAGTGCATCCGAAAAAATTGAAAATATTTTTTAATATAACCGTAAAACTTGCATACTACCCCAGTCCTATCTCAAACTTAAAAGTCCTACAATTTCGGCTGGGAAGATTGAAAACCTCTGGTATCAACAATAAAGAGCATAAAGACAAATTAAAAATCGTATGCTTGTTGATTGATTTAGGTGATAACTATAAGCATTCAAAGATTGATATGAGGGTGGGGTAGTATGCAAGGTTTTACGGTAAAAAATATTTCAATTTTCTTTTCGTATAATATCCCTGCACTTTTATAAAATTTTCGGTTATCAACAGAGCGTTATTGTATGAGAATTTGGTTAATTTCAATGAGCTAAAAGTCAAAGTTGTGAAAGAGGTCTATGTATCTGCACGCACTTCATTTGTAACTTCGATTATTAATGCAAGCCTCTTTCAGCAAGGAAACACGATATTATTCAATAGGTTTCTTTTTGTTTAAAATAAATCACAAAAGCATTTGTTTGGTTAATAAATCTTCCAAGTGTCAAACGAATACCAGCAAAATTTGATTAAGAAATACTTACAAGGATCGTAAGTCTCTTTAAAATGTTGTACTTGATAAAAAAGCGAGTTTTATCAAAATTTTCAAGAGTAAGTTCTTAAAAGTATTTTTTGAAAAAAAAAGGTAAAAGAAAAGATAAAATGAATAATTCACACACACTCACAAAAAAAAGTATTTTAAAAAAAGTGAGGGAAATAAATTGATTTTTTCATTTATGGAATTTTTTTTAACTTTTAAATCGATATCGGAAATGGAAATTTATTCATCGGATTTAAAAGCTAAAAACACTTCTTCTTCTTCTTCTTCAAAAAAAAAGAGGTAATTTTTCTTCTGAAAGAATTTACTTTTGTCTTTTTATTAAAAAAAAATTCATGAAAAAGAAGTTGAGATCCATTATACTTTTAGTTAAATTAATAACTATTTGAAATCAACAGTCAAATAATAAAAAAAAAAAACTCAAAATCGGAGAGAGAAAATTGTCTAGTGGCATTTTTTTTTCTATTTTCATTATTGCTAGATTTTAATTTTCGGTTGTCAATGGATTTTATTATAATTTTCCATAGAAAAAAAAAAATTTTCTCTCTCTTTCTCTTCTTCTCCAGTATTCTTCACATGTTAAAGTGTAATCAAAAATTCTCAACAAAATCATTTTTTTTTATTTTTTTTTATTCTACCTGAAAAGAGGATAAAATTCTTTTTTTTTTTTGAATTTTAATTAAGAATTTTGCCAAGACTACTAAGTAACTTATCAATCAAACACACACACAGGTTATCAAAAAAAAAAGAACGACGAATAGAGTTTTCTTTTTTAATTAAACAAATAATCTTTGAAAATTCACGAGAAAAAAATTGATTTTTTTTTAGTTTGAAAAAAAAAAAAATTTTATTCTTTTTTTTTTGTTCAGTAGTGGTTAATTCATGACGGACACATCGGTAAATTAAACATTAAAATGAAAAAAATATAATTATAGACTTTTAAAAAGATTCACAGTAAGTCTTTCTCTCTCTCTCTCTCTTTTTTGTTGATGAAAAAAACTAATTTTCTTAAGGGTGGTAATTTTAATTTCTAGAATTAATCGACATTGACTATTAAAGATTAACTTTTTTTGTTATTAAGCTTACTTTTTTTTTGTTTTTGTTTTCTTCAAAAATTTATTTTTAACCAAATTTAAAACGTCTTTATTTTTATTTCTCAGAAATTTTCAAAATTCTTCCCACTACTCAATTGAACAATAACGATTTATTAAAATAAGTTAACACCTAAAGACACATTTTAAAATTAAGCTTATATTGAGGAATCGTATAAAGAGTACAACGGTACTTCAAAAAAAAAGTCACCAGTGGTCAATATTCCCTTTAAAATCGACCTGGAGCAATTACAATTACATTTAGAGAGGTTGTGACCGAGTGGGTAGAACAAAATCTTGAAATGGATGAGTGTCATTAGTGTTGTGTGACTAGAATCATGGACTAGTCATTTTCTAGGTGTGACTTAAAATAAGGGTGTCGAAAGATGCAAACGTAACGAGCATAAAAAATTCTGTTACGGCAACCAATTTCTGCAGCTAATTAACTCTTGATTAGTTTTACTAGATGTTAGATCTGTACAGAAAAAGTACTGCTACAATAACCTTCTGATTGAGACAATGGAAAACACTTTCCGGTTGCTCTCAGTGTTAGAACTTTTTAATGTAAAGATCAAATTTTAAATGTTTGTTTTAAATTTAGATAATTCCGTCCAATTTTTTGTATATTTTTTGTTGTTTATTATTTTATTTTTTATGTTATAAAATTTTTTTTTCAATTATTGATCAATCAAGAATCGTCAAAGAATGAGATCGAAGCCAAAAGCAAGAAGAATATCAACAGGTAAGAGCATAATATTCAATACTCAAGAAAAAAGAGCTTTTTTTGTTGGTGTTGCTTTGTTTTGTTAATATTTAAATAAAAGACAATAGCTTAAAGCTAAAAATGAACAAAAAATAAAATTAATAAACTTATAACTGAATCATATCCATTAAAAGCGACCATATAGAACCTTAAAAAACATAAAAAAAATTTTTTTTAATTTATTCAAGAATCTATTTTTCTTCTTTATTGTTATATTTCGTTTTTTCTTTTTTGTTCAACTCAAGTTGAATTGTTGACTTTGTTTGTTATTCTTTCTTGTCTTTTATTAAAATTATTATTTGTTTGCAAGCTAAAAAAAAAAAAAACTTTTTCTAACGTTTCTCGTGTCACCTTAGAAACCATCTTCACAAATAATGAAAAAATTTTTTTTTTCTATTTGAATAATCATTCTGATAATGGAATCACTTCTTATTAGTTTTTTTTTTTTTTTATTAGTTCAAACAAAAATCCATCTTGACAAATTGTTTGTTTAACGTAAATCCGTTTGAAAATAAGTTGTCAAAAAAAAGGTCCCTTGTCCTTAACAAAAATTTTAATTATTAAAATTGACTCTTTCTTAAAATATTAAATTTCAAAAATTGATGAATTGAAATTTTAATTTTTGTTTTTGAAAAAAATATGATTTTGTTCACTTTAAACGGATTTGAAAAAACTTGTTAATAGAGAGAGCTTTCAATATAGTTGGCCTAGACTTGAACATGATTTTTGTTTTTCAACTTATCTCTTGTTGTTAGAGATAAAATTTTAGAGTAAAATTATCTTAATCATTTTTTTTCACTTTTGATTTTCAAATATTTATATTTCAATTTTTGACAACAAAATTTTAAAAGTAAAATTTATTTTTTAAAGTAGAAGAAGAAATACAATCTTTCGTTTATCTTTAAGTGATAAGACCATCACAGATTACTCAAGAAGTTAGACAAGATTTTAAAGATCAAGTTGATTATTTATTGAAGATTTATAGAATATTTAATTTTGTTTATGTTTAGTCTGTTTGACTAAGTATTTAAACATTTGATTAAGCTCTTTCACAAAAAAAAATCATCATTAGCCTTGGACCCATCGTATTTTTGTATCATGATCGGTAGGTTTAATTAAAATCCGATTGCCGATCCAAGTCCAGAATTTGGTTCAGTTAAAAATTCTCCCGATCACCGATTTTCTGTTAATCATGATCCAAATTTGCGATCATTGCCCATCACTAGTTGGAAAACTTTATCTTTCTATTAACCTTGCACCAATAGTGGGCACTGGACCGTAATAGGTCACTGACCCAGCCTTTGCTTAGGTTGAAAAATTAGCAAAAATTTTTTTTATCTCACCAAGAGAAATAGATTTATTAACTCTAAGTCGGAATTTATAATAATCATAGATTTATGATTTTTCTATCTTATCTTACCTCAGTTTTAGCCTGAAAGAGAGAGAAAAAAAAAGCTTGAAAATCATAAAAGTTTATGAAGAATATACAAGTTATAAAAAACGAAACAACAAAGCTCTAAGGTGATCATAATTGAGGGTGATTTAGAAAAATTAAAAAGACAAATAAATTTTTTTTTATCATTTTTAAGATACAAAAAAATTCAATTAACTAATTGAGGGGATGTTTCGAAGATAACGTTTTATCAAATAGAGATTTACTTACATTTAAAAGGACCAATTAAAAAAAAAAAAAAATTGTTTTTTTTATATTCTTTTTCTCCAATGATAAATTTATCTTTTTATTAAACATTTTTTTTTCGTAAATTTACCATTAAGATTTAAGTTTTTTTTAAAAAGCCATACAATGGGTACTCTCTCTCTCTCTCTTGCGAATAGATAATATTTAATCTTTAAAAATATTAAAGTCAAATATTTAATAAACCTGTTTGTTAAGATTTTAAGCTAATTAAAAAAAAAAAAAAAAAACTCTCCGTTTGAAAATTTTGAAATTTGAGTATCTTTGACTAAACGTTTTGTTTTGTTTTAGAATCAACTGATCATCACATAGAACAAGTCAATCAAGCATTTCCAATTATGTTACAAAATCCACCAGACGACATACACGTTCCGCATTATTTTAAACTCGAACAAAATATTATTAAATCATCTACATTTGTTGAACGTGACACTAAATTAGATGTGTACGAAGGAAATTTTTGTGAAAATTCAATATTGAGTAATTCAATTGAAGTTATTGACTCGGACAATCAAACAAAAGGTTGGTTCGATTTTGACAAATTTCCAAAATGGCTTAGTTATGTGCATAAAAATGAAAATTCAGAACTTGTAAACATGAGTGCTATTTTCATGAACAACAGCTTAATTTTCAAGACTGTCAAAGACATTACCCAAGATGCAGAAATAGTGTTTGATTTTAAAGCAAAATTTGAATCGGAGGAATCGAGTGGTTATGATACCGAAACTGAAATGGAAATGTATGATCAAGATTTAAATGAAGGTGAAGCTTATGACAATGAGGCTTCGAATCAAAGTGAACATGGAATTTTAAAGTAAATTTTTTAAAAATTTTTGTTAAAAAAATGAAGTTAATCATTTGTTATTTTAAGACGTAAATATGATGAAGATGGTCAAGAATCCCAATCGAGCAAAATAGCCAAACACTCAGATACAATGTCATTTCCAGAACAATTTAATTTACTTTTACAAAATAAAAATGCTCAATTAAATGAATTCTTGCACGAAACGCACAAGAAAAATAATACTCATAATTCAAGTGGAAGTGATTCTGAGTCACGGCTATTTGCTTGTCCAAGTTGTGGTAAAACATTTGCTTCGTCAAGTGGTCTCAAACAACATATGCACATACACGGTAGTGTCAAACCTTACAAATGCGATGTAATTTTTATTTCAACTTATAACCCTTGAAGACAATATTAAAATTTTACATTATTTAGATTTGTTCTAAAGCTTATACTCAATTTTCAAATTTGTGTAGACACAAACGATCTCATTCAGACTGTAAAACTCAATTCACTTGCAAATTTTGTCGATCATCGTTTCAATCGACTGGTTCATTGAACAAGCACGAGTACGTGGATTTTTTTAAAATTTTTAAAATTTTTTTAAAATTATTAATGTTTTTAATTTTAGAATGACTTGTAAAGGTAAAGTTGCCAGTACAGTTAAAATTCCAAAATCAATTCCAAGTCCAAAAACAGTTTTGCCAAAAATTGAGCAAACTGATTTACAATCGAATAAATCCGATAGTGATTTATCAAATCAAAGTATTCCAAACGATTTATCAATTCCAAATTTAATCGATTTATTGTTAAAAAATCAACAAAAAATGAATAATCAATCGAATCAAAATGTTAACAGTATTCTATTAAATATGTTAAAAACAAACTCATTGTGGCCAATGCAAAATCAACAACAACAACAGCAATCTTCAGTTGGAAATTTAGCATTTATGTCTCTATTACAAAATCCATTAAATTTATTTCAAAATCCATTGACAAATTATTTTAATGGTCGTCAATCGTCACCAAATCAAACTGAATCTAATTCATCGACACCCAATACAACACCATCATCGACGCCATCTTGTACACCCATACCCAATGAGCCTATTAACTTGAGTAATAAAAAAATATTGGAAGAAAACGATACGCCATTAGATTTGTCCAAAAAAGTTTTTAATGATGATCTTGAGAGTAAGAGAATTAAAAAATTGGGCAAAAACGATCTTTTATTGAACGGTAATGATCTCATACAAAAATTGGGCGAAGAAAGCTTAAAAAAACAAAAACAAAAAACTAAAACAAATAAACTAAACTCGACTTTATTGTCACCTACATCTCCTAGCAATCAGTATAAAGAAAACGATTTTGATGGTGAAGTTGAACAGCAACAACCACCACCAGCTCCGCAACCACAGCAAAGCACTCAAAAAGATAAACACATATGTAAATTTTGTACGAAATCATTTCCACGTTCAGCTAATTTAACACGTCATTTGAGAACTCACACTGGCGAACAACCGTACAGTTGTCCTTATTGTGAACGTTCATTTTCAATATCAAGCAATCTACAAAGACACATTAGAAATATTCACAATCGAGAAAAGCCATTTAAATGTTCAAAATGTCAACGATGTTTTGGTCAACAGACTAATTTAGATCGTCACATGAGAAAACATGATCATGGACAAAATTCAAGCCACAATAAATCAGGTAGACGAAATTTAAAAAAAATAGTTAACGATATACAAATCGATAAAATAAACGAGAATTCAGACAATTTAGTCGTTAGCGATTGTTTGGATTTAACCGGTAAAACCGATTTAAATAGTTCAAGAGTGAATCAAATTGTGTCACGTTCGGTCGAAGACGAAGAAGAAGTTGAAGAATTCGAGGATGAAGAAGAAGAAGAAGACGAAGAAAGTTTAGAAGAAGAGGATGAAGATGAATCGGATATGAATTCATTGAAAACAGACGAGCTTAGAGAGACAATTAATTATAAATTAGAGAATGATTTAATTGTATCTTCATAAAAAGAGCTTACAAATGACAAATCAAAATTTTTTAAATAAAAAAACGTCCATTTTTTTTTCATTTAACAAAAAAAGAGTATTAATTAGAAAAAATTTTTTTTTCATGTAAATATATTTAAGAGAATTATTAAAAAAATAAAGCCTGATAATTTTTTGTTTGTTTTAGAGTTAAACTTAAAAAATTTTTTTTTATAAAAATTTTGTGCACCTTGAGTCAAAAAAAAAAAGATAAAAAGAATGAAAAAAATTACCGTCCATTTTTTTTTATTTTGAAAAACGAGTTTTTAGAGTTTTTTTTTTTAACTCATGTTGATTCTAATTTACATTCCTTTTTTAGAATTTTTTTTTAAATTTAAAATTTTTTTTTGAGTATTACTGCGTTATTTGATAAATAAATTTTTTAAAAATTAAAATTCTTTAAATGGCTTATAATCATTACAGGGACCTGTTGTTTTTTTTTCAAAGGCATTGTTTGAGTTTAATTTATAAACAACACTCTTTTAAGGATTCTATTTAATGTTATTTAATAGTCTATAAAAAAAGACTTGAGAATTCTTGAGTATGTTTATACTTTCAAGAATTTGTTAATAAATTTTTTTCAAGATTGATCCTTTTAAGCCTTTAGTTTGAGAAATTCTTGACAACAAAATTTTCTTAGACTTAATTACATTTCATTATATTCAAAATGTCCACACTATCTGAATTTGTTATTTCTGATATTGTTACCGTGTTCTAAGTTCTCGAAAACCCCAGATTTTTTCATGGGGGTAAAAAAAAATTATCGCGAAATTTGAAAAAAAAAATAAATTTTCAAATTTGACTAATTAACATAAATTATTTCTTCAATCGTGGAACAAACGTTGTACAACAACTTACAGCTCTCCGATACAGCGAGAATGATCAACCAAGCATACAATGCTCTGGACTACGGACCAGAGCTATCATATGCTTATCAATATCAACAACGCCCACATCAAAATTTTGCGAGTAAATCAAGACCAGCACCATACGACGCCCCATCACGTAACCAATCAACCAACACCCAGCAACAAATGTACCACCCAACCCTGTATCAAACCCCAGCCTTCCAAATAACCCAACCAATGATGCCTATAAATATGTACCCAAATCGACTTACACCACAACCGTCTAATACTAACCAAGCACTCCTAAATCAAACAAATTTCCCACCTTTAAACACCCACTACGAAAACCCAACAACGGTACACGAAATGATCAACCCGGATCTAGACAAATCAACAACCCCAATTGCTCAATATCAACAAATTATACCAAGTGAAAAAGACCAGACAACAAAAAACAACAACAATAAACCATTCGTTCTAAAATTCAAAAGTAAAAAATCGTTCCCAAGCGAATACAAGAACTATTTCACCCTCGAAAAATACTTAAAAAAGCAAAAACCAAATGTCGAAATCCTCACAGCCTTTATCAATTCTAACGATGAACTAATTATTAAAACGACAACCGCTGAAGACATTGAAAAACTAAAAACTTGGCCCTCTAACGCATTTAATCATGGAATCGATCAAATAATCAAAGAATCACGTTTTTATCTAGCACTTCATAATGTTAATATCGAATTTGACGTTTCATCAGACGAAGCTAAAAAACACGTACAAGAACAATATGGTATCGATGACATGCTAAGAATGATGAAAAAATCTACAAATACAAAACTTCCACTTGTCAAAGCACTTGTCAAAAGTGTTGATTCGTACAAAAAACTACTAAACGAAGGTCACATTAAACTTGGTTATTCTCGAATAAGATTGAGTCCTTGGAGATTTGGTACTACACCTGATCAATGTTTTAACTGTCAACAACTTGGCCACTTAAAAGAGAAATGCCCTGAGTCAAAACCAACCTGCCTTAGATGCAACAAAAATCATCACTTCTCAAAATGTAAAGTAACCAACCCAGCTGATTTCGTTTGCAGAAACTGTGGCGGAAATCATGCAGCATGTTCGAAATCTTGTCCTAAAATTCAAGAAGCTGTAATCGAAAAAAATAAAAAACTAGAAACCAAGAACAAACCAAAAATACATCCAACTCAAGTCAACCAAAATTACGCTTCTTACGCATCGGCATCAAGCCACTCTACTCATCAAACCATCAACAATCTTCTTCTGTTCATCATCCAACTAATGAAAGACATAAATCAATCAACATCGTCCGTCAACGAAAATCCTCAACATATCCTCAACCTCATTTCCAGCACTCTAGGTGCAAACTACAGTCGATTCGTAGCCCCAACTCTATTTCAAATAAGCCACCAGAACCAAACAAACGACGAAACAGACCACGAAATGCGCAACCCCTATATTGAAAACATAAATGAACAACAATAGACAAATAAAAATCCTCCACCTCAATTGTAGGTCCATTAAGGACAAATCAAAACAAATGGAAATCGAATACATTACAAAAAATCACAAAATTGACATCATTACCCTCAATGAGACTTTTTTGAAGCCAAAAGACCAATTCTCTATCCCAGACTTCAATATCCTACGACAAGATCGATTAAATAAAAAAGGCGGTGGCTCAGCGATCCTAATCAGGAAATCAATCACATTTAACGAAATTGACACCAAAAGCGAAAACGAATGTCTCGGGATAACGATCGATATCAACTCAAATAACAGTCTTGCCATCTTTAACATTTATATCGCTCCATCATCTACAGTTGACGAAAATCTATTTGCGAAAATAGTAAACAATTACCCGAATTTTTTAATAAACGGAGATCTAAACGCAAAAAATAAACTCTGGTACTGTCAGAACGAGAACAAAAAAGGTAAAACACTCTCAAAAATTATCAAAAGTAACAACCTCTGTGTCCTTAACGACTCAATCCCAACTTATCGAAGATCACAAAGTGTTATTGATCTATCTATTTGTTCTAGCCCAGTAAAAAAATTTTTCTTAAAACACCAAGTTCTGGATACAAACATAAGTGACCATCAACCTACAATCACAACTTTTCAAAACGTTAAATCAAAACCAACAAAAAAAACCTTTAAAAGCATCAATTGGAACGTATTCAACCGTATATTAACCAGTCAAAACCCGGGACAAATTGAACGACTTAAAACAGAAAAAGACATCGAAGAAGAAGCCGCAAACATCACCAACTCCATTTTGTCAGCTATTTCCTCATCAACAAGCTCGTACTCCATCTCTTCGTCTGACAAAAATCAAAACATTTGCCGAATACCCCACGATCTCATCGACCAAATTAAAGAGAAAAGAAAACTTCGACGACTATTCCAGAAGTCGCAAAATCCCATTTTAAAGACTCAACTCAACGCACTAAATCGAAAATGTAAAATCGGAATCTCAAAATTTAAACTCGATAAGATGAAACACGAATTTCAAGAACTAAACATGTTCAACCAGTCTCAAAGTAAACATTGGAACCTTCTTAAAAAACTCGAAAATGGAAACCAAAGAACATATGAACACATAAAACTAACAGTAAGTAACACAATTACTTCTGATCCTAAACTTATCGCAGAGGCTTTTGCCGAAAACCTGGACAAGGTCTTTAAAAACAAAGACTTTACAATTGAACCTGACCCCACTCCAATCGACCAACCCTTCAAAAAAATAAGCCCAAGAGAACTTGTTGAAAACATCAAAGCTTGTCCAAACAAAGCTTCACCAGGAAATGATGGGATCACCAATATAGCCTTAAAAAACCTCCCGATTGTTATGATGTCGAAAATTCTCAACCTATTCAACGCCTCACTAGAATTTGGTTATATTCCGAAGAAATGGAAAACTGCTCAAATTGTTATGATCCCGAAAAAAGACAAGCCACCGGACCAAGTGACCTCGTTCAGGCCAATATCCCTAATCAGCTGCCTAAGCAAATGCCTAGAAAAAATCATCAACTCAAGACTTCAAAAATGGATAGAAGAGAACCACCTTTTACCTCCAACTCAATCCGGCTTCAGAAGAAAAAAAAGTACTCAAGACCATATACTTAGACTCAACCAATCAATCATTCAAGGCTTCAACAAAAAACTAATAACAGGGGCAGTCTTTTTCGATCTCGAAAAAGCATTTGACAAAACCCCCCATAATGGCATTCTCAACAAAATCAACAGTCTTCCTATGTGTTCAAGAATCAAAAAATGGATAAAAAATTTTCTTGAAGGAAGAATGTTTCAAGTAAAGGTCAAAGACAAACTATCCACAACAAAGAACATCTCATGCGGCGTCCCGCAGGGTAGCTGTCTTTCACCAACACTTTTTATTATATACTTTAGCGATATCGCAAAACATATCCCAATTTCAGTTCAACATGCTCTTTTTGCCGATGACTTGGCCATCTGGTTTACAGGAAACAAAAAGAGAGAAATTGAATTTCAACTCCAACATGCAATCAACGAGATCAACAATTTCTGTTTCTTCCACGGTTTAACGATTAACAAAACGAAAACAGTTCACACCACTTTTACAACAGCCGGTTATAGATCAAACTACAATAGTAAATACAAACTTCAACTAAACCTTGACAACACAAACATTCCAGTTGACCCGTTTCCAACTTTCCTTGGTATTAAAGTTGACCCAAAGCTCAATTACCGAGAACATCTTACAAGTGTCAAAACAAAATTATTGCCAAAAGTCAAAATGTTACAAAAAATCAAAGCCCTAAAACTAAAAAATCAAATCAAACTAAGCAAAATGATATTCAACTCGCTTATTCGTTCAACACTCGACTACTCTCACGTGATCCTAAACACTGGTACCCAGAGAATCTCAAAAGATCTTCAAATTTTTCAAAACAAAATTCTCAAATCAATCAAACGATTCCCACTCAAAACTTCGACCGACACTATTCACCAAACGTTAAAAATCGATCTACTTGAAACAAGGCTAAAGATTCAATTTCAAAAATTCGTTTCGTCAAAAGATCAAGACGACCTAATAACAAACACCCTCGAAAATTACGTACCGAACCATAACCAAAAATTTAAAACGCCATTCGACAATTTTTTAAACTCTCAACAAAACTAAACTTTTTTTATAATGTGTAAATACCTCTTTTGTAAAAATTATTTTTATTCGAATTCTTTTGTAAAAACATATTTTTAAGCGCATGCGGGCTGAAAAGAAGGTTCCCTAACCATTCTGAACTGCCCAAGGGCCCCGGCCCTTAAATTATTATTTAAATAAATAAAAAATAAAAAACTAAAACAAATAAACTAAACTCGACTTTATTGTCACCTACATCTCCTAGCAATCAGTATAAAGAAAACGATTTTGATGGTGAAGTTGAACAGCAACAACCACCACCAGCTCCGCAACCACAGCAAAGCACTCAAAAAGATAAACACATATGTAAATTTTGTACGAAATCATTTCCACGTTCAGCTAATTTAACACGTCATTTGAGAACTCACACTGGCGAACAACCGTACAGTTGTCCTTATTGTGAACGTTCATTTTCAATATCAAGCAATCTACAAAGACACATTAGAAATATTCACAATCGAGAAAAGCCATTTAAATGTTCAAAATGTCAACGATGTTTTGGTCAACAGACTAATTTAGATCGTCACATGAGAAAACATGATCATGGACAAAATTCAAGCCACAATAAATCAGGTAGACGAAATTTAAAAAAAATAGTTAACGATATACAAATCGATAAAATAAACGAGAATTCAGACAATTTAGTCGTTAGCGATTGTTTGGATTTAACCGGTAAAACCGATTTAAATAGTTCAAGAGTGAATCAAATTGTGTCACGTTCGGTCGAAGACGAAGAAGAAGTTGAAGAATTCGAGGATGAAGAAGAAGAAGAAGACGAAGAAAGTTTAGAAGAAGAGGATGAAGATGAATCGGATATGAATTCATTGAAAACAGACGAGCTTAGAGAGACAATTAATTATAAATTAGAGAATGATTTAATTGTATCTTCATAAAAAGAGCTTACAAATGACAAATCAAAATTTTTTAAATAAAAAAACGTCCATTTTTTTTTCATTTAACAAAAAAAGAGTATTAATTAGAAAAAATTTTTTTTTCATGTAAATATATTTAAGAGAATTATTAAAAAAATAAAGCCTGATAATTTTTTGTTTGTTTTAGAGTTAAACTTAAAAAATTTTTTTTTATAAAAATTTTGTGCACCTTGAGTCAAAAAAAAAAAGATAAAAAGAATGAAAAAAATTACCGTCCATTTTTTTTTATTTTGAAAAACGAGTTTTTAGAGTTTTTTTTTTTAACTCATGTTGATTCTAATTTACATTCCTTTTTTAGAATTTTTTTTTAAATTTAAAATTTTTTTTTGAGTATTACTGCGTTATTTGATAAATAAATTTTTTAAAAATTAAAATTCTTTAAATGGCTTATAATCATTACAGGGACCTGTTGTTTTTTTTTCAAAGGCATTGTTTGAGTTTAATTTATAAACAACACTCTTTTAAGGATTCTATTTAATGTTATTTAATAGTCTATAAAAAAAGACTTGAGAATTCTTGAGTATGTTTATACTTTCAAGAATTTGTTAATAAATTTTTTTCAAGATTGATCCTTTTAAGCCTTTAGTTTGAGAAATTCTTGACAACAAAATTTTCTTAGACTTAATTACATTTCATTATATTCAAAATGTCCACACTATCTGAATTTGTTATTTCTGATATTGTTACCGTGTTCTAAGTTCTCGAAAACCCCAGATTTTTTCATGGGGGTAAAAAATCAGCCTACCCCTTAGCTTTTTGCACCCAAATGTCAATGTGCTTTATTAAATATTGCGGCTCTCCTATGAGGAGATGTGGTTTGACTGAAAAAATTCCTTATTTTTACCGTTTTCACTTGTGTATTGCTATAGGGTTTTGGTATCGACAGTGGTCTTAGCGTCAATGGTAGCTTTTTAGCTTTCAGAACATATCTTTACATCAATTATAGCTTTTTCCAATCATGTTTACTAAAATTTTTACATAAAGCACATTGAAATTTGGGTGCGAAAAACTAAGGGGGAGGTGTAAAATTTTTGATTTTACCCCCATGAAAAAATTGATTATCTTGGGTTTTCGAGGTATTAGAACACGGTAACAATGTCAGAAATAACAAATTCAGATAGTATGGACACTGTGAATATAATGAACCTAACCTTAATTACAAAATCAGTCATCCAGAGTAAATCCCTAAACTACGGAACCGGAATTAACTTAATTACGGAACAAGGTATCCTTGTTTAAACTGGAAGTTTAAAATTTTCGCATTCAATCTTTCTTAGCTTGAATCTTCAAAAAAAACAAAATAATAAAATTTTTTCGATCCCCGACCTCTAAAAATTAGGAAATCCTAGCTTTTTATATATGAGGCACATGTGTGTGGTCAGATTTTTGAAAGTCAGATATCGTGTAAGTTTTTCATTTCACGAACTTTATTAGTGTTAAAAAATCCCATTCATCTGGACTGTGTGGTCTCTTGGGCTCGGCATATAAATTTTTCTGGTCTTTTGATTCGATAATAATTTTAAGTTTTAAACTCAAGGTATCATTGATTGAATGAAAAAATCAAAAAAAACGAATCAGAATTTATATTTTTCTGTTGTCGCTTGTTGAGATGCAGATTTTGCATTACCGAAAAACTTATTTTAAAAATTTAAAGTTTGAATAAATGCAGCTGACAAAATCAAAATTCATGGCTCAAAAGAATCTAAAAAATTTAAAATCTTTCATAAATTTAAGTTTTCAATTTGACTTTTGAAATTTAAAAGATTGCTCAAAGATTTTAGCGTCTTTTAAACTTCAAGGTTGACGATTTCCTTCATGAAAAGCCTAAGGCTTTCTAACTTCTAAAACTTAAATAAACCCTATCATCAAAAAAAATTTTATGTGTTAATTTTAGGGATTCACTTTTTTTATGTTTTTTTAATCCGCACCCTTTTTTTAGCAAACTTCATCATTCCGGATGACTCTGAATATTATCTAAAATCATTAAACAAAGAACTATTAACTAACTCAGTTGGTACCGTCGTGGACGTCAGTGCAGAAGGTCGAAGGTTCAAATCCAAGTCGTGTCAAAAAAATTCAATTCGAGTTCCCAAATTATCCTGAGTGTTATGAGCAGAACACAGCATACCCCAGCTCCTGGTCGTCAAACATCAGTTTTATAAGCTTTACTTTAACTTTACTTTGTATTTTACTTCTCCAAATTGGAGGTTAATTCTAATTAAATAAATAAATAAATTAATAAAAAAAGTCTAGTAATAATATTTATTATTATTTAATTAATTAATTTAAAATTAAAGTTTTTAATTAATGATTTACATTCATGTAAAAATTTAACATTGGTTAAAATAATTATAAAAAAATTAAAACTATGATGAGAAAATGAAAGAACACTTAAACATTTAAGAAAAAAAAATTTTGTTGGACTTGAAATTAGAAAAGTATACCAGTAAGCAGCTGCTATTGAATATGGCAATGATGTGCATAAAAACATAACTGTCAAAGACACTATTGAATATGTTAATGTTTTTGATTTTTCTTTGCGTTGTTTTGAAACGAGTCCACGAAGTTTCACCGGATGAAATGAATGATAAATTAAAAGTAAATTTACTATCAAAAGAATACAAAATGGTATCAATGAATACAAATATACGTGAACCTTTATTTGAGACAATGGTAAAATTTTGAAATTAAAAATAATTGTAAAATTTTAAATTCAGCTGCATTTGAAAAATTTTTTGGCTAGAAATAATTTCTTTAAATAATTATGATGTAAATTTTTAAGAATAATTGGAGAGAACTTGGGGACTTGGGAATTTAGTGTTGCATTTTCCCTATTTAAAATAAATAAATTTACAGCATTTTTTATAGAAATTAACTTGTCACATGACATCATATGATATCAGCTGACCTCATCTGATGTCCTCTGGTATCATCTGACATCAGTTTCCATCAGAATTCGTTGGGAATTCATAATGTTCGTAATTATCTTAATGATATCATCTGATATCATGTGATTTTAACTGATCAGAGCTGATAGTAGATGATATCATTTGGTCATAAATTCTGATACGAACTGATATCACCTGATGTCATATGATATCATGTGACAAGTTAATTTCCGGAACTGTATCTCTCAAAAAGCAACACGTAACTAAAGCTTGATTCATGTTATAATATTTGATAGAACTTAGGGAAGTTGAGCTATTTAATTTTCATAAACAAACATCGATGCGCACATGACTTTAAGCAAGTGCTTAGTATAGTGCATAACTATTAATCTATCACCATGCATTATTGATTAGAATCTTTGAAAAAATAACTGCATTGTTAACTAAGCGCGTTTAATGTAATTTTATAGATCAATTTGGGTTTGAACCACCAATCGGCTTCTTTTTAATGAATGCCAATAAAGTAGGTATACATTTTAGATATCGTTTATCTATTCTGATGAGAAAAAAGTGACTATCTAGTCTAAAAATTTATAAAACGATATCCTTTTTAAGGCCTAAAACTTGGGATATAGGTAGTTATACAGACCATCCATCCCGTCATGGTTATATTTTATTAAGGAATATTAGCCAGGCCGTTCACATGTTCCAAAAATAAACATTCGCATTCGTCTTTCAAAAGTCTTCGGAGCTTTACATAAATTTTCAGGTTCCGAACGTCTTCAAAAAAATGGTCCGAAAAATAATTTTTGACATTCTGAAAATCTTCCGGAAAAAACTTTTGAAAGCTTTTGTACGAATTCGGATGAATGTGAACGTTCATGAAAGGTCATTTTTGGAACATGTGAACGACCATAGATAATAATAATTCAAATTAAAATTATTATAAAGATTTTTATCTTCAGAATCTTTACCATTCAGGTTATATGGATAAATTTAATCTTTGCAAATGCGAGCTCATTATTCAAGACTTCACAGTTTTTAGTAATAAAAAGTTACCTTGTGCCATGATGGAATGTAGGTTAACTCATTAAAATAATACTCTGGAGAATAGCATTTGACTATAACAGTTTCATTCACTTTAATGTAATATCCATTTACAACTAACAAGTGCGAATTGATAGCTACAAATATAAGACCAAGAATGAAACAAAATATAGTTGAATTTTTTTCTGTCGAGTAAATTTTTCTCCAATATCCTATTCGTACGCTCAAGTATCGATCAATAGATAAAAATACCTTTAGAAAACAAAATTGAACGAAAACAAAAAATTATATTTTGTAAATTTTGATTCTTACTAGGAGCCATGCACTGTATTGTAGACTAAAATATTGAATAAATATAGTTATTTTACACCACCACCAGAACAAATATTCGTGAGAAAATCCAAAAAAACTGAGTAAAAATATGTCTAAATTCCATACAGACAAGCCAAATATATCACTTAATGCTATTATCATTAAAAATTTAAACGTTGTTACTTTTTTAAGAGACCGACGTCGACACACAAAAAATGTTAAAGTGTTTCCGATTAGCCCGATTAAAAATAATAATAATGAAATACTTCCTAATATTTTACTTAGTAAATTTTGTTGGGTTATTATCGACATATTTTGATCAAAATTGGGTTTAATAAAATAAAAAAATGTATTTCAATAATCTTTATATTCTTAGGTTTTGTTAATACCACGTAACATTATTGGACTAATTAAATTTTCAAAAACACTTCTTATATTAATAAGCGAATTATTATTTTTTAATCATCAACAGAATGATTGTTTTTATGTAATCAAATCTAAATAGTAAATGTGTAACAACGTTATTCGAATCTGTAGAAATATCTATGTCATTTTTTTATTAAAAAAAAACAATATCTGAGTTAAAATTATAATTTTTTCACGGACTTGGACTTTTACGTTCAAGAAAGGCCGACTAGCTATCGGGTACCTATATACTTGTTCATCTTTTTGTGATTTTTCTTGCGAACCTGTGGCTTATCCCTGGGATTTTCGGTTCGGGTTCTAATAAACAAAAAGCCTAAAAAAAGAGACACAACTTTTACGCCAACAGTTAAAAAATTTAATTAAACGAAATTTTCTGAATAAAAATAAGCTCTTTTAAATAAAATGACATTCTATTCGGGGTACTGACTCTTAAAAGCAAAAACAGATCTGAAATTTCCGCCAAATCAAGTCCGCTCGGTTTAAAACACAAATTTTTTAGAACAACTTTTTATGCTATATCTAGAGCTAAGCTCTTGAACCTTTATTTCGGGTTACAGGTGCGCCAAAAGCATAAAATCACTAGAAAATTTCAATGGACAACCACATTGCAGCTCAACCAAAAGTCACGCAGTTCACGGTTATTGATTTTCTGATAGAACTTTTAGTGCTCTTTCTATACTCGGTTGATCCGGTATCCGTAAACTGCGTGGTCCGCAAGAAAAATCACATAAGATGAACATGAATATCGGCCTCCGAAAGTTAGTCGAACTTTTTTTGAACGTAAAAAATTGGGTCCGTGTTGCAGCAATTACAAAAAACTAGAAATAAAGAAAATTTTGCTGAATAACTTTTTGCATAAAAACCTTTCTAATTTAACCAAAACATTTTGAAAGATGTGTTTTAGATCCCCCATGAGCGCAATCTTATTTAAATTCCTATTAAGAACAGTGCCCGATCTCAGTTGAGAGTTCAAGATCATATTTTTAAAGATTACGTAAATAAGATTGTAAGGATTTTGCTGTATATGGCATTACTTGATCACATACCGATCAGTCAACTCTTGCGGATTATATGATCACCAAATCCGTGTGGGTGAGGAGGGCATAAAAAAAGTGAATCCCTAAAATTAATAGATATATTTTTTTTTGCCGATAGGGCATAAAGAAAAATTTTTAAATTTTTATTTAAATGTTAGAAATTAGAAAATCTTCATATAAGGTAATTCTATTCGAGAATCACGAATTTTGGGTCAGTAAATGCAAATTCCTTCATCTTTAAAGTTTTTGATTTTTAGCACCTTTTAAGGCACATTGTTTCTATTCTGCAGGTTAATAAATAAAAAATCTAGTCTCAACATTTTGTAAAGAATATTCTGCTCTCCAAGCCGAAAAGCCCAGCCCAGGTAAAAAAGTATATGTTTTGGGACTTTCCGCGGACTAGATCCCAAAAAACTAAAAAAATTGACATATTTTTGTTATTTTATTAAAATTTTTTTACTTCAAAAACCTTTTTAGCTTGTGTAAAATTTTTTCTCTATCAGAATATGTATGATAAACCATATAATTGTGTATATTTTACATTGATACAAACAATTTACTAAAGACAACTCACTCAAGAGTAGCTAAATTTAGGCTCCCCTAGGTAAAAATTGAAATTTTTGAGGGTTAAAAGACAAGATGTGATAATTTAAAGACCACATGATGGTTCTGACCACAAAAAAATAAAAAAAAAACTTAAAAAAGATGCTGAATCTGATTTTATAAAAGTTGTTGTACTGATAATGTTTTTGATTTAGATGAGGAAACGCATGCTCGAACCGAAAACCGCAATTCAGTCACAGTTAATGAAAAAGGTTGTGATTCGAGTGATAATGAACTTGATGCTTTCGAAGAGTCTCTCCTAATCCAATTGAGTTCGTTAGTTCTAAAATTTATGATCACAAAAAATTTTTTTTTTCGTTTGATTAAATATTTAATAATGATCACATCTTGTGGGATCACAAATTTTGTGATGTGATCCGATTGCAAGACCCGATTGCAATCTTATTTAAATTATAATTACCGTTAACTCTTGCCCACTTCTCTAAGAACAAAGGCAATATTCAGGTTTGTTCTATATGGAACTAATACCATAGAAACCATGTTATAACAATTTTTTTAGAATATTTCGATGGCATTAGTTCCATATAGAACAAATCTCAATTTTGCCTTTGTTCTTAGAGAAGTGGGCAAGAGTTTACTGTATTAAAATATAACGCATGCGTTTATGGGCTGGTAAGCTTAATTATTAATGCTCTTCACTTAGATCTTTTGAGTCAACAAGTCAGACAGAGTCTAAATTTCTAAATAAAAACATTACTTTGTTATTTTCATAATAACATCAATTTTTATGGGATAAATATTTTCGGATTTGCCTTTAGGTGGCAATTTGACACAAGTTCCGTAATTAATTAGACAAAAGTGTTGTAAAATTATAATCTTTTAATTAGTCTAGATCTTATGACAAAAAAAAACAACAAAAACAGGAACTATATTTTAATTAGAACAACGTCATCGAAAACATAATCAATGTGGGAATTTTGGTCTTATGAAAAATCAGAATTATTTTTTTCTTTTAGCAAAAAGCTAACATTTATTCTATTTTTTTTTGTTTCCAATAAGAAAAGTAAGTTGAATTTGAATAAAGAATTCAGTTGTCAATAGCATAAAATTTTTAAAATAATTAAAATCTCATTTATTTTTTTAATAACATAAAAAAACGTGACGTTAGAATCGTCTTTGTTTTAAGCTCAAAAAAGATTAAGTAATTCAAGACTGAATAATTTTCCTTAACCCTTTAAAAAAAATTTAGCTTAAAGCAAGTAAGTTAAAATTTTTTATTTTATCATAAAATTTAATTTAAAATAAACAGTACATATAAGTTGACATAAGTTGACATGTTTCGGAGCATTGTTTAAGACGCACAGGTGCATTGCTTAGACAAAGTTTCTGGTAAAGAGCGTGAACAAAAGCAAAGCCTCGGAGGATGCTACGAATTTCTTGGGACAGAGTGTCAACTTACTTCAGAAATATACTGTACTGTCGCACCATACCGATTCCAGTCCAAGGTCCAACACAAGACGGAGGCGGAGTCATTCTAAATTTTTTTCGTAATTTGTTTATACAGTACTGCAATTTTTTTTAATTAGGACTGCCCTTAGTAGTCCCGTGTGGTTAAATTTTACTTGGGGTTTAATTTCCACCGTTTAAATGAATTAATAAATATTGGTTTAATCGGTAAAGTAAAAATCTCAAAATTTGCAGACGCTAATAACATCTTTTTTGAAACCTTTAAACTGTGTTTCAAATATAAGATACAGGTTTGATCGACTTTTTAAGGGTTAAGAAGGTTCAAATTACCTTTAAATCAAGTGGTATTGAACCCCAAGTAAAATTTAACCACACGGGACTACTAAGGGCAGTCCTAATTAAAAAAAATTGCAGTACTGTATAAACAAATTACGAAAAAAATTTAGAATGACTCCGCCTCCGTCTTGTGTTGGACCTTGGACTGGAATCGGTATGGTGCGACAGTACAGTATATTTCGGGACTACTAAGGGCAGTCCTAATTAAAAAAAATTGTTTACAGACAAGGGTTATTATTTAAAAATGTGAAAAAATCATTTTGGTCGCAAAAAAATGGTCTTAAGGATATCCCAGACTTTCCAATTCCGTTAGGTTGTTATGGGTGCTCATATTTTTTTTTTAGTTTTCCGCCGATATTTTGTCCGAATTAAACTCAATGTATAATTTTTTTCATAATTCTGTTTTTGTCATTCGAGAAAATGACCATTATCCACCGGAACCCAAAGTCCAGACAAATTTGCCCTTTTTTTAAACAATTTTCCAATTTTTCACTTTGGAATGTTTGACAGTCAGTTACACTAAAGAGGGTAACCTTTCAATGCAAAATAAGATAATAGGATTCAAGTAGCAGAGAATCATTCTAGGCCATAAAAATTTTGAATTTTCAAATATTTCTTCTTAAATAAGCTACAGGAAGAAAATTTCTAAACTTTTGTGTCAATTTAAATTAAATGAATATTTTGCATATTACGAAAATTTTAAAATAATCGAAAATAGAAAAATAAACTTAACAAGTATTATACACCAGTGAAAAGAGCACAAAAAAATCTATCTATTTGAGGGGTCGTGGCCGAGTGGGTAAAACAACAGCATTGGCATCTAGTGGCATGAGTTCAAATCCTGGTCGAGTCAAAAAAATGTAACGTTTAGAAAAAAATAATAATGGAAATGAATAAGTGTCATTAGTGTTGTGCTGCTGGGAAACGATCCGACTAGAATCATCGACTAGTCATTCTCTAGATGGCCTGATACTAGAACAACTTTGAAAATCATCGTATTGGGACTCGCGAGTCGCTGTGACTTAAAATAAGGGCTTCGAAAGATGCAAATGTAGCGAGTATAAAAAAATTCTGTCATGGCCTACCCGGCTAAGAAGTCTAATCAGCTTCTGCAGCTAATAAAGTCTAGGATTGTTCTACTAGATGTTAGATCTGCACAGAAAAAGTACTACTACTACTACTACTACTACTACTACTATTACACATATTTTTTTTTTGAATATTTAATGTATGCGTTTGAAGGTCATCGATTAAAATTAATTATGCAAAAAAAATAAAAAATTTCCAAACTTTTATGCAGTACTGTATGTGTGTTTTGTTCAGAAAAAAATTCTAGAAGTTTATATAAACCCTAATAAACGTCCCACAGTAACTAAAGTGAATAACTGTTGCATATTTTTAGCCATACTTTTGCCGATCCTAGGTCCAGATGTGAGGAAGACTGATCCATTAAAAAGTCTAAATCAACTTTATTCTTCTTGGGAAATGTAAAAAGGACCAGAGTCTGTATTTTGGCTCTTGAGAATTTTGTTGAAAATTAGAAAAATCATCAAAAAAATTGAAGGTATAAAAATCCGAATATATGAGAGAAAATGCCTGGAAGTTCCATATATTAAATAAGATACGGAACTTAGTAGGTTACTTTTTAATTAAAAGTTTTCACAAAGAAAGGAAACATTTCTCTTTGATTGTGCTGTGACAAGTTTTAATTTAAAATTTTATCCTCGTACATGTTTCAAACTTTATTTTACACAAAAAATGCACTTTTTTTCATAGATCACGATTAAGATTGCTTATGAAACTTCCATTGATTTTATATTAAAATTTAAAAAAATTTTGGTGTTGATACAACCTGGTTATTAATTGAGGCATTTCGGAGTTCTGTACATTGAGTTTTAAAAGACCAAAATTTCGTTAGTCTTTTATCTTTTACAATTCGTCAAAATATGAGCTTAGGGTTTTCAGTGGATCTAAAAAGTATTTGACTGAAAAATGTCCATACCGTTTTCATCCGAGAATGGCTTGACCATATCATGGATTGACAACGATTTTAAAACGGCATACAAAAGCTGACGATTTCGTATTAATTAATTTTTGTTTTATTTTTTTTTAAAGTCTTCATTTGACCAATCAATGCACTTCAATTGATATGTTACAAATTAAACCAACCAATGCTTTTCTCTAAAAATGTGACTTTTTTGACCAAGTATTGAATAGTATTGAATAGTGTCTTTTCTGGCAGTATCCCTTTTTTCACCATCCATCTGAATATGATTCTGAGATCTCGGGGTCTGAGAGATAAAAGGGGTAATCTGTTTCAAGTTTATTAAACCGTCATCTTTTCTTTATTTATATTCTCAAGACAAAGTATATTGTAATAAAAAAAAAACTTAACTTCAGCTTTTAACATTTAAATTAGCAAAAATTGCAAAATTATCAAGAACTCATTTTTATAATTAATTTTAAAAAAAATCAAACTCGATTTCAAAAAAATAATGGAATCCTTAAAAAATTATTCAGAAGCTGATCATGGCGAGCCAAAGATTGAATCATATCCACGACCACCTAAAGATATTTCTAAAACTTTGACGTTGTTTCAAAAATCTCGTGAGAGTTTGTCAGAATCAATCGAGACTAGTATAACACTTTTGAAATTGAAAAAACATACGAGTCACAAGCGATTCGATCAATTGGACAAAATTTGTCTCAAAGACATGAAAGTAAATCATGTTCATTTAGGAAAATATTTGTTATGCCGGACTGTTGAGGAGGCTTTTTACATGAAAGGTGTCAACACAATAATCGAAGATGAAACTGGTGAAGTAGAAAACCTTTGTATCTCCAATTGCACTCCTAATAATCAATTGTTATCTTTTCCCAAAAATACCAACCTGATTATAAAAGAACCATTTTTGAAAATGAAGAATACCGATGATTGTTACATCGAAATCGAATCACCTAGTGATATACAAATTGTCTACAATTCGAACATTGAAAAATGGAAAACACCTGAATCAAAATTGTCTCAAGAAGAGTTAAAATTACTTGGTAACCAAAGTTTTTCGAACAAAGACTACGAGACAGCAATCAAGTTCTACACATTGGCATTGGAGAATAATGAAGATTTTAAAATTTTAAACAACCGAGCTCTTTGTTTCTTAAATATACAAAAGTTTAACATGTCATACCTCGATTGCATGCGATCGATTGAAATTAATCCTGATAACGAAAAAGCTTACTTCCGTTTAGGTAGAACCTTATACTCAATGAGACAATTTGAAAGAGCAGTAGAGGCCTTTAAAAATTGTTTGAACTTCAATCCGAAAAATCAAGATGCTTTAAACGAACTTGACAAAGCAAATGACCGAGTTAGAGAGTCAAAGACAGGTGATTATGATTTTAAAAAATTAATCCTTGATTGTAGACATAATGTTTTAAGACACGATATAGCTGATTATTTATCATCTCATCTTGAAATCAAATCTAAGATCTTAAAGGCTAAAATTGACATTAAACGGGGTACTTTATTGATCGGTTCAAAGGCAGTGTCTATAACCTATCAAAAGGAGTTAAAGATTAAACTAGCTTCAACGACTCAAAATTTTATGGACTTGGTACACAAGCTTAATCATAATTCTCATCTTCTCAAATCAGTCTATGAAATAGAAAAGATTGAAGATTTTTTAGTTGAAAATCAAATTGTAGACATTTCAAAAATCGAGTCAATAGCGGCTTGTAATTCATTCCAAAGTACACCTGTTGAATTTTTTAGCAATTTTAAACCCGAACCAAACGATCTCGATGATAACATTGGCATTTGGGTTACACCATCTTATCTTACACACTCATGTTTACCGAACACTAAACGGGTCTATTTTAACGATGTTGTGTTAATTTATGCAAGTGAAGATATAAAACAGGGCGATACAATTACGACGGCGTATGTTGAAAATTATGAACCATACAAAGAACGTGTTAGAGTTTTAAAAGAGCACGGGGTGAACGAATGTAAATGTGAGCTGTGTAAAATGGATCGTGAAGACCCATTGACTGAGCAAAGAGATAATTATATCATTGAAAATCGGGATCGAATCAAAAAATTAGTCGATGAAGATTCAAAAGACATAGACGAAGGTCTCAAATTTTTTAACACTATCAAAGATTTGTATTCAAATAGGACCAAGTACAAGTACGGTTTGTGTTTGGCGTTAGTCTATTGTGCAAGTTTGTTTCGAAACAAAGGTAAATTGGATAAATCGGCAAAGATTTTTATGGATTTATTCGAAATGTGTAAAGATTATCAAGAGAAAATGGCGTTCTATGGAATTGTTGAAGCGATTAATGATTACTTTTTGTGGTTTGATATGGACAAGACCAAAGAGTGTTACCAAAAATTGAAAAAATTTTCGATTGGACATGAAGAGTATTTTTTGCTAAGATGTGATGCCAAGATTATGGACTACGAAAATATTCAACAATTATTACAAGAAAGTTAAACATTTTAAAATAAAAAAATTTTAATCGTTATAAGTTTTTTCTAATCCTTAATCTTAATAATGTAACTAATAAGTTGGTTAGGAGACACTAATAGTAGTAGTAGTAGTAAATTATACTGCGACCCAATAGGGTTAAACTCCAAAGGAGCTATGGCAAAACTTAACTTTATTAACATTGTTTTGATATCCATTCATCCAATATTGCTTTGAAACTATTGACAGACTTTGCATCAACCACCGATTGAGGCAAGGAGTTCCACGTGTTCACGACTCTATTTGTTAAAAAATAATAAAATTTTCTTTTACCATACATCGATTGTGTCTTCTAAAATTATAAACATTATTTCTTGTCAAATTACTTTCATTACAGAAATTAACCGCTTCGAACCCATTTAATATCTTGAAAATTTGAATAAGATCGCCTCTTTTACGTCTATCCTCCAAACTCGACAGATTCAATAATTTAATTTAAGAAATTTAAGTACTTTTTCCAACTCATAGTTTTGTAGATCTTATTATTCAGGGTCTAGTCGGTTTTGGTTTTCGGAACTTCTGGCATGTCCCGAGGACGAAGGAGAAGATTTATTGTAAATTGATTTGTATTGGACCTTTTAGGATTCTTTTTTTAGCTGAAAATTATGACATGTATTAATAATTCCGTAATTTCTCGTCCATTTTCGAGTGAAAATTTTTTAAAATTTTGTCTTGTAGGGGGAAGGGAACTGTTTTAACGATTGAAGTTTACGGATTTAAAATTTTCGGAAAATCGTCTGGGAGTCGCCAATTGTGAAACACGAGTTAACCAAGGCATGTGTACCCATTTATTTTAGGGTATTAGATCGGTTTGAGTAATCCGAATAATCTGCGAGTAGGATATAGGTTACCCATAAATTTTGGGTTTTTGTGTATAGGGTTTTTAGTTGAGAATCCCATAAAAATAGGGTATTTGGGTTTTTAGTTGGGTTTTTAATGGAGTTTTGTGGGTATACCTACCCTTTTTATGAGTAACCCAACCCAACATATACCAAAAAACACAAAATTTATGCCTAACTTATATCCTACTCGCAATTTTTTCGTGTTAGTCAAACAGACATAATACCCGAAAAAAAATGGGTAAACATGTCTGAGTTGACCCAATTACACAATAATAAAAGCATGCTTTCTCAGCCAACAAGCAAACCTGAAATCAAGCGATCAGATTTTCAGAAAAAAGTTACAAAAACTTATGACAAATAGCCCAGATTCTTAAGTTAAAAAATGGTCCGAGGAGGGGGTCTGAATACAGTCGACTCGCGATAATCCGTATACAGTTTAATCCGAATAATTTGACATACGAACAGAAATACCCGGGCTGGGAGCCCTTTCCGATACTATTACATGTATTTGATTATCCGTAGATTTTAATCCGTACAACAATTTTCTAGGGCTTTTTTTTTACGGATTATCGCGAGTCGACTGTACACTTAATTTTTATTGGTCTTGTCCTCACTCTAATTATTAAATTTGAATAAAATATCTGTAGAAATTTTCAATTTTCGTCAAAAGATCCTTTATAGATAAAACGTTTTTCACCATAAAATGAACTTTCAGGGTCCTCTGAACCTACAGAACTCATTAAACCTTCATGTAGGTTCAAGTTTTGAATAACCAGGGTTGTATATTCGCAGTCTCTCTATTGATTTTTTTTTTCTTTGATAAAAGGCTTCTAATAAAACTTTTCTATTGTACTAATGTCATCAAGTTCATGAATTTCAGTTCATATTCTATTCAATTTTAAAAATATCAATAAAAATTATGTAACATAGCGATTGAATAACATTTTTTTAAAAAGCGCTTAAAGTAACAATTTAATTTTGAAAATTTATACACAAAAAAATTGAACTTTAAGAAAAAAATAACTTTTTTAATATTTGAGAATTTTAATTTAATTGATAGCGATAGCAACCATAACTTCAAATTCATTTTTTTTTGTTAGACCCCGGGACCAAAATCAAGAATTTAAGCTAAAGATCTTGTACATACAACGCAATCTTAATGTTAATGAAGATCGACATATTTTAAGTCATCTTTTTACTCGCATAATTACTTGTAGAAATAACCTAATCTCATGCGTATGAACATGTGAAAGTTATTGGGTTAAACAAATTTCAAGTGCTTACGATAAGATAACTTTAGAGTCCAAACCAAAAAAAAATTAAAATTTTTTCGAAACATATTACGTAATCTAAGCCTTGTCTAGATATCTCAGTTAATTGTTTTTCTTTTTTTTTTGTTCGAAACTGTATTGCATAACACCGCAAATTAATAAATTTAAAAATTAAAGACGAAATAGCAAAACATTATTTTTTTTAAATTTAAAATAATTACACATGATCCCTCAAGGAAATAATTTTTACTCTTTTCTTGATTGTAAAATTGATTTTTTATTCAAAAAAAAAAAGAAAAAGAAAGGATGATAATTTGTGTTTGATTTGAGATTAGGGTATTAGAAACATTAATGAAAATATCAAGGCTATGCTAAAAATTAGAAACTGTTTTTTTTTGTTTTTTTTTTCGTTTCTATATGATCACTCGTAATCAAATATTTAAATAAGGTCAAACAAAATTTTGTATCACTAAAGAATAAAATCCCTTGGTAAATTTATTGTTTTCAATTAATTTCTATATTTTTTAATTAAAGTTCATTTTTTAGTAAAGGGTTTTATCTAGATTGATATCTTTGGGCAGTAATTAAATTTTAGGACGAGTTCTTTTTTCTTTTTTTTTAAACTATGATTTGTTTGAGTCGGTCTTACAAAATTTTCGTGACTCGTGTCTTGAATACGCCATGCAATTGATTTTAATTTAATAATTTAAAAAATCGAACAGAGTCTCTTTCTTTATTCTCTAGAAATTTTGAAACGAAAAATTATAGGGTTAAGGTTTAGGCAAACGAGTGGTAAGGTAAATTTCATTTTCTCAATATTTTTATGCTACTTTCATATGAAGTATGGTATGGCTGATTTTTCAAAGTTGAGCCTCATGTTGACAACGGCTTAATAAGCGTAACTTTTTTATAATACAGTGCAGTCGCGTTAATTCGAACTTCTTGGTACTGTAAAAATTGAGTTCGGATAAAATTGTTCGGATTAAACGCCTTAATTTACATGCATCGTGGCCTGAATGGGAGACAAATTTTAACCGAAATTCCTAAAAATTCTGATTAACCTGGTTCGGATTAAAGCGACTCGACTGTAATAACAATGCCCGCAACCATTATAGAAAATGAAAAATCTCTTTTCAGTTTTTACAATTAAAATATTTTAAATGCGTTGATTATAAAAGATAATGCAGTCAAATCACCCCATTTGTCCTCAAACTTGACACTGATATACAGTCGAGTTGCACTTATATCACCCTATTTGTCAAGCCATTTTGCAGTGATATTAGTGTAATAATGACTTAAGTGTGTGGTGATATAAGTGGGACTTGACTGTAACTTGAATGTGACATAACTAGATTACTTTTTAATATAATAATATTAATATAAGCAGTAGTAGTAGTTTAAACTGCAGCTTAGAGGTCATCTAAGCATAACTCTAAAGAGCTGTATTAGACGCTTCTTTTTGTTTCGACATACAAACATCAAGCTTCGCTTTGAAACTATTCAGGTTCTTTGCGTTTACTGAAGGCAATTTTTACTTGTTCACGTTAGACAATTGCTTTTTCTTCTTAATTCGTATCTTCTGCATGCGGACCTTGTGTTTAGACTGTAATTGGTTCCTTTATTACATTCAACATGTTAGTATTTGTTTTCCATTTTTTACATTTGATTAGACCATCCCTTAATCTTTTTGTTCTGAGATTGGTTAAATCTAGTCTAGACAAACGTTGTGTGTAATCCAAGCCACGTAGTTCTGGAATCAGCTTAATTGCTCTTCGTTGCATTTTAATAATAATAACAAAGGAAAAGCTATGATGTGGATAAACCACATAAAATGAGGTTTTACCCACACTGTGATAAATTTTCTCTAATTCATTTGTATCTTTTTCCAAATTTGGACACCATGAACTGACAGCGTACTCTAAGTGTAAAAACATGTTTTTTTTTTAAATGTTTAGTTGCATTTTAAAAATTTAGCTAAGTTGATGCAGCGTACAGACAATTATGTTTACCTAAATGAGATTATTATAGTAGTATTTGTTTTTTAAAGGCAGATAAATTTCAAAGATATTAAGCCAATCTTAACTTTAAATTATTTTCAATGTTGAAAGAAACAAAATGAATGCTAAAAGTTTGAAAAACAATTTTCAAAGCCTGTTTATTGGGACGTAATTGAATGGACATACGCATTTGAACTCATCTATCAAAATTCTAAGTATTCATTTTGAAAATCAATGTCCTATAGGACAGATTTAATTTGGAAATTTTGACTTTTCGAAAATCATTTATTAGTATACCTTACGTACTCACATTTATTGTGAATTTTTACATTTCCTTTTTTAACGATTTTTTTTAGGTAATCTTTAAAAACAACACCCATCGTCAATGCATAATAACAACACCGGGTGTAAATTACAAAAATTAAATAAATTTTTGATTTTTTTTTCGCTAACTTTATTCCTAGTGACCTAAATTTTCTAAAACACCCTTTTCCTGGATAAAGAAATTTCATCTAGGTATTAAATTTTTGTTCCAAAAAAAATGTCATAATACACTCAAAAACACCCACTAACCTTACAGATACACCTCAAAACTGATGTCATTTTCGGATAGAGCATAAAAAGATCTATTAGGAAATGTGGTTCTTTTATTTTGGATAAGTGGTTGAGCTCTTAAAAAATCGAAAGAACCTGTTAAAACCGTAAAAACAGTAAATGATACACCCTATGTAAATTGAAAAAATTACTGGTAGCAAAATTAAGGTGTTTTTTTGACCCTGAGAATCCCAAAAATGTTGTTTCAAAAGTTGGTTTAGCCAGTAAAAGAGATTACAGCCAAATGCAAAGGTGTGTTACTAAATCATTATAGAGCATATTTTTTGAAAGGTTTGATTATGATATATCATCTAAAAGCTAAGAATCTCTAGTTGATGATGAGATATTTTTTGAAAAGTTTAAAAAATTCTATTAAAGTAACACTAATAAAAGATGACAATAATAGGAAAATTAAACAGTGTATTCCTATATTTTACTAAAATACACTGGGAAATTTTTATTTAAATTTTCTAAACAATATCCCAGCATTAACTAGAGATTCTTAGCTTTTAGATGATATATCATAATCAAACTTTTAAATTTCTTTATCCAGGAAAAGGGTGTTTTAGAAAATTTAGGTCACTAGGAATAAAGTTAGCGAAAAAAAATCAAAAATTTATTTAATTTTTGTAATTTACACCCGGTGTTGTTTTTATGCATTGTCGATGGGTGTTGTAAAGAATACCTTTTTTTTTTATGTGATGTAAATTAAGTTTATAAATTTTATTTATGATGCAAGTTATACGAATTTATGATGTATAAAGCCACTCAATTTAAAATTGAGTTTTAAAAATTATTTTCTCTTTTCAATAGAAAAATTGATTGAGTAAAATAATAAAATTTGTGTATTGGAGTATGTTTTTTTTCAAATGCGCAAAACAAAAAAATGTAAACCAATTTGATTCAACCCTAAAATTAAGAAATTTATTTTTTCTTATTTTAACGATAATGAAAAAATTTGATAACTTTACATTCGAAGAGTAAATTTAGAGAAGGGTGTAATATTAACAAGAAACATTACTTCTGAGTAGGCATATTTTTTTTTTACCCTAAATTAACACTCAAGGCAAAATAGAACTAATGGATGGGTTAAGTACATTGAGTATAAATGTTTTTTTTCTAATTTTTTTATACATCGATAATTATACTCTTTAAATGTAAAAAATTCAATTATTGCCTGAACATGCGTTAAATCGTAATTCGATAACTGTGTTTTCTAGCTCAAATTTCATTTTTATTTTTGTACTTGTACGAGGACGATTTCCATAAAAACACCTAAACTTAGGTTACAAAAGTTTCTTCTTCAGTTATCAATAGAAAATAGATTCGGCCTTTTTGAAAATAATCAAAGTATAAATAAAATCTAATGGAAAAAAAACTTGCCAGTTTCAATAGTTTATTAATGGTTAAATAAACAAAGGCTTGAGCTTGGTTCTTTTGCCAGTTAATGTCTATGCTTTATTTTATCCAAGATCGCAAAAGGAAACCTTCTATTTTTCAAATCAAATAAAATTAAAATCTTTTAAATTTCATGAAGGAATTTTTCATTTAAATTGAATGTCTGTTGAGGGTCATAAACGGTCCTTCTTAGGGATAAATTTTTGACCAAGAAGGGCAGACGAGGTCGTTTCAATTTTTAAAACAGTCATTAAAATTGAAAAATAAAATAAAATTATATTAATACCTAGATACTGCGAGCCCGGGCAAAGCTATCCAGTGGTATGCAAAGCATGGAAAACAGAACGACTCAAGACACTAAGATAACAGATTAAAGTCATTAGGTAAACTATCAAAATGTAACTTTTCTAAAAACTTTTTTTACAATATAAGGGTCTTACGGCATCCGGTGTGGGCTTTAACTTTAATCGAAAATTTAAGTTTAATTTCATCAGCATCATCATCGGTCGGGCTTTTTAAGCTCGGATGCTTTGTATCTCCAACGATTGGTCTCTGATAATCGGATTCTCCAATGACGTATCTGGCGAATTATTATATTTCTTATACTTTTAGCTTTAAACCTCGATCATATAAAAGGTAGTTTGAAATTTGATCAAGATAAGGCGTAGATCTCCTTCCTAGTCGTTTAGTGTCTTTGACCCTTAATTGATATAATAACGTAAAAGCTCGATAAATATGACATGTAACAAATATCGAACACTCCATATTAAAGGTATGGGAAATTCGATATTTGTGACACGTCATATTTATCGAGCTTTTACGTTAAGATCACTCTTGCTGGTTCGTCTTCAGGCATACGCAGACAATAATCTTATACTCGATTGGCTGCTCGTTTACCATTCTGTATAGCTCTCGGTTGGTCATGTGAGTCTCAGACTGTGAAACTCCGAGCATTATTCTGTAGATGCTTCGGGCAAAAACATCGAACCCAGGCATTAGTCAACGTCCACAGCATAATGTATAGAACCTAATGAAAACTCAAGTCTTGGATTAATTACAATATTTTTTGCAAGGGTTAGGTCAAAGAGATCAAATATTTACGGTATATGACTGCCAATCGATCTGTCAACACTAATTAGGAAGTTAATAGAATATTTAATTATTTTCTTAAAACCTCTTATTTTTTTGTCAAAAAAATTATAGTAACTTTGAATGTAAATGTTAAGTTTTATAAGTTAATTAAAAGGTCCCGAAAATATTTTAATTCAAAAATTTTATGTTACTAAGAGAAAATAAAAAGCTTAATCCATTCAATTTTATAAGATTATAACCAATTTAACATATATTTTAATATGAGCCATAATTTTACAAAAGAAAAAATAAAGGTCATTTCAAATCAATAGGTATTTTGCATTCAAACAAAAGAGAAAAAATCGATTAAGAAACAAAAAAATTTCAAAAATAATAAAAAAAAAAACATAAAAAAATCAATTAACCTCGTAAATTTATTCACAAGTCTTAAAAGACTGGGGGGTTTTATCGGTCAGTAGAAAAATTTTCGGTATTTTTATATTTTTGTTTTCTGGGCTAAATAAATATTCAAAAATCAATCATCGATTAGCAAAAAAAAACTCTCAATTTCAATGCTAAACAAAAAAAAAAAAAAAACAAGGTTAGTTTCAATTTTGTGGATTTTATTAACATAAATTATGCTGAATTGAAACATTTTCTAGTTGCATTTAATATTAAGCTCGTCATGACCCAGGGGTTACAGAGGGGTTTTTCTTTTTGAAATAATGTTGATGTTGTTGTTGCTAAAATGAAAAAAAAAAAAAAAAATTTTATTATTTTTTTTTTGAACATTATTATTATAATGAATTTCTAAATATGGAGTCGTAGAAAATTTATTTTCGTTTCGTTTCAATTTTGAGAGCTAAAAAATTTTTTTTTTTGAAAGATTTTTTACTTTGTATTCTAGATGATTTTACAACCTTGAACTCGTTTTTTTTTTTTTTCGTTATTTATTTTTTTTATCAATTACTAAAAGATATGTCAATGCTAACGGCACACTTTTCCAATTTGTGTATGACACCGGCAATTGTTAAAAAATTGCTTGGTTTTAAAGTAAACCCGGCTATATTGAACGAAACAAATTCGAATATATCGTCACCACCGCCCTCGAACGCTTCCTCATTATCCGACATGCGTTCATACTCGCCTTTCGATTCACAAGACTCGAATAGTAGTTGTTCAAATTTACAAACAACCAATAACAATAATAATAATAATTTAAATCAAAATTTGTCTAATCATAATAAAATGTGTGAAAAAGCTATACGAGCGTTGGTCAAAAAACTTAAAAAAACGCCAGGTGCATTAGATGAATTAGAAAAAGCTATTGCCAATAGGGATTCGAATACAAAATGTATTATTTGTCCTATAAAGTAAGTTTGTTTTTATTTATTTTATCTTTAGGTCATCTTGAAAAAAAAAATTTTTTTGTTGAACGCGCATAATTTTAGACCTTGATAATCTAACCTATTTCAAGTCTGTATGTTTCATAATTTTTTTTCAACATTATTTTTGACCCGTTATACGGATACTTTGTACTCGACGCATCTTAGAGACTAGATTAATAAAATTTGATGTGATAAGATAATGGCATTCGGTTCGAGTCTCACTCTACCGAGTTGAAAAAACCGCATTAGAACCTCTATAATAAATGTTTGCAATCAAAAATTTGAATTGAAGAGGATCTTGGTAGTAAAATAAACGGGTCTACCCTGTTTTGTGATCTTGTGTTCACAAAATTGGTGATCATGTCCTCGTAACTGGTGAACAATCATGATCACCAAACTTCTATTCACACAATTTGTGATCAATAAATGAAAGAATTTTTTCATTTTTTAAAAATTCTAAAATTTTGTGATCAATTAACAAGTTTTTTTATACTGCACTTGTACGTAACTTTCACCTTTTTCGGAGCGAAACGTACCACCGTACCCATTGCACACCGAATCGTACCCTTGCCGTAGCGTTAGGTGGGTACGCTACGCTTTGGGTCCGCCTTAGCTACGATACGGTTCGCTAAGGGCACACAAATGGTGAAAATTCGTAATGAAAATCCTCTTAACTTGTTCGAGCTTTCTATCAACATCATTACTTGAACATGGTAGCTCATCTTCAGCTATATCACTCTCAAGACGTGTCACATCACTCTCTTGATTCACAATTTGAGAGGTCCTTTCCAATGTTTTACTTTAGTATCAAAGTTTCATGATCAGTTTCAAAAGTATGTGTTCATTTTTGAATTTTTGTGACCATTTTTTTAAAACTCTTTCATGTATTTGATCATGAATTTTTTGAACTAAAGTTAAGTGATCATGATTGTTCATCAAACCAGTTACGAGGACATGATCACCAATTTTGTGAACACAAGATCACAAAACAGGGTAGATCCCAAATTAACTGTAACTTGAAAGGTTTATTTAGTCATCCTGATTTATGTGAAATTTATACTTTATTGTGTTTTAGTTGCAAATTAAAACGACCAGTTATTTTTTAGCTGAAAATAAGTTTTGTACATTATTGAAGGAGATATTTTTTTTTTAATTTTAAAAGAAGGTTAAAATTTTCTAATAAACTTTTGAATTTATGTTTACCAACAATCCAAGTTAGATTAATTTTAAAATAAAATCTAAATATCACTAGAATTCATTTTTCTAGTTTACTTTTACATAATTAAATCAAGGTATTATAAGA
This sequence comes from Brachionus rubens, assembly GCA_022207745.1. Taxonomy (NCBI): domain Eukaryota; kingdom Metazoa; phylum Rotifera; class Eurotatoria; order Ploima; family Brachionidae; genus Brachionus; species Brachionus rubens. Next base: position 1,237,542 of record JAJVHD010000018.1, on the reverse strand, counting down.
ATTATGGAAATTTATTAAACATTCAAAAGGTTCTGACGTAAAAAAAGATACCCTGAAGATTTATGACAGAGTCACCCAACGGTACTACTCTGTAAACATTTGTTCAGTCGATTAGATGACGACAAAATAGAATCAAAATTTCATGTTTAGCTTCAAATTTAACGTGAGACATGCCACAACAACAACAAAAAGTTTTAATCTCTTTTTTAAGCTTAATTGCAAATAAAACAGCAACTACGGACTAAAAATAATTCTTTTGTACAAAATTCATGTCACGAATTTCACATAAATATATTAAAAAAATGCACTTGTAAAAGTTCCCAAATCATACAAGACATTTTTTTTTATTAAAAAACTATAAACTTATTGATTATTTTTCGATTAAATAAAAAAAAAATTTGATTATATTTTAATTAGGATTTTCAATGTCTACATTATCATCAATTCGCTTGTTTAAATCACGAGCAGAACCTTAATACATCACAAAAATATCGTCATGTTACATAAACAAATGCTACTAATACATACAGAAACTTTTCAATCCTAAATTTCTATATAAAAAAGAGCCCCCGAGTGATTATGCTACCTAGCAAGTCCATTATCAGGGACGCCAAAAAGTTGTTTTTTTCAATAAAAAATTCCTACAGTCGTATCTCACTTATATCACCGCGATATTAAATCACTATTTTGTTGTATCACTAAAAACGCTCGGAACGGATTTCCTCAATTAATTTTACATTGAAAAAATGTTTAGTTAAATCACCATAAGCACTAAAAGATTGAAACCCTGTTTTGTTCTTTAAAAAAACACTTCTCATTATATCACTATATATAAAATGACTAAGAATCTATAAAAGAATATCTATGATTCAATATTTTATTAACTGACCAACCAGTTTTGTAGGTTTTGAATCCAATCAGAACGATTTGATTCAAAACCCTTTAGTATTGTGTGGTTATTGAGCTCGTCACTCGTTCCTCGCATCAATTCTTTCTCAGCATGACCAAAAAACGATAAAAAACAAGTGTTAAATACATGTCGATTAAAAAATTAGCTTAATAAATTATTTTGTTATATCACTATTTGAGGCTGACAAAAACGGGGTGATATAAGTGCGATACGACTGTAGTTCTGAAAACTGGTTAATGCGCTTTCTAAAGATGCTAATTTCGGTTGTAGATTTTAAAAATTGGTTTCCTAACAGGGTTATTTACGATGGTTTAAGAAGCTGTTCATGGGACTATTGGGCGTCGATGTCCATACTACTGTTTTATTTCGAAGGCTAAATTAAAAAAATATTTTTATAGAATCAGCTGATACCGCTGATATCTGTGTGTAAAAACAAGAGATGACCTCATTTTTTCTTTCCCAGTAAAAAATTGAAACTAAGAAAAAAAATTTTTTTGATATTCTTGAATTGATACTAAATCAGCTTCTTTTTTTTTGAAGATCAAATGGTCCACAAGATCGTATACAAATATCTAGAAAAACCTTGCCACATGTAGTTTATTGTCGTATATGGAGATGGCCAGATTTACAAAATTGTAACGAATTAAAACCAGTCCAACATTGTCAACAAGGTTACAATAATAAAAAAGACGATTCAAATGTATGCATAAATCCATATCATTATATACGAATCGATTCATCGGGTAATAACATAAATACATCTCCAAATTCAACAACAGCACAACCATTAACCGTTTATGTACCTAAAATTCAACAACAACAACAGCAACAACAGCAGCAGTCACAACAACAACAGCCGCAACAAAATCTACAACAATTTCAAACAAATTTTGGTCAAACATTTAGTCCGCCAAGTAATCCGCCAGCGTTCGCCAACCCGGATCCGATATCTAATGATTTAATCAATTATAACATGATTCAAGCAAGTCCATCGCCTATTTCAATTCTATCCCCATCTTCTATTGGTTCAAATGTAATGTCAAATCAATTTTCACCGTTTATAAGCGAAGATGATAGCTCGGAAATAAATGATATAAGTCCATCACCTATAGGGCCATTTGATTTAATGCCAGTACCAATGACCGAACAACCATATTGGTGTTCACTATCCTATTACGAAATGAAACAAAGAGTAGGCGAAATGTTTCATGTATCAAGTAACGTACACACAGTAACAGTTGACGGCTACACTGATCCATCAAGTGCTCAGCGATTTTGTCTGGGTGTACTTTCAAACGTAAATAGGACTAATGAAATTGAAATGACCCGTCATTACATTGGTCGTGGCCTTCAACTTAGCTATGAAAATGGTCAAGTATTTGCCGAATGTCTAAGCGAAAATCCAGTGTTTGTTCAAAGTCCTAATTGTAATCAAAGATATCATTGGCATTTGGCAACAGTTGTTAAAATTCCACCAGGTTGTAGTTTGAAAATATTCGATGAAGCCGATTTTGTACAAGTAGCGAACGAGACTGTTTATCAAGGCTACGAAGCCGTGTATGCACTAACAAGAATATGTACAATACGAATTAGTTTTGTTAAAGGTTGGGGTGCTGAATATCGTAGACAAACTATACTTAATACACCGTGTTGGATTGAAGTACATTTAAATAATCCACTTAAACTAGTCGATCAAATATTGACCAAAATGGGATCGCCCAGAACTAAATGCACAAGTGTTTCGTAATTTATTATTTCAACAAAAACAATCATTAAAAATAAAAAAAATTTATTTACTTTTTTAAATTTAATTTTTTTTTTTTCGATGTAAATAATCAAGTTTAAATGGTCTAAAGTTTTTTTTTTTTATTTTTTAAAAACAAAAAAAGTGTTTTTATTTTGAATTTTATTTTGTTGTTCGGGCTAGCTCAACTTACAACAGAGATTTGTTTCTTTTTTTTGGTTGACTTTAACCTTTAACTCGAATCTATTGAAAGCTTAGATCAGTGTATAAACAAAACAAAAAAAAACAAAGCAATGGGTCGAGGATAATAGGCACAAATGGGGGTTAAAGAAGTGTTTAGGTGTTTAATTTTTTTATCTTAAATGTGAATTATTTTGCATGTTGATTTTTGTTTTTATTTACAATCTAGCGATTTTTGTTTTTGATTTTATTATTTTTTTTTTGTTGGAATTCATTGTTTTATTTAATGAAAAAAAAACATCGTACACACACTACGCGGTTGTTTCTTTAAGAAATAATCACTTTATAAATCAAAGAGAAAATTTATGGATCTTGGAATTATTTAATTTTTGTTTTTTTAATTTTGATTTTACGTTAAATATTTTCTCTTATTTTATTGTTGGCTAGGTTTTATTAATATTTTTTTATCATTGAAACAATAAAAATATTCGAAAAACAAGTATCAATTATTTTTTTTAAATAAATCTCATTAGATGCCGGTTAGATTCAAGTTAGACAAGTCAATCAATGGTTTAAGTCAATATGTTGGCAAGTTTAGTAGTAGTATAGTTCCGGTAAGGCAAAACTTCTACAGGATCTTACTTCAGGGTTATGGACCTCATTTTTGGAATCTACGTAAATGAAAACCCAGGAATCGACTTGTGCGAAATTTTGTCTAGAATTTGTATAAAAAAGTAGATTAACAAGTAAAAATTCCCTAAAAATTTCTTGTTTTTGCCTAAAATTATTTTCAAAAAATTTTTTTTAAATTAGAGGATCCTCTAGGATTCTTCCAAATTTAATTCTCTATCAGATGACATGCACATATGTCACAAAAATTTATGACAAATATTTATGATAAAAAGTTTATGATAAAAAAGCAGCCAAACGCCAACTTTCAGCAGACATGGGCAATTTTAATAAATATCCGATTATACGATTATTCACTTATACGATTATACAAAAAAAATATTTTTCCGAACCTTCTATACGATTTTTCATTTAAAACCAATCTAAATTGGATCTGTGATCTGGTGGTCTTGGAGTTAATGGAATAATGGGCAAAAAAATAAGTCGCCGAATATTTGACTATTCAAATCTTTATAAGAAAATGCAGGATATAAAAGATATTCGATTTTTTAGACTTTTGAATAAACCAAATTATCGGATTTTAGATTATCTATTTTTTAAATTAGTTTGCCTGCCGATTATTCATACTTTATGAAAGTTTTCAAGCCCGATGTGAAATTTTTAATTCTTCTAAAACCAAGAGGAATGCTTCTAATCTAAAAACAATGAAAGGTAAGGGGTCCTGTGACCTAGGGGCTTTTGAGATTAGAGGGGAAGACTGTGACAAATTTATAAAAAAAGCCAATTACATCTGATTTATCAGGATAGTTAGAACCGGTGTCGACGGCCAATCCAAATAACGGCCGTCGACGTCGGTTCAACTACCCAAATCTCGTGAGACAAAGGGCAACATATTATTTTAAGCCGATTTTGAGTCAAAATGAATCAGTGATTAATCCTTACGCGTTTACCATCGGTTTGAGAATGGATTTGATTTATTGGGAACCAAAGACAAAAAAGTTTAAAAGCTTTTCGTAAGGCGTCCTGTGACCTCTGGGGTTTTGAGATTAGAGGGGGTGCCTGTGACAAGATTATAAAAAAAGCTACATACACATCGATTTATCGGGTAGTTAGAACCGGGGTCGACGGCCAATCCAAATAGCGGCCGTCGACTTCGGTTCAACTACCCCAAGGACCCTGAGACAAGTGTTACAAAAATTTAGAACGCCTTAAAAAGGCAAATAAACATTTAAAATAAAATTTGAACTCTATTTCTCAATAACTAGTAAATTTGACTCGTGTTAAAGTCTCTAAAGTAATCATTCATATAATCGTATATTCGTAGAATCGGTAGAGAGGGCCTCAAGAAACTATTCTAATAAACGTATATTCATATAGTCGGTTAGGTGTCTCAATAAATTATTCGAATAAACGAATAATCGTATATTCGTATAATCAGTTAAGTCTCTAAAGGAATCATTCATATAATCGTATAATCGTAAAATCGGTAGAGGGCCAAGAAACTAGTCAAATTATTCGTTATTTGGATAAAAGTTTAGCAAAAGAAAATATATTCGAATAATCGGATAATTTATAAAATCTTTTAAATAAAAAAATTGCCCATATCTCACTTTCAGAACTCTCTAGCTCAAAAAATAATTTTTCCAACCCCTTAAAACACGTCGATCCCTAGGTTTTCATATAAGTAGATTCCGAAAATGAGGTCGATTAAGTGTAGAAATTTTGCATTACGAGAACTATATTAGTAAAATAATTTGCATCTTGAAACCAGTTCAAGTGAGCTCGAGGTCACTTCACAATCTTATCTTGTTAATTCAATTGATTTGATTCAGAGGTTTTCCGTCAAATTAGAAGGATTTCGGATTATTTAGCTTAAAGTTAAGAACTCTTCGGTCAAGAAACAGGTCGTAAGTTAGCTCAGTTAGAATTATGAGGTAAAACTTTTAATACTAATTAGTCTTTAAAGATAATCAAGAAAATGAGGGTTTAATTCTTTTTCGAGGCTCCATGAGCATTCGATTAATATTTACTAAAATTTCGTCATAATCAAAACCTACTTAATTTACGACCTCTTTCTTGACCGAAATGTTCTTAACGTTAATCTAAATCGACAAAACCCTTTTGAAAATTAAAATTGAGTGTATCTTGTATTTTTCAAATTAAATTTCTTTTTTAAATTACATTCAAAAAATTTGTCATACCGATTCAGATTAAAATCATCATCATTCGGGCGTTTTTACCAGAGCCAATCACTCGACCTTCGTAGTACACGCGATCCCAAGTTAAATTAAAAAAGATTTACTGGTCTTAAGTGGTTTAAATGCTATCTTGAATCTTTTACTCATTTTGAAACTCTAGCATTTTTAAACATTTTTTGCCAGCCAGTCATCAAGCTTCTACTTAAAACTATTTAGGCTTATTTCTTCAATCATCTCTTCCGGCTATATATTCCAATCATTCACAATTTTTTCTTTATGAATTGTTCTGTTATGCCTTCTTAGTCTGTTGCTTTGCTTACTTCTTCAAGTAAGTTCATTACTTGTTTGGATTGTATTGTTTCAGTTTGAAGAAGTAATTTTATTCACCTTAAACTTCATGTACGGTTGAATCAGCGGCATAGCCAGAAATTTTTGACATGGGGGCGAGACACAAAATATTCATGTAAATTAGTAAATTTGATTGAGTTTTTTATCATTTTTTAGTAGCAAAAATTTGTAAATTTTCCGAAAAAAGGGATAATTTAATTTTGGGGGGTCAAGTGTCCCTCTTCGTCATCAAGTAGCTATGCCACTGGTTGGAGTGTATTTCTCCATATTCCTATTAAACTCAATTACAATAGCTTTAAGATCTTCCGCTGTAACCGACTTATTTGGATTAAGTAGAAGCTGTTTAGTAGTTGAGTACGGTACGGCAAGTACACCTTTTTTTCATTAACAGTGAAGTATGTTCTTAGATATTCCAGTGATTAGATGTGAAAAATTCAATTTTATGCATTTTTGTCTTTTTGTCCAAAAAAAGGACTTTTTTAAACAACTAGTAAAATTTTACTCTCTTTCAGAACTTGTAGCATTAATATCAATGGTTATTTATGATACAGTCATTGCACGGGCTTATTCAAAAAAAAAAGCGATATAACCGAATAGTGATATATTTGAATATATTTCACTATTATAAATGACCTTCTGTTCCAATACTTTAAGTGATAAATTAGAACTTTGATATATCTATGTCGTGATATATCCAAGCAATGACTGTACATACTTTTATAGATACGATTTACTGAAGCACCCTCATTCACAGAAAAACTTAAAAATTATCTTTTAAAAGAAGCATTTGTCGATTAGCCGAAATCATGTACTTTTGACCAACATTTTTTAACCAAAAATTATTCCTGAATAAATTTGAAACTTACTTGGATTTCCTAATTCCAATAATTTAATTAAAACTTGATAAATCTATAAAATAAAAACCCTAAGTATTTAACTTGAACTAAAATTTAACTTAAATTTGCTTCGTTCTACTTAAAATTTACCTTGCAATTTCATTTTTGCATTTGAAAAACTTGCAATTGAAATAAAAAAAAAATAGAAAAAACGAAACTCAAATTCATTAATTCACAGATAAAACGAAAATTTAAGAAAATTTCAAAACATGTGCTTGAACAACAACAAAAAAATTGCTTTTCCATTAATTTTTTTTTTAAATCTAAAATTTTCAAATATTTTTTGATTGTTAGAATCTTCTAATTTAAACTTTTAATCTTTTTTTTTGTCTAATTGAAGGATATGTCTCATTACAATTTCAAAAAAATCATCACAGTCCCAACGGCAAAGGACTTTATTGATGTTATTTTATCAAAAACACAACGTAAAACACCTACTGTCGTACACAAACAATATGCCATTGGTCGTATTCGTCAATTTTACACTCGTAAAGTCAAATACACTCAACAAAATTATCATGATAAATTGACACAAATTTTGACTGATTTTCCCAAATTGGACGAGGTTCATCCATTCTACGCCGATTTGATGAACATCTTGTACGACAAAAATCACTACAAACTCGCTTTGGGTCAAATTAACATGGCTAGACATCTCATCGACAAGTAATTTAAAACATCTTCCTTCTTGTTCTTGACAATCAAACTTAAAATTTCGTTTAAAAGTGTTTCTAAAGACTACGTCAGACTTTTAAAGTATTCTGATTCATTGTATAGATGTAAATGTTTAAAAAAAGCCGCTCTTGGTCGGTAAGTTATCGAAACGAAAACTCTTAAATCTTCAAAACTAATATTGCTTTTGATTTTAAGTATGTGTACAATCATAAAACGTCAAGCACAAAGTTTACAATATTTGGAACAAATTCGTCAACATTTGGGTCGTTTACCATCAATTGATCCCAATACAAGAACTCTCTTGATCTGCGGTTTTCCAAATGTCGGAAAGTCAAGTTTTTTGAATAAAGTAACACAAGCTGATGTTGAAGTACAACCATATGCCTTTACCACAAAATCATTGTACGTTGGTCACACTGATTATAAATATTTGAGATGGCAAGTAGTTGATACACCAGGTATTTTGGATCATGCATTGGAAGATCGTAATACTATTGAAATGCAATCGATCACTGCTATGGCTCATTTAAGAGCATCCATTTTGTATATTATGGATGTATCGGAACAATGTGGTTATTCAATTGAGGAACAAGTCTCTTTGTTTAATAATATCAAAGCTCTTTTTGCTAATAAACCACTCATTTTGGTTGCTAATAAAGTTGATATTACAAAAATTAACGAATTACCACCACACAAAAAGGTAAATTTTTGATGATTATTTTTTGCAGACCATCCGATCAATTTTAGTATCCTAATACGTCTATTGGTTTCTATCATGAGATTAATGCGGAAAATTCACTAGGGAAAATGTTAGACCAAGATTTTGTCTGGTTTCAGCAGGCCATTTCCGCGGAAAATTCCGCGAAGTTGTATAAAAAACGCGGAAAAATCCGGAAAATTTTGTTTTTTTAATATAGAAAAAAGATTAACATAATCACCCAGAAGTTAAATCCCGAGACGGATACCTTAAAAAAAGTCTACTTCCGTCCAAAATTTTTTTGAATGATTGATGAAATCGAATGGTCTTCAAAAAATCCAGGTCATGAAAATTAAAAAAAAAAATTCCATTTTAGAAATTCTTCGAAGAATTCGCCAAAGAAAATATTCCAATTGTTGAAATGAGTAATTTAAATGAAGAAGGTGTAATGCAAGTTCGTAATGAAGCATGTGAACGTTTATTAGCTCATCGTGTTGAATTAAAAGCAAAATCAAATCGTATTAACGATGTACTAAATCGTTTACATTTAGCTGAGCCAGCTAAACGTGACAATAAAGAACGTCCACCATGTATACCAAATGCAATCTTACAAAAACGTGAATCCGAAATGGAAGTCGAAAAGACACGCAAGAAGTTAGAACGTGATTTAGAACTCGAATTGGGTGACGATTACATTATTGATTTGAGAAAAACATGGGACTTGAAAAATAGTGAAGAAAAATATGATACATTACCTGAAATTTGGAACGGTCACAATGTTGCTGATTTCATTGATCCTGAAATAATGGAAAAATTAAATCAATTGGAAGAAGAAGAGGAACGATTAATGGAATCTGGTTTCTATGATTCGAAAACAAATGCCGACGATGATGACTCGAAAAAGATTAAAAAATTGGCTAAACGTATTCGTACTACACGAAAATTGGGTATTTTAGAGTCTCGTTTGAATAAGAGTCATAAACGTAGGGCTCAATTGCCACGAACAGCTCAAAAAGTACCACGTAGTCGTTTAGAAAAAACTATGGAGGATCTTGGTTTAGACATGAGCGAAAAAGACGATGCTCATTACAATAAGAGTGTTGCTCGTAGTGAGTCACATAAACCAGTTAAACGTGCTCGTGAAGATTCAGACGGTCGTGTACGTAGTAGCTCGAAAATGCCACGTGATAAATCTGGTATGCGTGATGATGCTATGTACGCTAAAGCTAGAGACATGAGCAAGGTTTCACAACGTAAATTGTTGAATAAGGAATCACGTGTTGGTGAAGCTGATCGTTCGATTACAGTTAAAAAACCTAAACATTTGTTTGCTGGTAAACGTGGTAATGGTAAAACTGATAGAAGATAAATTTTTTGGTTATTTAAAGTTGAATAAAAATAATTTTGAGAAAAATCTTTTTTTTTTAATTTTTTTTTTCCTGAGCGATCTCATTCCGCTCTCTGAAACAAGATTTTATTGTAAAAAATAGGGTTAGTTAGACATGCAGGGTCTAACATGATATTTTTGAAAACTTTTTGCAAAAAAAACATATTCTCTCTATTCCAAGTTTCGAGGGAACCTCCTTTGGTCTTCTATTTTATTAAAATAAATCAGTCATCAGCGAGCAATTCGATACCTCTCTTGTACAATTCCTGGCTTTTTGAGCTAAAAAACTAAAAAAAAACAGCTTCAACTTGGTCTTGGTTAATAAAATTCCGTTCTCTAAGGAAATGAGCCATAAAGCGGAAGAGATGATAATCAGAAGGAGAAAGCTCTGGACTATATGCTGGATAAGGGAGAAGTTCAATCCCTTCCAGCTCTTCAATTTTTTTCATGGTTTTTCATGTGGTATTCGGTTTTGCATTATCTTGAATAAACAAACCAAGCTTTCGGTTGACCAAAGAAGGGTATTTTGCTTGAAGTCAAGCATACATTTGTTCTAATGGTTCACAATAAAGGTCAACATTTATCGTACGAACATCAGGAATCAGTTCAATGTGTATTACAGTCAAACCTCCTTAATCCGTATGAAAATAGCCCCATTAAAATCATCATATGGATTAAAATATACGATTTGGGGAGGTATTTTCTATTGATAGGAATTACAATTAGCCTGTGGTTTCTATACGAACTAAAGAGATATACGGATAAAAGTGGAAACGGATTAACGAGGTTTGACTGTACCACTTGGTAATTCCATCAAACGCACAACGTTACCTTCATTACGAATCATTCTCTTTTAACGACTGGCACGACTGGTTGAGATGGGCCACTGGTTTCTGTCATCGGTATTTCGAAAATAGATCCATTTCTCATCGCAAAGAATTATCCTTCTGAAAAATCGTTCATCAACAGGATTTTTGATTAGTTTTCTACAGATTTCGATACGACGTTAAATATCAAAAGGTGTAAAATCGTTTGGAACAACTCGCCAGCCTCTATTAGCTTTATGGATCATCTTAAGGTGACGAAATATGGCCGACTGTGAAGTGCTAAGATCACTTAATAATTAGCGAGTACTATCCCGGAAGTTGCTCTCTACGGCATTACGCAGGGCGTCCTGATCAAAACTCACTGGTCTTCCAGACCCATTCATTTTTCGAAAGCTAGTATAACCACTGTTAAACGTATTGAACCAAGCTTGTGCCTTTCTTACTTTAAGGACATTCTCACCTTCTATTTGACCTATTTCGTGGGTTGCTGCTGTTGCTGTGAGGTCTTAGGTTGTGCATATAAAAAAAATCAGGTCAAATGAGACCTTCAGTTTTCAAAATTATTTGACTAGTCTGGGATATAAAATCTTGTTTTTAAGATGACTTTAGAAGAAAAATTTGACTGTGGTCAAGGTGCAATTCGAGCTGTACGTTTCAACAAAGACGGTAATTACTGCATCACTTGCGGTGCTGACAAAAGCGTAAAACTATGGAATCCTTACAAAAAACTAAGATTACAAACATACACCGGTCACAGTCAAGAAGTTCTCGACGCTGATTGCTCATCTGACCATTCATTTATTTGCACAGCATCAGCTGACAAATCAGTCTTCTACATCGACGTAAAAACAGCTCAAATAATTCGTAAATTTCGAGCTCATATAGGTTCTTAGATTTTACTTTCTCTTCTCAAACTAAATTTCTAATTCCTTCCCCTCTAAAGGTCGTGTAAATTGTGTTAGATTCAATTTGGATGAAAGTAACATCATTTTTAGTGGATCAATTGACGGTAAAGTCCGAATCTGGGACCTAAGATCAAAAGCTTACGAACACTTACAAGAAATAGACGATTTTAAAGACAGTGTAACCCATATCGATATAAACAAACATCAAATTTTAGTCTCATGTTTAGACAAGCGTGTGCGTTTATATGATGTTCGATTTGGTACAATGAAATGTGATTACATGGGTTTTCCAGTCACTTGTAGTACCCTATCAAAAGATGATCAATGCATACTAGTCAGTGTCCTTGACAATAGACTCTTGTTAATAGACAAACAATCGGGAGAGCTTTTGAATGAGTATAAAGATCATAAAAATAAGGTGTATCAAGTCGAAAGTTGCATGAATAATTCAAGTAGTGAGATTATATCTGGTTCAGAGGATGGATGTATCTACATATGGGATGTTGTTGATGCCAAAGTTAAGAGTAAACTCAAACACTTGAATGATCGGACTGTTCATTCCCTAAGTTATAGTCCGTTAGAAGACAAAATTTTAAGTGCCCAGGAACAGTATGTTTATCTATGGAACTTAAAGAAATAAGAAAATTTGTAAATAAAAAAAATTCAATTTTTAAAATTTATTTTTTTGAAATAAAAAGTGTTTAATATCTTTGTTCAGGTCTTTGATATTCCATGTCCAAGTGTTTAAATATGTCCTCTTCGGACTCGACTTTCAAAGGTTTACCAGGCGTTCCATCGAGTCCTAATTTTCTTACTGAATATTCATTCAAGATAAACCCTCTTTCTTTAGCTATCTTTCTCATGTCATGATTAAAAACACTACTTCCAGTCATGTACAATACACCACAATAAAACTCATCGTACGGTAGTAAACGTATATCAATTCGTCTATGGAGTTTATCATGATTTACTTTACAGACACCCATGAATTTTGTGTCACCCATTGCTAGTGTGTCTGTTACAAAATTTAATTTTTCAAGTCGATCAATAACTTTTTTTAAAATTTCATAAGGACTTCGTTCTCTTTCAATGATTAAATTTTTTTCCAATTTTAACATGTTTTCTCGTGCGTGTCTGTATGACACGTATGTTGGGTGCGTTATTAAGACATCAATGTCTCCACTCGATTCTAGACCTCGTCTGTAACTACCACAAATTGTAACAGTGTATTTTTTATCGATCTTGTGTATCTCATCGATTAGAAATTTTTCAATTTCAATCATTTCACTACGTGGTATACGCTGTTCAAAATCATCAACGTATCTGTTAAAAAAAAAAATCTTGAGGTGTTGACAAAGTATTTTGAGCTTTTTGAGACTTACTTGAGCCCAATTTTTTGTTGATGAGTTAAAAGATCTTGATGCTTTCGTAGATCATCTAACGAGTTTATTCCTTCACTTAGCAATTTTTGTGCATGAGAAGGACTAAAGTTTGAAAAAAAATTAAATTTAATTTTCGAGAAAATTTTTTACTACTCACCCTATTCCTGCAACACGAGTGAGTTCTTTTAAGATTTTTGATTTATCACTTTTTCTAGCTTCGGTTAATTTCCCCATTTTGCCTGTTTTTAAATATTCTTCAATACGTTCAGCAATACTTTTGCCGACACCTTTCTTTATTGAAGACAAAAAATTAAAATTTGATTCATTTGAAATTCAGACTCCCTTTTGGCTAAATTAACTTGAGACGAAGCTAAAATTTGAATAATATCGGGAAAGAAAGACTATAAAAATTCAGCCGGAAAATTCATTTTTTGGAGTAATTTTGGCCTAAAAACGATGAAGTCGAACAAAAAATTTATTGAAAACGCAATCGAATTGAACTAAGAAATAACTAAGATTTCAACCGGAAAATGACTGAAAAAAATGAAAGTACGAGTTTTTTGAAACATTTACAGATGTTCCGTTCAGCCCCGTAAGGGTTCTGTTTCAGATAACCGTTCGGTTCTAGGTTAGGGTTACGCCTTTATCGTACCGATACCGATTCTAAGTATTGATGAAACAATGGGAGGGTGACGGTGTTACCTTCATTAAAAAATCGTTTTAAATGTGCTGTGTTAAGACTACTAAGGGAATCTACGGATCGCGTTCGAATTTCATTTCATTGTGAAAAAAGCTGAAACTGTTGAAAAACTATCAGTTTTGTCTGATGCCAAAATTACAATATTAAACTACTAGAGATTTTACTTGCTCTTATTTACTCTAGTCTGATTAAAATATACTCTTAACATGGGTGATTTCAACTCGAGGCTGGAGGGAGGCATTGACCGCCAAACCCAGTCACTCGGAGTAGCAAAATAGAGGCAATAGTTTGGAGATAGAAATCGTAAGCCTAGTTTTTATTGGCATCAATTTATTTGTCATTGAAACAGAGATACGAACACGGTTTTTTTTCAGGTTTTGAGTTTAGGTTGGATTCGGGTGGACCACTCAAACTCGATACCAAATAACCCACTTTGCTTGGGTAACAAACCCATAACCCAAACCCCTAAAACTTAAGTGAATCCCATAACCACATATTCGGTATCAGATTTAGGTGCTGAACCTGTAAACTTAAGTTTTAGGGGTTTGGGTTATGGGTTGGTTACCCAAGCAAAGTGGGTTATTGGGTATCGAGTTTGAGTGGTCCACCCGAATCCAACCTAAACTCAAAACCTGAAAAAAATCCGGGTTAGTGTCTCTGCATTGAAATAGCCTCGGCAGTAATCAACAATCGATTCCAGGTGTGATCCCCCAGGGCGGGATGGACGGTCTTCAGTCTCGTATATACTAAAAATTTTTTCCACACCTCATCCCCTTAATTCATTCAGAAAATTGAGCTCTTTTTTGGCCACGATTTCAATAGAATCAATTTCATATCCTCTTAGCTGTAAAGCTGAAACTCAGTTAAGCTTTTTTAAGAAGTCTAAAATCACTAACTAGAGCTTTGGCTTCTTCGATTCGACTTATTTTTTTATCATGATCCAAAATAGACTGAGCTGCTCGTCGATACGCGTTATACTTGAAAGGTTGAAGATTCACATTTTTTTCATACTCGCCAATCTCTTGACATAAAAAAAAAAATAAAAAATAAATTCTTAATGAAAATAAATACGACCCGAATTACCTAAAAGAACATTAGCAAGTTCTTCATTTGGTTTGGACAATTTAGCTCTTACTTTTCTAGCTCGTGGACCCATGTTTTACAATAATTTTAAAAAATTAATTTTTTTCTTTTATTTGTTAAGTCGTATAAATTTCTATTTTTTATTACGCTAAAAATAGAGTGGGCAAAATTTATATTTAGATTTAGCATAGGATAGATCTAACAAATTTAGGGATCTTCACTACGAGATTCGGGTTTTGAAACAAAAAAAAAATTTAAAATGCTTTAAAAAGTTTATTAGATAAACATGATTTTTATTTAAAAAATTTAATAAGCATGTACAATGCTTAGAGGATGTTTTTTCAAGTATTCCAAACGACTAAAATGATCATCAGCTGGTCGATTGAGAGGGGTCCATACTGGATCGCCAACAAACAAACGAATAGCATTGATATAATGCTAAAAATAAATTAATTTTTTCATAAAAAAAAAAAAAATTTGTCAAAGATTTACTTTGTCATCGGTGGTAAAACGATGATAAGATCCAGCGGGTAATGTGATTAGATCACCTTTTTGGACCCATATACGCAACCAATTGTCTTTATCATCACGAATATCAAAATAACCAGAACCATCTTTGACCAAACGAATTTCATCATCAGCGTGTAAATGTTCGCAAAAAAATATTTTAAGCTTTTTAAATAAAATAATTAAGTCTTTATCTCATAAAAAATATCTTAAAAAGAGGGGAGGTTTTTTTTCAAAATCTCATCAAACACTAATTAATTAAAGTACCCTAGTTGTGAATCTGACAACGATTTTATAATCTCTTTAAAAAAGATCAATAATTGCAAGATTATTTATGATTTTTGTATAAATGATTAATGAATTAAAAAAAAACAACTTTAAATGCATTCGAATTTAATCTCGGGTCTAACATAACCGATGATTGCATTCACATACATGAGTTTTATTTTGATGATTAAGCGTGCTGTTGAAATTGAACGTGATAATCATCAAAAAATATTCTTAAGTGATAAACAAATAATAGAATCATGACACTAACCCGACATGGATTCTAGACAGAGAAACGTTGAAAACCCTTTTAATTAATAATATCGTTACTGCTTTAACTCTCGAACCCGAACCAGGCTCATTTGGTTCATGTGAAAATTAAAAGGATTCAAACTCCAAAAAAATATCTTAGGGATTCTCATTGAATAAATTTATTTCGAGTGATTCGCATACGTAAAAGAACTATGACACCTACGAGACGTTAAAATCAACACACTAAAGTCTTATCCAGACATATGTACCCATTAATTTTAAAGCATTGAGTAGATGTAGGTATGAGTTTGGGTTGGGTAACCCATAAAGTTTGGGTATAAATACCCAAAATCCAATTATTGTTGAAAAAAAAATGTTTTTTTTTTATGGGTTACCCAACCCAGACCCATACCTGAAATCCACAATTTCGTGTAACCTTAGAATTAATGGGTACAAATGTCTGGTCAGTTTTTGATGCGCTTTAGGGCGGTGGGTTAATCTTGTCATAAAAGCTAAGGAAAAGCATCGAAAAATAATTTTTAAGTATAAAAAGGCATTTTTTGGGTTAATAATACAACTTTTTTGTAGCTAATGATCTCTGCTATCGTTTTCAGGGTCGAATATTATATTATGTATTTTCAATCATTAGCTATTAGCTTTAAAGGATACCCAACTTTTGATGGATGGTCAATTTTTAGACTCTAGTACTAAGAGAAGTCCTTTGAAATTTTTTTATTTTGTTGAACTTGAGCCTTCCATCCATTCGAAAATGTCCGAAAAATGTAAATTTTTCTGACCGATATCTTAATCCGTATTTTAGCCTTGTTTAAAAAATCCGTGTCTGTATTTAAAACTGGCCCGTGTCCTAAGTTTTTCAAAAGCTTCAGTCCGTGTCCGTATTTTAGGCCCCCAAAATTCCGATTCCGGTTGTTCGTGTCCGGAAGTCCGTGTTTTAGGGATAGCCTAAATATTCTAATAATATTATTATTTTTGCATACCTCACTTTGTATAAAAGTTACACCTGGGTGTATGTTTTTCAAGGATCAATTTTGAGCTGTAGAAGATTTCTTTCCAAATTTTTTTTGTCTGAACCCTGCATGGGCTTTGTTAAAATTTCGCGTTTCTTAGAATATATATTACAGTAGCTTTCATTAGTTAGCAAAAATTTAATTGAGTCATTTGTATCATTATTTCGATGAGGGTCATCAAAATTTTTCACTTACAAAAATTTGGACAATTTAAGATATTACAGAGAACACGCTTATGAAATAAGATTTCATAAATTCGGATAGCGTCGAGATTTACTGATTCTATTAACTCTATGTGACTCCGGTAAAACTGGAAAAAAGGAAGATTGCTTTGTCACAGACATATGTAACCATCAATTTTTACGTATTGGGTGGGTATTTGAATTTCAGGTCTGTGTCTAGTGTCAAGTGTGTCAAATCCGGCCTTTCACAATGCTCATTTCTGAAAGCTCATGAATTTTCATTTTCCAATGAAGATCAAAATTTTGTCAACTGTCGACTCATTTGATGTAATCAACGACCTGGAAAACACAAGATTATGAAGTTTTTTGTTGGTTTAAAAAATTGAATATTTAACCCTTGCCTCACCACTCCGAATTCATGAACTTTCAGAAATGAGCATTGTGAAAGACCGAATTTGTATGTATCCAAAACCTAATTATTGTCGAAAAAAAACTAAAAAACATATAAAATACCTATATTTTATAGGGTTAGGGTAACCCATACCCACTCAATACCTTAATGGCTACATATGTCTGCTTTGTCATTTTAATTAAAGCAGACAGTTGTGGAAAAATATGGTTCAGCTTTTCAAATTTTAAGACATCTAAAGCAAAGAAATCTAAAAAAAAATTTAGTTTGTTTTTCGATTTAATATTTTAAGAAAACTGAATTATTAATTAAAGACTTCTTCGCCCTCACAATTTTGAATGACTTAAGCGAAAAAGATTTTTTTGTGTCAATATTATATCATTTAAAAAAAAGCATGACATTTTCACAAGGTTCTTTATGACTAAATTTAACTAAAAACTGTTACTTTACTTTCCAAGATAATATTGAGTTATTTCTTAATTTTTTTTTATCCAAAAGTTACATATACAAAATTCAATGACGCCTAATCGTTCTAGTTTTTTATCGGAATATAAAAAGACCCTTTTTTGTATCTTTACACTGAACTTGGAGTAAATAAATTTGAGAACACCCCTGTCTTTAAAAGTAAAGTAGCCTTAATTAGACAAGGATTAGATTCTCCCTAATTCTCTTTGGTAAACCTATCCCCAAATATACATCACCTGTTTTCTTAGGTATAAAGTTTGATGAACATCTCTGCTTCAATTCCCAAATTGAGTTTATCAGGTCCAGGTGTCAAGACAGGGTGAATGTGATCAAAATCTTATCTCACAAATCTTGGAAGCTTTCGCAAAAAACCCTTTTGGGAGTATATAATGCACTAATAGGTTCGATTATAGACTACAGTTTCTTACTGTTAGTCTTGCTTCAAAAACAAACATTTATAAGCTTCAAGTCATTCAAAACACTTGTATTACGTCCATTTACCATCTTCCATACGACACACCATCAGACCTCTTCTTCAATTTTTTAGACGAATTAGGAATCAACACAGTTGAAACTCGCCAAAAAAGACTCCTTACGAAATATTTAAAAAATTGTTTACAATACAAGAATCAGTTAATTCTTAACCTCATGAAGGACTATGTCTTCATTGAGAGTTCTCGGGAATCCGAATCTAAAACCCCGCTAAGTCTATTTTCAAATGACCTATCCCAGTGGATAATACAATTTTTTTAATTTTCAAACGATTGTACAACCATTTTTTTTTTTTTTTTACTAAATAATCTTTTTCAAAAAGAGACAACAACTTTACCACTTGTATACTTTAAAAAAAAAAAACGGCGAAAGAAGTTTTATTACTCAAAGCCGTTCGATTAAATTTAAATAAACTTTTAGAAAAAAAAAAAATTAGACAAGGTATTAACAGTTTAATGGACCTGATGAACTTTAAAGTTATTTAGACAAATAAAAGGTCAATACAGAAAAAAATCATATGACTGAGAGAACGACTCAGTGTGTAAGGGGGAGGGGGTGTTAGGGTCATTCGATCTGATAAATACTCTTGAACTGAGAAAACAATTTTTGAGTTCAAATTCGAATAAATAAATATACATACACATTGTGTTTCTGTGTGTGTGCGGACACGGTAATTATCAGTTCACAAACGAGATGGAGAGAGAGAGAGAAAAAATTTGTTTATTGATTTTATCGATTTATTTATGTTATTTATTTTATATTGTTTGCTATCTTTTGAAACAAGTTTTTTTCAAAATCAGACTAAGTCGTCGTCAGACTTAATTGAATCGTTCATTATTTGTTATTTCAAATAATCGATGATCCGACATTTGAAATAGAGTCATCATCATCATCATCATTCAGAATAAAAAAAAATATAAATTATTATTTTTATTCGGACCTGAATTAGTTCAAAATTAATTCAATTATCAACATTAATTAAACTTTTCAACGCACACACACACACTGAAATTATTCGTGAACTTAAAAAATAAAATTTTATTTTTTCGAATTCAAAGACTCATTAGAGACGAACTATCTTCGAAACCAAAGCAATTATTAAATTTTGTTTCGTTTTTAATTCGAACATGACATCGTGGATTTGAATCAGATTAAAGTAATTTTTTTAGAAAACTTTTTTTTTTAATTTTGTCGTTTCAAATGACAAACTTTTTTGGTTTATCATTGTCTTTGACACTTTTCGAATCTAAACATGTGTATATTTTTTAAAGAAGCTCTGATAGAGTGAAGTGATTGCTCGTTAAGAAAATAAGAGACTAACAAGTGTCAACTCTTAAGTAGTTGATTTTACAAATTTCTTTAAGATAAGGAGTAGCTTAGAGCTATTGAAGATGGTCTAATTATTAATTTTCTCAAAATCTTTCCATATTGGATAATCGTTTCATATTTAACCTAAGGGCTCTTTAATAACGGTTATGAGGTCTAACCACTGATTAAAAAGTCAACCTCCTTTTTTTTGCTCTAAGTTTTAAGATCACATTAAATTTCATGATTAGACCTGTATTCGATAAAAAAAATTTCAGAAAAATGTAACAACTCCCGACAACGTTCAAAAAAGCCAATTTTATTTTTAAAATGTTCCTCGTACCTCCCTCTATAAAAGTTGGTAGGGTCTTGACGAGGGTTCTATATATACCTATCGTGCGATCGTACTAAAGTACATATACTTTTGATGCTATGATATGTTTTGTGGGTTTTGCTAGGTTTCTGTAATATTTGGGCATTTTTTTAGAATTCTACAGTCTACTACAATCAGAAAACCCTCTAAGTGATATCTTAAGAGTCCGAAATGTTTCCTTTGAATATTCTTGAATTTTATAAAACCTACCAAAAACCCTAAAACATGACATGAGCCAAAAGTATATGTTCTTGGGTGGGGTCGTACAAAAGGTATAAATAGGACCCTCACCAAGAGCCTACCAACTTTTGTAGAGGACATTTACAGTCCCGGAAATTAACTTGTCACATGATATCAAATGATATCATCTGATATCAGTTCGTATCAGAATTTATGACTATACTGATATCATATGATGTCAGCTTCGATCAGTTTAAATCATATGATATCAGATGATATCAATAAGAGAATTACACACATTATGAATTGCCAACGAATACTGATGGAAACTGATATCAGATGATACCAGATGACATCAGATGAGGTCAGCTGATATCATATGATACCATGTGACAAGTTAATTTCCGGGACTGTAGATCTAAAACTTCTAATATTTTTTTTTGGGATTTAGAAATATTTCTTCAAGAGTTGTTTCATAAAGACTCTAAAAATGCACCATTTTTTCATCTTGATCCTTATAACCATCATACTTTATTTGCAATTATAATAATTATAGCATGATAGATGGAAAAGATCTTGAGTAAAATAAAATACAGTCTACCCTCGATTTTATCATTCCATTCGTTCCTTCAGGTATGCGTGACAAATCTGAATAGCGACAAATATGAATAAATGCTTATTGAAAGAATTGGTTCTAGAAATTTCTGGACATAGATCTGAAAAGTGATAAATCTATGACGTGATAAATTCGAGCGTAGACTGTACCATTAAAAGAGACATTTTCACAAACTAACCCTTCTAAAAGCTGCTTTAGATTAACTCTTCACTGGTCATAATTCCTTCTTTTCAGTTACTTTCAAAATTGGACTTGGCTTTATGATCTGAGTCACTTTACCATTTAAAACTTTAAATTTAAGCTTTTCAATCTGTCTATTAGTTTGAGCATAAAAGAATGCTCTAAAAACGTCTTACGAGAGATCAAAGATGTTAATCTAAGACACTACAGTAGTGAAAAGATTAGAATATTCGAGGTTAAAGTTTTGCGTACTATCCCATCCCTAACTTTAAAGCTTACTTTTTCGGTTAGGACGACTCGAATCCTTTGATATTGACCATTAACAGAGACGCCCAAAAGTTGGTTTTATTAAAGTGCTTCTATATACTTCTTGAAAAATGGTAAATGTACTTGGTCGGTCTCACAAGTTCCCCGAGCAACTTGTAGGCGAGAAAAAAAAAGCGTTAAAACTTAGGTTTGGTCAGGGGGGGGTAGAACTTCTTCATTGTTCGTGAGAATTGAATTAACTTTAATTGAAATCCTAAAATCAGATTATCAGATTGTTAGACCCTCTCGACACAATTATTTACCAATCAAGTTTTATTAGTTAAATTGTCTTTCAATTAATAGGAATATAGACAAGATAAAAATGATATTTGACAGCAGAATAAGTCACGTATAATACTAGCAAACAAAACAAAAAAAGAAAGACTTTATCTCTTACCTTATGTTTATACATCATAAGACCAAAATAATTGGATAAGACAACAAAATGTAATTTTAATATATTTACCCTATCTTCATAATTTGGCATTGATTTTGGACTAATTTCAACATTGTCTTGATACGTAATACCCATTTGTTTTTTGAGCAAATTAAAATTTTCATCGTTTTCAAGATCATCGACGTTTACATGATGATAAGTAAGGCCAACTTTTTCTTTAACTTCAGCTTCTTCAACTGGTCGAATAAAGTTACGATCAAATTGAGAAACGACTTGACAGTCGTCTACCATTTGCCAAGCTTTAAACATTCTTTCATAAATTTAAAAATTTTTTAAAAATTAAAAAAGGGTTATATAAACTTTTAGTGTAAACTTAAACATGTGTCTTTATTTAATGTCTTTGGCAACAAAAATAAACTGATTTTTAATCTCAAAAGTTATTTATCTTGATTCTAGATAAAGTTTTGAGATAAATTTAAAAAACTTGTATGAAATATTTCTTCAATGGTCAACAAAAAAAAACATAAAAACCGAATTCTTTTCACCTACTTGCATAATCAAAGTACACAGAGTCTTTGTTATTAGTAATTTTTTAAAAAACGTTGATAATAAAAAAATTTTTTAGATAAAAAAATTTTTTTTTTTTCAAGCAAAAATTTATGATTACATAAACTAATTAAGAGAAGAAGCGACTTTGAAAAATAAAAAAAAGTTTAAGAAAATATTTTGTGAATTCAGTTTGTCACAAAACGTTTTATTTTCTTTAAGTTTATATTATTAATTAAAAGTGTTATTCAAAAAGTAAATATCCTTGTATTCACTATCATAATTAAAAGTGTCACTATCATAATTTCGTAATTTTAGTTACCGTAAACCCCCTCTATTTGTATCCAGTAGTTTTTTTAAAATATTTCGATAGGTAAAGTATTGTTTCAAAATCTCATACCTTTGGTTTATAGGCTAGATTGAGGGGGGTTAGAATGAGGTTTTTTCGAGGTATTGATATAAAGAAATTTAAAGATAAATCGAATGTTAAAGACCAAATTTTCTGGGTACAAATAGAGGGGGTTTACGGTAATCTAATGAATCTTTTATAAGTAGCTCCACAATAGTGGTCTGAAAAATCTTGGCCGTTTTTGGTTTACATTAATTTTTTCCACCTTAAGTGTACAAAAGGTTAAACAAGCAGCCTTTGAATTATATAGAATTGTATCGGCTTTTAAAAGGTATATGGGGTCCATTGGGATAAGATGTGATTTTACTAAAAAAATAACTCTCGTAATGTTTACAATATCTTAAAATTTACAATAGACATTATAAGACGGTGTAATGGGGTGAATGAAATTTTTGTAAGTATACTTTGACCCTTTTCATTGTAGAGAATTTTGCGCTCTACAAGCCGGTATATTTTGTTTATGTATTTATTCATATTGCCTATGGTACATACCCTGTCAAAGTGATTTCGGGGGTAAATTGATAAAAGTGAGACTTTTCACCCAAAAGAGATTTTTACATGTCAAAGTTATACATATCAGTAAGTAGCATATCCTGTCCTCTTTTAAATGAACTACAGTGTCAGCCCGACCTTTTTAACTTTGAAGTCGGAGTCTGAGCCTGAGTCGGAAATAATGGGACCCTTAATCTAACACAGAGCCTCTTCTCTTCGGGTAAGGACCCAACCGACTCCAAGGTTAAAAATTTCAGACTGACACTGTATAAATAGTCAGCAAAATAAATAATCAGTGGGTTAAATTTATGTTTTAAAAATAGTACCGTAAACTCGAGGAAACAACCCCGGGGGTAAAAAGTGAACACTCGGATTTATTCAATTTTCCGATTGGTTGAAAAAAAATTTGACCAATCAGAAAATTTGACAAATCAGAAAATGTATAAAACCGAGTGTTCACTTTTTAACCCGGCAGTATGACTCCCGAGTTTTTTTATTTTTCTTGGTTAAAAAAAGTATGGTCCAGAAAATATGTTCATACACTTTATTCTTATAATTCATATCGCTTATTTATAGTTCATTTCAGAAAGGGAAAACATGAGCTACTTACTGATATATTTATCTTTGACACGTTAAAATCTCTTTTGGGTGAAAAAGTCCCACTTTTATCAATTTACCCCAAAATCATTTTGACAGTGTCTGACCAATATATATATTGGCATGAAGAAGATTGAAATATCTATAAGCTGAGGGGTCTTTATCTATCGATAAGCTTTATTCTAGCTCTTTACAATCGTTCCGAAAATTTCATTCACACCATTATTATGTTTAAACAAAGCAACTGCTCAATAATCAGAGGGATAAGATCCTGAAAAGTAAGCGAAAACAATCGAACATGTAGTCAAACTCTTTACCCATATTATGGTCTATCAAACCTCTTACTTAGACCAAGACTTTAATGCATACTAGGACTTTTTAGTAAAGTAAATACTACCTTTTGGGAATATTAAAAATATTAACAAATACTTATACATATTTTAATTATTAAAATCCCTTCGTAACAAGATAACTTTATCGATTGATAGTTTAAACAACAGATAGGAAAGATTACGTAATATTATGAGCATATGAGAGAGATGTATGAAAACGAAAAGGCCGCTTGCAATTCATTCAATAATTTTTTTGCTTTCAAATTTCATCAGTTTAATTAATTTGTTTCTACAAACGTAATTTTTTTTTCACTCAATTTTCTACTTTTTAAAGTTACTGCACTTCCACCGAATTAATGGCGTACCCGTACTGAACCGTACCCGAACCGTACTCAAAGCGTACCCTTACCCAGACCAGTATTTTCGAAAAATAGAAAAAAATTTTACTTTTGAAATTTTTTTTTATTTAAATGATAAAGTAGGGGTACGGTACGGGTACGCTTTGAGTACGGTACGATTCGGTACGGTACGGGTACGGCAAGCATTTAATTCGGTGGAAGTGCAGTAATTAAAAAGGTTTAAAGGGTAAATTGTGACTTGAAACAAGAACTGCTAAAGACAGACTAAGGGTCAAAATGACTCGGATAAACTTTTATAAATAAAAAATTCAAAATCATACCTGGATATTTTTGATTTATGTTTTTTTTTGTTTTTCTCGAGAACAAAATTTTAAAAAAAAGTAAAAAAATTCACAAAATAAATTTCAAAAAAAAAGAAAATTTTTTTTTAAATTGCAAATTAAAGTTTAGTTTTTGTTTAAACTTTGAAACAAAAATTTTTCAAAACAAAAAAAATAAATAAATTATTAAACATTACCCTTTTCTTAAGGGTCTTGGATTAGAACTCCCACTCTTTGGTAACTATTCCCTATTTATTTTCGTTGTTGCTTTTCTCATATCTAAATTTATTACTAAAAATTATCCAAAAATAAATTTTTATGACCCTCAAAAATGATAATAACACCTTGATAGCAACTCTTTTGCTGAATTCATTACTTTTTTTTAAATCAAATGATATTTTTTTTGTTTTTCTAGATTAATAGAAAAGACATAGGAATAATTTTTATACATTTTTTTATCTCTTACCGAACAAAAAAAACTCGAAAAATGGGTAATTGTCTCACAAAAAAGCCCGAACTCACTGATCTGAACACAATAAATTCTTATCCTCAAAAACCACTGCCACATCATACACGTCAATTGTCAGGTTCAAACATACGCCGTCCTACACAACAAAATATAATACAAGATATAACACGTTTTGTTAATCAACCACCTCCATACACAACAGATGATTCGTCAAGTATAACACGATCCACTGGAACATCAACTGTATCCACTACAAGTGATCAGTTTCTTAAAAATAAAAATTCGTCATACATGGCTTTGTACGACTACGAACCAAGGACTAATCAAGATTTAGAACTTAAAAAAGGTGATATTGTTTACGTTGAAAAACAAAAATCAAATGGATGGTGGTATGTTAGATCGAAACAAAATCGTGATAAATCAGGTTATGTACCCTCTAAATATATAGCTTTAGTAGACAGTCTTGAATCAAAACCATGGTATTTTGGCCATACTAAACGTATGGAAGGTGAAAAACTTTTAATGCATCCTCACAATCAACAAGGTTCGTATTTAATTCGTGAAAGTGAAGGAAATAATCATGCTTTTTCTTTGTCAATTCGAGACCGAGATTCGGTTAAACATTATCGTATACGACGTGATCAAGAATCACGATATTTTATATCAAATCGAGCAATTTTTAATAACTTACAAGAACTTGTAAATTATTACAGTCAAAAAGCGAATGGACTTTGCACTGAATTGAGATTACCTTGTATTACAGAGAAGCCTGTAACTGAAGGTTTAACTCACTCGTATAATGAAAGTTTTGAAATTGATCGTAATTTGTTTCGATTAGAGCGTAAAATAGGCCAAGGTCAATTTGGTGATGTTTGGATAGCCGAGTTTAAAGTAACAAAAATGAAAGTAGCTATTAAAACTTTAAAAGAGGGTATGAATCCAACTGAATTTAAAGCCGAAGCCGAATTAATGAGAAGTCTATCTCATCCAAAACTTATTCAATTATACGGTCTATGTACAACCGAAGAGCCTATTTTTATAATCACTGAACTCATGATTAATGGAAGTTTGTTAAACTATTTACAAACACCTTACGGTAAACGGTTACCTAAAGACACTTTGATTTATATAGCCGCACAAATAGCTGATGGTATGGCTTATTTGGAAGCTAAGAACTTTATACACAGAGATTTAGCTGCTCGTAATGTGCTTGTAGGTGAAAACAATGAGGTAAAAGTGGCCGATTTTGGTCTTGCTCGTATGGTCAAAGAAAGTAAAAATATCTACGCAGCTCGTGAGGGTACCAAATTTCCGATCAAATGGACCGCACCTGAAGCGGCAATTTATAACAAATTTAGCATTAAATCAGACGTCTGGTCCTTTGGTATTGTACTTACAGAGATAGTTACACATGGACGTACACCCTATCCGAGTATGACAAATCAAGAGGTTTTATATCAAGTTTCGAAAAATTATCGCATGCCTAAACCGATGGATTGTGATGATAAATTGTATCAAATAATGCTAAGTTGTTGGAAAGATAAATTCGAAGAGAGACCCACTTTTGAGTATCTTAAAAATAGACTGGATAATTATTTTGATGAAGACGATGGCAAACAATACAGGGATACAAATCAACCGAATGGTTTTTAATAAAAAAAAAAAAAAAGCCAAATTGTTTTTTGTTGAATCTCTTTTTCAAGTGTAAATTTGTTATCAACCGGTATTATTATTTATGAGATTAGGTTAAAAGAAGCAAAGCCGGTTAATTTTAGGTATTATTGTTATTTTTTGAATTGATGCTAGTCTTTGGGAATGATTAGAGGCAGCTGATTTTGAAAAGAAAAAAAAAGGAGAATTTTTTTTTATTTTTTTTTATTGATGAGATTTTAAAGAGCCGCATGTTGTAAATACTTTTCTTTTTTTTTTGATCGATAATGAACTCGAATGTGAGTGAGATTTCTTTGGACAAGTAACAACTTATTTTTTGTTTCTTTTTTTTTAAACTTATTTTTTTTATGGCTGTAAAAGTTTTTTTCGAAAATAGTTTTTTTTTTTTTTGGTCAAACTCTTTTTTTCTTCGTTTCAGAAATTGATTTTTTTTTAACTTTGACAATATTTTTAATAAAATTTAAATTCAAAATATTTATTTTGTATTTTAGTAATAGGAGTTTAAACTTGAAAGTCATCTAAGCATAATTCTAAAGAGCTGTAGCAGTCGCTTCTTTTTGATTCGACATCCAAACATCAAGCTTTGCTTTGAAACAATTCAGGTTCTTTGAGTTTACCACCTCTTCCGGAAGTCTGTTCCATTCATTCACAGCTCTGTTTGTAAAAAAGTTGAATCTACGAAGACATTTTTTTACTTGTTCACGTTAATTCTTCTTAATTCATATCTTGTGCTTGCGGACTTGTGTTTAGACTGTAATTGATTCCTTTAGTAAATTAAACATGTTCATATTTGTTTGCCACTTTGTACGTTTGCATACGCTTCACAGCTATTTTGGACAAGCTCCAACATATCGTTAATATAAATAACAAAGAGGAGAGGACCGAGTACTGAATCTTATGGAACTCCACTACTAACTTTTACCCAACCCGAGCTAACACTACCTTTTGTGAACTGTTTGATAAATGAACTTTCATGAAGGTTTTTGAAGGTTCAGTAAACGTTTATTTTTGGAAGTTTTGAATGACCTCAAGTAACTGAACAATTTGAGGCAAACTCGAGCATTAAATTTCGTGTTTTCTAACATGCTCAAATTCGAATTTTCGAGAAAAGACTGTCAACCGTATAGTTCCGTTTACTATACCATAGTAGTAGTAGTTGCAGTAGTAAAAAAAAAAACTGCAGTATGAACTGTGTCCATACCAGCGCAATTAACCGCTTAGCCCAATTATGGGCCATTGCAGTCGTTGCATTAGTTTAAATTAAACACTTTTCTATCAATACACGCTTTGAATTTGTTAACCGATTTGACTGACACTGTACTAGCTGATATCATATTCCAAGTAGAGACTATTCTATTTGACAAAAAATTATATCGGCATGAGCTCTTTTTGTTGATTTCTCTAACAAGTCTCTTGTCGTTGGACCTTCTTAGGTTAAGTGACATACTTTTGGCGTAATTAACTCCATTAACTAGGTTGATTTTCTCTACACCATTAACCAACTTATACGTTTGAATCAAGTCACCCCTCAATCTTCTATCTTCAATATTTTGCAAGTTCAAGATTTCCAATCTTTCATCATAGGACTTGTCTTTTATTGATTTTACGAGTTTTGTTGCTCTTCTTTGTACTCTTTCAAGAATCGAAATGTCGGTTTTAAATGAAGGACATCACATACTTACGGCATATTCAAGATGAGGTCTAACTAGTGCTGTATACAACGGTTTGATTATTTGGCTATCCAGATTCACAAAAGAATTTTTAATTTGGCCCAAAACTCTGTTTGCTTTTGCAGCAGCAATTGTACATTGTTTATTCCATTTCAAATCATTTGTCACGATAACTCCAAGATCCCTTTCCTCTACTGTCTCATTAAGGATGTGAAAGCCATTTGGGCTGTTCATTTGATACTCGTGTTTTAATCTGCTTCCACCTAGATACATGGCTTATATAAAAAGATTTGTAATTGTTACCGATAAATGACGATAAAAATGCTAATAACAAACTGACATCAGTATACGACGTCAGATGATGGATGATGGATGACGGACTGTTTCAAAACTTTTGCTACCACTGTTCTTTGATTCGACCGTAAGGTTCACCAGGTCATAAACCTTAGTATTTATAGCCGCTTTTTCAAAAACTTAATCAAAATCTAATCGTAAATTATTTAAAAAATTTCATATTTACAAATTGTGATATTCTCTATAGAAATTGCTATAAATCATTTCTAAATATATTTAAATATGGGAAAATAGAGGCGTATTAAGGTCGGTTTTAACGTGTTTTTGTGAAAATTTTCAGTAAAAACCCGCATTAAAAACTTTTCAGGCCTTTCAATTTTTGAAAAAAATTTTTTTTAAAAATATTCAAAGATTTGTAGATAAAAATGAAAATAATTTGCCTAGGAATTTACACTTCCCTTTAAACATTGTTTAAAGGTGCTTAAACTTTTCTAGGAAACTTAGGTTTTTGACTCGGTGAACGTTATCTACATGAAGGAAAAAGGGTGCAATCAACAAATATTTGTTGCATAATATATACCTTACATATCCACACTGGAAAATGACTTTAGCACGCTTGCAGTTTAGGTCGTATACAATTAAGCTTATCACTTGGATTCAAGGATACGTGCAGAAGTTTCAAAATTAAAAAAAATCAATGGCATCAATAATGATGAAAAATGGTATGGGGCTTACCTAAGGTTCCATTATGAAATTCATGTGTCTACTCGAATGAAAAAACTCGAAAATCGAGTATTTTTGCTATTTTCAGAGGACTGGTAAAATAAATTTGAATAGCATTTTTAGTGATCTTTAGTAGGTCTAAAATTGATCCTAATATTTTTCTATTAAATATAAAATATTAATTTGATACCCTTTAACCTTTTCGAAACCTGAAACCGCTTACGATCAAAGAAATTAAAAGAGAGTTCGTGGGGATATACCGCTTGAGACTATCAAGCCGGTAAACACTTGAAATCATTTAAAAAACGGTTGATTAAAATTTTAGCAATTTCAGTTATTACGATGATCAGAAGCTAAGACTCGTGTTTTTCTCCTAAGTAAATACAATGCATCGGGATGCGGAAGATCTTCCGAATCGTCTTGCTTAACTTTTAATAAATTTTTGAAATAAAGTACCCAAAAGAGATGTTAAATAAAATTTCAGCAATTGTCTCCTTGGGGGGGGGTCTATTTGAGAAAAAAATTTAATAATTGCTTTATTTTATTACTCATAATTAAAGCTTAAAATTTTAGTTAAAAGTTGTCAGTCTAAATCTTTTCTTTTAAGTTCTTCGAATAAAATTTCATTAAACTCATCATTTTGATATTGTGTAAAATTAACATTTTCAATGCTCGTCAATTTTTGTACATGCTCATCTTTACTATGCTCATCACATAACCACACAATTTTACCACTTGGAAGTGTACAACGATTCAATCCAAAAGCTTCTAAATAATTTAAATTATTCGTAAGTGATTCATTAGTTCCATAACCTTCCAATTTTTGTAGAATAAAATTTTTCAATATCAAATACGAATCCTTAAAGTTAACTACACTCGGTTGTTCACTGCTACTTGATGAATAAAATCTATACTGATTAGCTTGTTGTACTTGTGTCGATTGTGTACTCAAAATTTCTTCTAAATGATTCATTAAATCTTGATATTTCTCTTGATTACTCAATATATCCAAACTTAATTCACTGTGTTTAACAATACTCATTATACGATACAAATATGAAATGTGTGACATTGGAATATTTTTAAGAGGCTCATAGTCTAAACGTTCACCTGTTGCATGCCAACCTGATTCATGTTCACATGCTAGACGTAAACAAAAACGTTCCATTACAACTGGTGTTCGATACGAACTAAATCGATTTACTTTTGATTTAGTTTTAGAATTTGATGAATTTTTTGACGGGGAAAAAACCGAATTCGATGGAGAGCTTGGAGAACCAAGCAGACTTTTTGATGGGGTAAATAAGTTATTACCTGGAGAGCTCAAGCTTGTGAAACCAAAATCTTCGGGTATGTCAATTATAATAAGACGAGGGAATGGTCTAGAAGCGGCATTATCCGAAAAACTAGCAACTTGACGTAAAAATTTACGTTGCGTTAATTCGACTAATTCAGTATAAGCTTCGTTGTTACTTTCTTCTTGTTCCGGTTCAGCCTCTTCAGTTTGAGGTTTTTTCATAACCGGATCTATCTTTAAATTTTTCAATTCGATTAAGACTTCATCGTAACCCTTCGGATTTTCCAATTGAAAATTAATTTCTTTATTATTCAAACAACTAATGATACCTAGTTCCGTGTTTTTCCATTCACTTTTTCGGTTTGGTGAGCCAAAGGTGCACATAAGAATTGGTTTTTTTAAGTTCGAAGCAAATCGAAATTCTTTCATACAATTTTCGGACAAAGCATACTCATTGGATATACACGCTATAAATAGACGACAATTTCGAATACCATCAACAATGTCTTCGAATAAATTTTTTTTGTTCCCAACTTGTTCATAATCAACCCATACACTGAAACCAGCTTTTTCTAAACATTTTTTCAATTCTCTTGGATCACCCCATCCGAGGCTACTTTTATCCCTTAGAGGGGTACCTTTTGATATAGCGTCTTGGCTGTTAACACGACAATAACTTATGAAACATTGTAAATTGTCTTGTTTTTTGATTTTTTTGTTTTGGATTGTGTCAATACGACGTTTGGTTAACTCGATTAGATCTGGTAAGCTTGTTTGATACCGAGGGATTGTGTTGATTTTAATGAAATACTCGTTTGCTATTAAAGCCCCTACTTCGGTCTTTTGCCATTCAAAAGACTCACCTAAAACAACTAAGAGATAAGGTTTAACGAGATTTAATTTTACAAAATTAAACAAATCTACACATCGTTTATTAGCACAGAAGTTGTCTGTGATAATAAACAGGACCAACGAACAATTTCGAATTAGCACTGAAATTGAATCAATTGAAACCGTTTCAGGTGTTTCGGTAAACCAACATGAGAAATTATTTTTTTCTAAATCAAGTTTTACTTGTCTTGGTTTAATAATGCTATCATTTTCCAAGTCTTTTGTCGAATATAAAATTACAATGTCATGACTTAGCTTTTGTTTTAAATGTTTCAAGTCTCTAACAGAAGATTTAAGTTGTAAATCATACGAGTCTATAGAATCAGGTGGCATTTTAGAATGTAAATCAGTCATTGGTATAACATGAAATAAATTTCTACATTGTAAAAAAACGGCTTTCATTCGAGTTGCTTCTCGTACAAGTGAGGCTGAGAACATACTCTTTTTGGCACTTATACAATTATTATCATAACAATCGGGACAAGGAAAGCTAAAGTCATAGTTAACACCATTGAAAGACTCGGCTATTAAAGTTTCTAGAACTTCGTGAATTAGAAAAACTAAATTTTCCGGTTGAATACCAACACATTTAACTTCGATTTGATTAAAACGTTTCATTATTAAAGCTGTGTGATTATTTTTGCGTATGATGGAACCATTTTTCCAGATGGTCCGACTGTCAGTGAGAAGGTAAAGTCTTACTTGGGCTCTATTGAATAAACCGACTGGTAGGTATTCAAAATCGTAAACAATTTTCATCTCTTTACGGTTCGTTGTCTTTTGCGAGGATGTTAAAATTTGTGTATAGGACCCGGATGCTTCGTTGTGGTTTTTAGTGACGGTCAATTCGGACCAGTCGATGTTGTCCGGTGGGGTTTCGGTAAGTAGACAAGGTACTAAATGTAAATTTTGATCAGGTATTTCGAATGTTAAATCAAATTTTTCGGTTATTTTTAGAATCCATTGATGTAAAGTTGGGCTATACTTTTTCCATATTTTGTCGACATCGTTGTTCCATAAGTGACCGTCTACAATGAAAGAGTTGTTAACAGAAACGACACATGAAAGTAAATCGACCATAAATTGTGGATGAATTACGACTTTGTCTCTTAGGATTTGATTGTTAAAATACATAAGCGAGCCGAGATCGTGTAAAAATTCAAGTGCTTGAACTAAATCTTTCATATCGAAGATACCAAAATTTTCGGCTAATTTTTGGGCTTCATGAAATTCGAGAAAATATTTTTCTTTTTTTAATTCGCTTAGTTTTGATTCAAAATCTAACCAACATTTTGGTATTTCTTCACCCTTAAAACAAAATTTGAGATTTAAAAAATGTTGATAATTATAAGATAAGATAAGACACATGATCTATTAAACGATCTCAGATATTTTACTTTTAGCTTAAAACCGCTGGTCCGTCAGCTCAGATTGGGCTCGCTTGGATCAAAACTTTTCTGCTTTCTTAAACAATCAACAATCTTCCTAAAAGTAGTGGAGTCTGAAAATGGACTTTTTTTCCGTCTCAGGATTTCATTACAGGATCATTAAAAGCTACTTTAACCTATTAAGATTCATACGTATTCTGATAGAACAGGTTCAGGCGTAGCAAAACGGCTACACTATCTGAATTTGACATTTTTGATATCATAACTCTATTCAACGACTCGAAAACTCCGGAAAAACATTTTTTTTCATGTGGGGTAAAAAATCGAAAATTTTACCCAGAAGCATTGTGAAGTTTAGTTCAAAAATTTAAGTTCAATTTTGAAAAATCGAAATAATTTTTTTCACAAGGTATTATGCTTGATCTGCATATAAAACAAAGTGTAATAAACTTTGTTACACCATTGGGCGACATCTGCAAAAAACTCAAACTAATTGCGCATTTATTTAAATACTTTTTATGGTGTGAATTTTGCAGGGAATATGCACACATTCGGCAGAGGTCGCTCAATAAGGTTTGATAAGGTTTGAAAGCTAAAAGTTCACACTGATACTGGGGCACATATCGATTGAAAGTCGTAATCGAAGCGATTAAAAAAAATAAAATTTTTCAGTCATATCACATCTGCTCCTAGGGGACCTACAATACCCATTGCATCAGTTTAAACAAGATACCATTCTCTACGAATATGTCTTTCCTTTTTTTTAAATACGCCTTTTTTAGCACCCAAAACCAATTTTCAAAAACTAAATGTTCAAATGGAAAGACATATGTTTTCTAGGGTTTTTGAATCAAAACCCTAAAAAATTTAATGGTAACTTTTTAGGTTTCGGACTTTACCTTCAAAAATCCCGAATTTAGATATTGTAGGGGTTTCGGTACGCGTGAACCTTATAAACAGTAAGAAAAGAATAAAAAAGATGCGCATTACACGAACAAGTATGTGTACGAACATGCATGTCTTTCAGATTTTTGAGCCATAGGTCATCAACTAAAATTTTTTAAATACTTACCATGTATTTTTGTTTCAAAGCCGTTTCATTCAAAGCTTTAGCCAATTCATTAATACCCTTACCATCAGCAGATGATACAAAATGAAAACCAACTATTTGTTGATATTTTTTTTTATATCTTTCAATCGATGTATCAAACTTATTAACCTCATCAATATGAGTACCAACTATGAATATTGGACAACCAGGAGCATGACAATCGATTGAATTCAACCAAAATTCTAAACCAGAATGTTGTGCACCTAAACGAACATTCCATACAAGAACATAAATTGAACGTTTAGTTAAAAAAAATTGATGAGTATTGTAATAAACTTCTTGTCCAGCAAAATCAAAAACAGAATAATTTAAATTTTGACCATCACCACAATCAACTTTCCAGTCCAAAATTGAAATACCATCTGTCAAGTTTGGCGGTGCTTGAAGACCATTTTGTAAAACATTATTCATCAACGCTTCCACTAAACTCGTTTTACCAGCCCCACCGAGACCTAAAAACATCAATTTAGTCCGTTTACATTCGACTAAACCAGTCAACAAACGTTTAAAAAATGCCAAGACATAATTAACACCCCGACGTTGTATCTCAATAGGCGGACTTTTTAAAGAAATACACCCACTTAGATCAAGCTCATTTAATTTTAAATTTCCTAATTGTGGACTTATTTTTTCCAAGTACACACAATACTTAAGTTTAAGTGTTTTAAGATTTTCCATAATTGAAATAGCATCTGGTATCTTTCGAATCGATTGAAACGATAAATCTAAATAAGTGATTGTTGTTTGATACTTAAAAGCTGGTCTCCATGTGATTAGAACTGATTTTGATGGATTTTCTTCTTTTTGTTTACCTTCTCGGGACACAATTTCTTTATTTTTGTCCGTGGCACGTTTAAAATTTTTGAACACGTACGCGTTAAATGATTGCAACTCCCTGTAGTCTAAGAAATTATTTTTGTCAATGTCGAAACGTTTAAAAATAGACGTGGCTTCTTCCAGAGTCATCAGGTTCGGGCAGTATAAATTAATAATCGTGTTCAAATCAACACTCATTCGATCCCATTGAGTCTCATTTTCGGGTAAAATTAAATTAACACCTTGGAATGTAAGTTCTTCAATACAAGGATTCTTTGATATTAAATCATCTGGTAGATATTGTAATTTACATTCTGAAATGTAAATTGAGCGTATTGTAATCGAATTGTCTACTAGCCAACCACTTGGTAACTGTTCTACATTTAGCCGAGTGAGGACTATTGATTGTAGATTTTTAAGACAAAATAAAGTGTGCGGTATTTCTTTGATTGGTTGATTATCGATTATGATTTGAGTCAAAGATTTATTTTTGGCCAAGATGTCTTGTGGTATTTCGTTTAAATAGTTGTTGCTGAATTCGATGTTTCGAAGATATTTAGCATCGTTTATTGAACGATCTATTTCGGATATTTTAATATTGTTAAGGGTTATTGTGACCAAGTTTGGTAGATACTTGAAAATGCTTTTGTTTAGCGAAAGGGTCTTGGGTTCTGTGCCAGTCAAGTCTAAAATGTCTTTGATGTTAATACTGGTTATTATTTTTGAAAATTCGTCTAGTCGTTTGAAAGCTTTTTTGAAAAAGTTGTCCAAGTCAGCTCCTTGTTTGAGCCCTAAATTTGTTAGATCAATGTTAAAAACATTACAGTACTTGCACATACCGTTCGAGCTGATACTAAATTCTTTTAATTTTTCGGTCAAAAAAGTTTCAAGCTTAGAGTTCTGTAGACTTTCCGAAGTTGTAAAATGTTTGCTAGACTCTTCGATTATTGTGTTTTTGATTGGTTGTGTCTTGTCGAGACGAAATTTTGATTCGTAAAAAAATGGTATGGCTGTACTTATACATTGAAATAATTGAGTGAAATATTTTTTGAGCGATGAGTTAAATTTTTTTGCATCGAAATCACCTTCTAATTTGAAGTTTGGAAATAGAATGTCACTCTTGAAAAAAAAAAAATACAAAATTTTTTATTTTTTGTGAGTTTTAAAGAGCATGCAACGTTTAGCCAATTTTAATGTAAGGAATTTTGGAAATCCTGTATCAAAGTGAAAGAGACTATGTTTTTATCGTAAAAAGGAACGTGGATACGGAATTCTACTAAGCGAATTAGACTACGCTCATGACATCGCTTTACTCGAATCAACGATAGATAGAGCGACAGAACAGTTCTTCACAGTAAAAGGCTAATGATTCGGGATTAAAAGTGGAAAAGCACGAAATAAAAAAGAAATGGCGACAAAATATCTTGTTTCAGAGTTGGCCTCAACTGAAGCGGATGCCTATAACAAATTGTCTCTGGCTTAGATTGTCAGGACCTTAGTGTGATAATATATTTTTGACCGACCTGCACTAAAACAGCAGAAATTTTTACCCATTAACTTTAAGGTATTGGGTGGGTTTGGGTTACCCAAAAATTTTGAGTTTAATGTATGGATCTGAGTTGGGTAGCCCATAAAATGTGGGTTTATATACCCAAAACCCAATTTTTGTCGAAAAAAAAACTAAAAAACCTATAAAATACCCTAATCTTATGAGTAACCCAACCCAGGCCCATACCTGAAATCGAAAATTTCTGGATAACCCATACTCTACCCGAACCCAAAACCTGAATTTTTCGGGTAACCCATACCCATCCAATACCTTGACATTAATGGGTTCATATGTCTGTAAAACAGGAACTTTTTACAAAAAAAAGAAAATATGCTTATTGTATGCCTCATAGGGAAGCTATAAGTCAACTAAATCTTGTTTACTACTCAAGGAATGATATCTACAACATCGATTTATGTTTCAGTACAAAAAGTAACGGTTCTAATTTTAGCTTAGTTGGGTCAAAGTCCATTATCAACACTACTCTGGTCTGAAAAGCTTCATCAAAGCTAGAAAACAAAACACATCCCGAAAGATTTAGAAAAGAAGCTCAAAAGCTTTGCGACTACCAGCTGTAAAATTTGGCTCGAAATAGGTCTTGACCTAGCAAAAACATTAAGAAGTAAAACAAAGACCTTTTGTTGAAACTTAGAAACGATAAAGACCATGAGTATTATGCGTAGCTTGGTTGTATCAAAGTCGGTTAGGTCAATATTAAAGCATCGTTTTGTTGAAATTAATTTCTTTTTTTATCTGTTTTTAAGACCAATTGTGCACTAGCTTCTTATTTTCTGGTTTGAAGCTACTGCTACTCTTCCTAGTTTTGTCCAAGTCTTTTAAATCGTTTCAGGAATCAAAAATCAGAAGAATCCTATAAATTAAGGACTCCATACATCAAATCATCTTACATCTTCCAAAAATTTTTTAAGATTTGGCTTATTTGTTGCGAAATTTTGGTCCGACCATCTTAGCCGGACCAAAATCAAGTAGATTCAAAATTAATCAGAAATAAGCTTATCCAATGACAAAACAAAAAAAGTTTAACCATTAGATCAAAAGATAAGAGAGACATTAAAATTTTATTCTA